>VXAY01000868.1:664319-764703 GCA_013399855.1 Oxyruncus cristatus
GGCGGGGGGCGGCCCCGGCGAGGGCTTCGGCCAGCTCTCGGATCACCCGTGGCGGGGAAATACGGTGTTCCTGGGGGAGGAGGGGGATGGAGGCAGCGAGGGAGGCTGAGCCAGCGCTGGGAGCGAAGGCTGGAGCGGCGCCCGCAGGTTCGGGCCGTGGCGCGGGTCGCAGCCCCGCAGCGCCGGTCCCCGCGCGTGGGGCCGGGCAGCGCTCCTTTGTGCTCAACTTTACACCCGAGACCGCTGGAAATGCCTCGTGCCAGCCGCATCCCACCGGGCGGGGGGTGGAAGGGATGGATTCCGCAGGAAATTTCCGTGGTTTGGAAGGACCGGGAAGGATCGAGGAGGAGGAGAAGAAGAGGCGCACACTAAAGCCTCCCTGCGTGCCCAGGGCTGTTTTGGAGAAGGGGGCAGGGTGGTGGTTGTGTGTGCTGTCAGAGGACACTGCCCGCAGCAGAGCGTGGCCCCCTCTGCCATCTGCCGCTTTCCACGGGGGGTTCCTGCCTGGGGGCTTTGGATCACAAAGATCTCAAAGAATTAGGCTGAGTCGCTAAAGCCTCTGCACCCCTCCTGCCCCGAGATACCGAAACAAAAATCACCCTCATGTTTTGCATGATGACAGTTGTCTGGGCTTAGTCACAGAGATGGGTGACAAGCCCAGTATTCCGGTGTCACAGCCATGTAATTCTGTGGTAATTCTCTGCAAAGGATAATTCTTTTCTCCTTTGTACAGTTAATTGTTATTAATGAAGCCTGGGAAATATGCAAAATCTTCTGTTTTCTGACCGGGGTCTCTTGAGCAAAGCAGAATATGCTGATTTCATTATAATAATTTTGTTAACAAACAGTTATCATCCTTGCATGAAAAATAGAAAGATTGGTTTTGGAAGATGAATATCTGGTCAACTATTAACAATGCTGGCCTGTATGATTTGGTTTCCCAAGAAGTGCTTTAACTGTCAGCGGTGGGGTCGCTTGTAGACTTGCTCAAAATTTCTCAACTCTGTTGGAAATGTAGCTTCTTAAACCTTCTTCCTTCCTTGACCCTCTTTTTATGGCACCAGAAAAAAAATATGATTAAGTTATTCTAAAAGAATTAAATTCCAAAATAATTGTGTTGCTGAGAGACAAGGATGGCACAAATGCCTGGAACTCAGCCCTAATGGAATGGCAGAAAACGTAAGAGTGGAGACACAGAAAAACAGCTTCAGGAGTCATGCAGTTTGGCTTCCTTTTTTAATAGGAAGGGTGATTTCATGGTTATTAGCATCTGTGTCTGTGTAGGGCAGAGGCCCAGCTCTGCCAGCCTCATTCTTCCTGGCTGTGCTTATTTGCCTCTGCAAAGAACCTCCTGACTGTGGTGGTGGTTGCAATTACAAGTAATTCTCAGAGCATGAGAGAAGGAGTTGATGACATGCATCCTAAGACACAGGGGACTTCAATCTTGTGCATTTTAGACAAGGATCAAACTAAACTTTTGCACCATGAAGTTTTTCTGGACTAAAAATATGTTGGTGGCCAGAAGCATTTATCCTTCTGTTGCTGTGAGGCAGTGAGTACAAGGAATACTTTGCTCTTATGCACGTAAGACTTCACTCTGCTTGGGCACTTGTTGGGACAGGACAGTCCCTGTTACTGATTAGATGCTATTTTTGGAACAAGAGGGAGAAACATTACCATAGGGGCAAAACTAAATTCCGTGACTTTTACAGGTTGCTCAGGGTCTGGGCATCAGAGCTGAAGAAGAATCCCAGATCCTCAGCAGGTGACCAGAAGGTTTGTCCTCCTTCTCTGCATTGCCATCTCCCCGGCAGAAGTAATTTTGTTGCTGATCTCACCCCAGACTTGCAGGACTTGGACTCTGCCTGGGCAATCCCCATTTTTTCTTGCCTCCTTTCTTGCTTTTGGTAGCTACTGCAGCTCCAGTGTGACTGTCTGCTGTAGGAGCAAGCAAGCTGAAAATCTGAAACAGCCCACTTCCCCAGAGCTCTCAGCTGTGCAGCTTTGGAGCCGAGCACACATGCATGCAACATATTCATTATGGCCTTGCCTTTAAAAGTCTTTCTTTGTTTCCCTAAGCTGCTTGAACAATAAACTCGCTTCTGTGCTTCTTGCTGCGAAGAGAATGATATTGCACCAGTACTTCTGGGCAAGCATTTGGGTGGGGAAGGGTAGGATATGCCCTGCAGGTTCAGATATCTGGGATGTCCATCCTCACTTCTCAAAGCCTTACTATGTTGTCTGTGAAATCTGGCCCCCAAGCTGCTGCTACAACAGTCACTGTGTCAGGAACCCTCCACTTCAGGGTGGTGGGGCCATGCCCTGTGCACGGGCCCTGCCTGACTGGCTCCCTGTGGTGTCTGGAAGCCTCAGTGCCTCCGGGATCATTTGGCTTTAGAAGGTGTATGAGGCGGCCAGAGGGTTTGCAACTGAGATGTGGGAAAGCGACAGGAAGTTTCCGCAGCAGAGGAGGAGAAAGTGTGGGTAACACTGCACTCATTAGTACTGCTGCTCATCAGCAGAAGGGATAATCAGCCCCATGGCAGCATCCCTGCCCTGGGATTCACTGGGGTGGAGCTGGTTTCTGCCAGGCTCACCTTCAGTTTTGCCAAAACATGTAGGACCAGAGGGACTTTGGCCTCTCTGACCAGCAGCGGGATATGGAGGTGGCTCTTGGCAGCCTGTGTGTCTGTGTGTGAGTCCAGAGAGGCAGGATATGCTTCCTGCATGTGAGGGAAAGCCTCACCCCTCTGTGGATGTATTATGACAGGAAAAAAGCCCCATTGCTGGGCAGGGTGCTGTGTTGCTGCCTGGATGGTGGGAGCCCAGCCCCACGGCCATGTGTGCCCAAACACTGACACCAAAGCACTGCCATGGGCTGACTCCCCTCCTCCCAGTGCAGCTGCCCCTGCCCTGAAGCCCAGGTGGTGGATGGCAGTTAAAGCTTTTTGATGAGTGTCCCCAGGGATCCCTGACTTCCTTGGGCTGGAGCCGCTTGGCTGCTGACAGATTACCTGACAGCTGCCCCCCTCGTCACTGGACAGAGGGGAGGAAACTGGATTTGCCAGGACAGCCCCCGTGTGTTTGTGTACGAACCTCACTTTCTGCAGGAAGGTGAGGGAGAGCAGTGTGGGTCTGTGGTAGTGGGGCTTCACCTTCTGGCTCTCCCCAGCAGCCCCCGTGGTGGGGTGACACAGTGCAGTGCCCGTTGAACTGGACAGAGCATCACTGATGCCTTCAGAGCCTTCCCCAGCCTTTGTGCAGTGCACAACCCCTCTAACTGCTGGATGCTTACAAGAGGCAGGGGACCCCAACCAAGGACAGGGCCCCCCAGCCCTACAGGGGCCATGGCAGAGGCAGATGGCAGGTCACTCAGAGCTGAACCTTTGTGGATGATCTGGGGTGATGATCCAGGTCTGCTGGCCCTGGACCAGTAGCCCTTCTGTCACACGCTCCAGCTGTGAGGTTGCTGTCTGTGGCAACGTGCTACAGACACAAGACCCAGGGGAAGTCCTGGGTGACCACACTGTTCCCTTGTAGCCTCCGTTGGTTTCCCTGTTGGGCTTAAGAAAGTGCAGAGTGGAAACTAGAAGTCCCTGTAAAGACTCATGTATTAAACCCTCAAAGTCTGTGTAGTTTTTCCATCTGCATCTGGATCCTTGCACTGCTCAGCCATGGCAAAGCATGGGGTGGGCTGGTGGCTGATTGCACCACTTGCTCACAATGCCTCGATGCTTCCTTTTCTGTTCATGCATTTCCACTTGCTGCCTCTCTTCCTCTGTTTGGCTGTGAGATCTTTAGGGCAGGGGCTGGCCTGGCCTCACAGGTGTGTGTGCTGTATCTGGGACTCTGTTTCCTGGTATGGCCCAAACAGCAGCAGTAATTTTGTCCCTTGAGTTGCTGAGCTCTTTGGGCGTCACAGGGTTATTGAGGAGATGTCTTTGATTACAGTAAAGTGCCTTGCACAAATGGTCTTATAGAATTGAACTTACAGAGAGAAATGGGGAATGAGCCCAGATAAACAGCCACAGCCCTCAAAGCTATAAAATGGGAAGTTTTGCCTTCTCAAGCCTGAAGAGTTTAATGCAGCATGAGTGAGTAGCAGGGGCATTGTTCAGGGATCCCAATGGGGAGTCCAGAGGTGCTGGAGGGTGGTGATGGAGCACGGTGGGTGGCTCCCTGGGGCTGGGTGAGCTGAGCTGTCAGCTGATGGGGAGCAGCACAGGCTGCCTGCAGGCAGGCAGGCAGGGAGGAAGCTACAGAAACGTAATGTCTGGGTTTGACAGTTGCTACAATTTGTAACAGGAAATGATTTTAGCAAAGAGGGGTGAAGAAGGAAACAGAAATTTGAGCGTGAAGGGAAAAAGCTGCTTGAGGTTTTGTTTTCTTCCAGGCACTTATTTAATGATGTTTCAGCTGTGGGTACAACCAAACCGGTTTCTCAGCTGCCTGGTACCTTGGGGAGGCATTTGTGGAGGTGGAATGGGTTATACCAGGCTCATACATATTCTTGCAGTCCGTACATGCAGGCAACAATGACGATGAGGCGCAGCAGCAGACTCGTCCCTCTCGTCACCCAACATGAAGCCACTCCAGTACTACACACAGAGTGCACCCCCCTTGGCAGTGGACCTTTCTGGGTCTGTGTGTGTCCATCTCTGGGTGTACCAAAGCCATTGTCCTTTCGTGCTCCCAGTGCTGGAAATGAAGAGCAAACTTACACTCTTGGAAACAGTGACTCAACTTTGGGGGGGGGGGAAAACCCTAATGGATTTGTAGCAGATAAGTGGCTGAGGATGGGTGCCCATAGAGATGCTGTTGAGAGGGAAGGAGCTGGTGTGGTTGTACTCTAGGAGGGAGGTTATGCTGCTGTTGTATCTGGCTCTCGTGCAGTCACTGCTGGAGCCTTGTGTCCTGCTACCGTGTCTGCACTTCAGCAAGAGTTGCAAAAGCTTAGAGAAAAACCAAAGAGATGATTAGAGGATTGGAAAACATGCTCTGTAACAGGACAGACAAAGAGCTTGGTCCGCTTGCCTGAGCCAAAGTGAAGGTTGCAGGGTGTCTTATTGAACTGTGTATCTTGATGGGAACTTTGATAACTGAGAGCTCTACTGTCCTGCAGATGAGAGTAATAAGACTCAGAAGGCTTTTTTGAAACTAGACAGGCTCTGAGTGACGAAAGAAACACTGAGGGGGGTGATTTGCTAATTGAATGACATGTCAATATTTAAAGTATTCTCTCTGCAAATGTTTAAATGCAGTGAGGTGTTTTTCTAGGAGACACAGGCTCTAGGTCGGGCACAGCTATTGCAGAGGATTAGGCATTAACCAGGGAAGCCCTATGGCTGTGATTACACAAGTGCTGAGCCTGGGTGACAGCACAGGCCCTCCGTGCCTGTGCACTTACAGCCAAGGTGAGTGGCAGAGGAGACAAGGGACACAGAGGTTTGTCCTGTGGTTCAGGCTGGGGCGCCTGCCTGGGGTGAGTGCCAGGGAGCTTTCAGAAATGTTTCCCTTAAATTTTATTTTGTGTGCAGCTGGCACTGTTGGCAGCTCCAGGGCGGGCTGGGACCGACAGGGGATTCCTCGTCTGTGGTAAAAGCAGGAAAATTCTTTTTTACAGCAACTTCTTTTTTGGCTGCTTGCAGTGCCACAGCCTGCCTGCACAGGAATTCACCTTTGGGAATGCAGTTGGTTGTTTACAGTTTCCAGCACCGTTCATGTGTGTGAGAAGCAGAGCATGTGAGTGTCAGCATCTGTCATACTTTCCTAATCATGATGCTTCGAGAGATACTCTTGATAGCACCACTTTGCATTTTGGAGGTTTCACTTGGGGCTGCTAAAGCTGCGCTGCAGCACCCAGCTGTTTTCTGTCTCAGATAGTTTTGCATAGAGGTAGGAGAGAAGTGCCTGGGTGGGCAGTTGTGTTCCCCTTATTCTGCATTCCTACTCTGCAGCTGAATTGTAGAAGGAGAGATGACATAGAGATGTAGGTTAAATACACAAGGAGAGGAAAATGAGATAAACTGGGATTTTATCCCCTGCAGTGCCAGCCAGTTGTGGGTCTTGTTTTGTCCTTCGGAACTTTCCCACTTGGTCTTCTGCCTGCTAGCTTGTTGTCTTGGTCCCTCTATCACCTTCTCTTTTACTTTGGATTTAGTGTGGAAACTGAACATCCAGAACCATGACGACTCACGTCACGCTAGAGGATGCCTTGTCCAACGTGGACTTGCTGGAGGAGCTGCCTCTGCCAGACCAGCAGCCATGCATCGAACCACCTCCCTCCTCCATCATGTACCAGGTACCTCAGCCCCCAGGGGCAGCGGGCAGGGAGGGTTGTTCCGGTGGCTCATGCAAAGCACGGGGGCACGTGGTGCTGTGAGAACTAGCCGAAAACATCCTGGGTTCAGCATGTGTAAGGAAGTGTTCGGAACAGATCTAGCCGCAAATCTGTTCCCAAGGACTTTAAAAGGAAAGCACCAGAGACTGGTGAAAGGGATTTTTAAGGCTGAGCAAAAAATGAGGACCGGAGTGCATGAATGGGTAGGAAGCAGGAGATAAGATTTGTGATAACAGCAGAAAGTTCTCAGCAATGTTTTTTTGTGCACATATTTCTGTGCTTCCTTTTTATGCTAGTGCTTGCCTCTAAACGGGGCGAGATCAAAGTTCTGCCTGACTCTTTGCTACTAGCACAGCTGGAGCTGCTGGTCGGGGGAGCTGCTGGCATGCAAGGGAGGGCAGCTGCTAGAATCACTTCTCTGCCCTGAACAACCTCAGATTTATCTGCAGCTGCACTGACCAAGCAAAGCTTGGCTTGAGCCCAGGGCACAGCTCAACCTCCTGCTTTTGGTTACACAGTGGGATGCCTTGGCTGCTTGGCCAACCACCACACCCTGCCCGATAGCACACACCCAGGGTTAAATATAATAGGGGGTTACTTTCTCCATCCTGCCCCTCCTGAATTCATGGCTTACCCGTGGCAGTGTATAAATACACTCCTGCCGTGATTGCCATGCCTTGTACGCAGGGGTCTGGAATTACAGTATCTCTTTCAGCAGGTCAGACCCCGGGCTCATTCCAGAGCCTCAGTATCTTCATAGGTTATCAGACCCAAAGGCTTTTCTGAGCTGTTCAAATTTCAGCTCTCCCTGGAAAATCTTGATATAATTTTTTGCTTATTTCTTCTTTCAATAAATTTTCAGCCTGTGCTGGCTTGTGTCCCATGGGGGGGCTCAGGGTCCAGCCTTATGGCACAACCTCTTTTCAGGATCACGAGTGTTTGCACACAGCTTGGCCTAAAAACCTGCTCTAAGCTGGGTACAGAGATGTTGGCCAAGCCTGTTTCCTCATCATACTCAGTTTGTATACAGCCCTCTCCCCTGCTAGCCAGAAATGCCTATGCAGGCTCAGCTTTCGTTGTCACGTTGGTCACACGTGAAGTCCTGGAGGCACTAAGGAGAGGAGCTCTGTGGCCATGGGTCTGTGCTCCCGGATTTCCTACTCAGGAGATCAGTTATTGAGGCGAGTGTGGTCACTGCAGTGCTAATGCCATTGCAAGGAGCAGCTCTGGGTGCCTGGGACTTCTGTCTGCCCTGCCCTGCAGCAGATACCATCAGCCAGCCTGGGCGGAGGAAATTACCCGAGCGCAGAGCGTGTGAACAGGCACTGGGTGCAGCGAGGATGGGGAGCTGCTTTTCCACCCCCCACCTTCCTCTGCACTTTTCTCGCTCCCCTGCCCCCACCCAAAGCAATATTGCAGCTTCCAAAACAACTGTTCACCCCAACAAGGTTTGTGGTTGCAAGAGCAACAGTAGCACTGATAATAGCACCTGCACGAGTGCTGACTCTTATAATGTTTTCCAGACAACTTATTCCCTGCCTTTTTGGTGTATTTATCCTTTGTAATTTCAGATGACAGGATGTGGTCTTTCTCTAGCAGCCATGGCACAAACAGAAATTAATGAGGCTGCATCTGTCTTTGAGTTACCAGGCTAAAATCCTTAGAATAGCTGCTGTTGGTTTGGTCCACGGTGTGGCTGCAGTAAAGTTTGGCTTGATTTTACAGGGGTTTGTCAATCTTAACTGCCAGATTTCCACACATACAACCTGCAGGATTTCCTCTAATGAACATGTGTGATTCAGAAGCAATCTCAGGGTGTATATATGAACCTATTTCAGATCTAGAGGTGCAGCACCTAAATTGTTCATAGACTGTTCCCATTCCCCGAGACCCCTAATGATTCTACTTTTTGCCAACACATCCCATGTTAGACTGTATCAGGTGAGCAAACAACTAACTGTACTTTAATCCCCATCTCTCCATTTTCACCACAGGCTAATTTTGACACAAACTTTGAAGACAGAAATGCCTTTGTGACCGGCATTGCCAGGTACATCGAGCAGGCGACGGTGCACTCCAGCATGGTGAGTCCCCTGGGAACTGCCCCAGTGGTGCTGGGCCTGCAGTGCCTGCCCTGCCCCACCAACACCTCTCTGTCTTTCAGAATGAGATGCTGGAAGAAGGCCACGAGTACGCCGTGATGCTCTACACGTGGAGGAGCTGCTCACGAGCCATCCCTCAGGTACTCAAGCCCTTCCCAGGCAGGGATGTTCCCAGAGCATCTAGTTGGTTTTGCCTTGAGTGCAGGTTGGTTTGGAGTGGAGACAGAAGACGAAAAAAAGCAAAGACTAAAGCAGATAGGTTAAAAGGAAAGACCACTGGCTCTCCAAATTGTCTCTTCCCCACCAAAGTCTCAACCGCTGATCTCCCCAGCTGGTAACTGTTTCAGAGGCAGGTCTGTACTACTGCCCTAGTAAAGGGCATCTGCTCTGCACCCTTGTGCACATGGGAGCTCAATCCCTCGCAGCTCCTAGCTGTGCTTCTCACCTCAAACACACTCCCCACCAGCTGCCTGCCTTACATACATTTCCTGCTTTCATGAGCCCCTCCCTGCCCCCTGAAGTGGTTGCAGCTGAAGTCCCACAGGACCAGCTTGTTTGTCTTACAGCTCCTAACAGAACTCAGCACAGTGCATGGGATAGTGCTGTGTTTTGTCATGTAGGTCTTTATCCATGTCTCTCTCTGGAGAACAGGTAGGTTTTGCTTTAATTCAAAGCAATTTTCTTCCCAGTGCACCACCTGAATATTCTTCTCTCTCCTGTTGTGAGGAGATTGAGTTTGCTTCAGGCAAAGGCAGTTTTTGGAAGTAGAGAGTAAAATTGTCTGGTTTATATCACACTTTCTTCATACCTTTGTATGGTGTCATGCTATTATATGGTATCAAGAACTTCAGCTTCAGTTAAAAATGTCCCCAGTGCCAAGTGAGACTCTTGTGTTGTGTGAAGAAGGGAGCCCAGGCAGGCTGGGATGAAAAGAGCAGGTCCTTTCAATATGTGGCAGTCTCAGGGTCTCCCAGACTGGCACAGAGCAGACTGGGCAGCTGGGGCAAGTTTCAGTATCCCAGTCTGCTGCACAGGTTCTGGGATGCTCTCTCTGCTCCCACAGCAGCCCCAAAATTGTTGAAGTTGTGCGAGGATGCATGAAGGAGCACTTCAGTATGCCAGAAACATTTCCGCAAAGGCTCCTTTTTTTGCTGCTGATACATATGAGCATCCTGATCTCCCCATGTTTTTAATCATTGTCCTCCTCTACTGCTCCTTATTCTTCAACTATTCTCTAGTCCTTCACTCTCCAACCTGGATTTTGATGGCTTCATCCTGCAAACACCTACAGACATGAGTAAGGTTGCCCACATGGCTCACTGATCGTGATTCAGCTCAGTCTCCTGCAGTGTGAACATGTGCTGGATCCCTGCAAAAATGCCAACTGACACGTGCTGGGGCGGGTGCTCTGCCCTTCCACTGACCCTACAGATAAAAGGGTTTGTGGCTCTTCCGTGGAGCCAGGGAAAAACATTTCCACATGGTAATGCCCATGTTGGTGATTTCCCAGGAAAGGTCAAACCTCAGTTCCCCTTGGGTCGTACTCTGCTGATGGTCTTATGAGACCCAGCAATGGGGAGATTTCTGCTGCTGACTGGGGACTTGCTTATCTCCCATTTGTTTGTTTGTTATGCTGTGCTGCCACTGCCTCTCATGGCTGTGCCAGTGGAAGGCAGGCTGTGCTTCAGCTGATGGCAACACAGTGCTACAGATCATCTGTTTCAGTGTCCTCCCCGCAACATTTGTGCCTCTCTGAGCAGCTTGTAGGGTCCCTGCTCTCTGCCCCGTGCTCCTCCTCAGGCCCTCAGGCAGTTCCACGTGTGATGGAGGGACAGACAACTCCACGGCAGAGGGTTCATTTACAGATTCACCAGACTTATCTTGGAACGACCCCTGCACTTTGCCACGGAGCACGTGGCTCTGTGCTCAGCCCCCCAGCCTGGCTACTCTCCCTGTGCTACATCAGAAACAGTGGTTTTACAGGTGAAGGACAGAGCCTACACCTAAAGGTGCACCACGCCTCCCTCCCATGAGCTGCTTCCTCATGGCCATGGTGTGATTCTTGGGACTGTCCTGTGCAGGGCCAGGAGTTGGGCTTTGATGACCTCTGTGGGTCTCTTCCAACTTCAGAATGTTCTGTGGTTTTGTGATTCTGTGATACTGCCTAACTGCAGTGTGGAACACCAGGGCAGGGACATTGGATTCCCCACTAAAGAGAGGGCAAGGCTCCTTTGGCATCTTCCCCCATGCAAAGCTGTCCCCTCGTGCCCTGTGCATCAGCTGCTGAAAGTGCACCAGAGCTGTCAGCCCCATCATAGCCTTGGGTGAGCAACAGCTGCAAACAAAACCAGAGGAGGACAGCAGGATGCATTCCCCTGCACAGCTGGGGCTTTCCCTAAAAGTTTGCTAATGTCTCCAAGTAACTGTTGGAAGTGAGATGGATGACAACTGAGTAAGTCCTTAAATTTAGCTTCCCAGGATTCCAGTGATGGTGACTCAGTTCATTGCTGTGAGCCACAGACAAGCCCAGTGATTTTTAACGGGTCAGCAACAGAACCCAAATAATCCCAGTGAGGCCATAGGAGAGCTGTAGCCTGGTGCCCTGTGTGTCCAGGGGACTTTGCAACACAGACTCTCAGATAACTTTATGATACAACATTCCCCCGCTGTGCAGCAAGTCCAGACTCCATATTGCCTATGTTCCATCCCAGACAAATGCATTAGGAGGCTTTTATTCCCCAGAATGCCTTTTTAGAATGCACGGCGAGAATTCAGTGTCTGAAATAGCCCCTTCTACTTTCACGTGTTGCCATGAGAACCATCTCCCTCTCGGGTCCCTCCACTGTCCTCAGGTGGGGACTCAGGGTGAAACAAGGAGAAGTTGGTGGCCTCTGTGGTCCACGGAAGGGTTAGAAGCTGATGGTGACACGGATGATTTTCTTTGCAATGCAGGTGAAATGTAATGAACAGCCAAACCGAGTGGAGATTTATGAGAAGACGGTGGAAGTCCTGGAGCCAGAAGTCACCAAGCTGATGAAGTTCATGTATTTTCAGGTGAGTGGTCAAGGAGAGAGGCAAAAATAAAGTATTACTTTGGTGTTAACATCCTAAGCAGGGCTGTGCTATCCTTGCCTCCCAGGACAGCTTGGAGAGCCCCCAAGCCCCTGACAGGTCTCTTCCTTGCAGCTGCCTGAGCAGATACCTTCCTGAAGGAAAATCTGTGTGTCCCTTGATCAGCCCCAAAATCCTCTATACAAGTCAGGAAAGAGCACACCTCAGCCCTTCAAGTTCATGGAGGCCCAGAGCCCCCACTGTGTGGAGCTAATGGGTGGCACAGGCTCTTGTTTCTCTGGGTTGTTGGCCGATGTAAAGAGCTGATTCTTCCCCAGCACCAGCACTGAGGATGTTTGTCAGCAGTGGTGTGTAACGCTGCTTTGTTTCGTGGGGACGGTGGAGAGGGGCCCTGACCTCCATCCCTAGCCAAAAAATGTTCTTTTTGAAGGAAGAAGCTGGTGGTGGGTGGAGTGGGGTCCCAGTGGTGGTGTGCTGATCCTGCATGAGCCACTGCAGGGATGACCCTGTCCCCCTGCCCCGCAGCGCAAGGCGATCGAGCGGTTCTGCAGTGAGGTGAAGCGCCTGTGCCACGCGGAGCGGAGGAAGGACTTCGTCTCCGAGGCCTATCTCCTCACTCTGGGCAAGTTCATTAACATGTTCGCCGTCCTGGATGAGCTGAAGAACATGAAGTGCAGCGTCAAAAATGACCATTCTGCTTACAAAAGGTGAGAGGGGCCAAAGCAGCGGGAGTGGGGACGGGACTGCGCCTGGTCTGCATGGGGAGCGCCTGGGCAGACAGGTGAACTTCAGGAGGCTGGAGGTTGGGTTTCTCTGCTCTTCCAGGCTCTATTTGTGAGTTTAGGCAAATCTCTGAGCCCTCCTGAGTTTTGATTCCCTCTTGGTAAATAGGGCTGTGCTGCAGTGGGGTCTGAGGCTGTGGCATTGCAGCTGCAGCTCAGACAGGGGAGGTGGGTGGTGACAATCTCACACTGGCTGAGTGATCCTTGGTGATGTTGGATTTCTCCCCTTCCAGAGCTGCCCAGTTCCTGCGGAAGATGGCAGACCCCCAGTCCATCCAGGAGTCCCAGAACCTCTCCATGTTCCTGGCAAACCACAACCGCATCACACAGGCAGGTCCCTTTTCTCTGAACTGCCGAACCTTTCTGTGAGCAGAGAAAAGGAATGATCTCGTTGAGGCTGACAGCACTTCAGACCACACTGTCACAGTAGCTGTTGGGTCATTGCCACTGACTTTAATGATCTTTTGGTCAGGCTGTGTAATTGTAGCAATATCTCCTTCTCATGCGTCATCTTGGGTGGCTTTGAAGGTCTCTATGTCAAGACAAAGATGAAGGTCTGAAAGATATAAGAAGAGGGGGAGGAGGAGGTTCTGCCAGAACTCCAAGAAATCAATCTCTTTTGGCTGCATGGGGACTGCATCTCAGACCCCGTGGCCTCCATGCTCCACAGGCCCTATAGTTTCTGCTAATGAGGTACAATATTGTACAGAAACAGGAGAGTCAGAAAGTTGCTTCTGAGTCACCTTCCTTTGCATCTCACTGTCTGATGTTTGGCTGTTGTGATCAGTCTGAAGGGGAGAGCTGTCCTGCAGAGGAAGGTTGTTCCTTCTAGGTGGTACCATGAGGTCAGTCTTCTGCCAGTAACTTAAGAAAAGCACATAGAAGAGGTTTGAAGGTACCTCTTACCATTCTGCTTTTAATCCTTCAAACACGTTTCCTCCCTGGTTGCTGCTTTTCTTCAGCCCATGCCACTAATGCGGCTTCTCTTGATGTTTCAGTGTCTGCACCAACAACTAGAGGTTATCCCTGGCTATGAGGAATTGCTGGCTGATATTGTCAACATCTGTGTGGATTACTATGAAAACAAGATGTATCTTACTCCAAGTGAGAAGCACATGCTCTTGAAGGTAAGGTTTAGCCATGCTTGTGGGTATGGGTGCTTGCGTGGCTTTATTGTTGTTTTAGTAAAATGAAATTCAGGACAATGTTTCTTTTCAGTTTCTTAATTTTTTGCTCCTTTGGGTTTACATGCATCCCTTCCAGAGCCAGCGTCCTCTGGTCACACAAGTCGCTCCGAAGGCAGCAGCAGAACTGCTTTGCTTCCTCCTCTGTTTCCTTTCTGATACCTGTCACTTTGTCTCTTCTGTGATACCTCAGTCCTCCCATTTCACCTGTTTTTTGTAGCCGAACAGACTGGATGGGGCCGTGGGTCAGAGATGTTCCACCCCAGTGTTGCAAAGTGGCATCTCTGCTGGGCAGTGCCATGAGCTGCTTCTCTTACACCTGTAACTTGAATCTTCTCCCACCGGTTCTCTGCTGTCCTTTCTGGTCTTGTCCCATATTTCCATATAAAAATTCCTTCCTCCCTCCCTTTCCTCTGCTCTTCCCCGTCTCCATCTCTCTGTTTGCCCACAGTCCTTCCCAAGGTTGCCCGCAGCTCTGTCTGCCTGGGACCAAGCACGTGGTGGATGAGAGCACTGGTAGGTGCTCTTTGCCCTCTGGAGCTGGAGGGGGCTTTTCTGTTGTACATGGATGTGCAGGATCATGGGCCTGACCTGGGTAACTGTAAAGGACATTCTAAAATTACCACCAACTTTGTAACCCAGAATTTTCTTCTTGGTGCCCATTCCCTGCAGAAGGCAGGTCCTTCCAGGTTTGTTTTCCTCACTGTAAAGAGCCCTCAAGATGAACATGCCAAAGTATGTGCTTGTTTGGTGTATTTGTCTTTGCTGTCAGTCAATTGTTGGCAATGATTGCAGTCACTATTACCATAAAAACTTCATTACCATGGTGTGAGTCAGCTCAGGTTCTTTGAAGGATAACGTGGGTAGTTTGACTATCTGTAATGATTTTTACTGAATTAATGGGGGAAAAAAATCAGTCCAGGAGAATGTTTTAAATGTTTATATTGTTCTCTGGGTGTAAATGTTTGGCTTTGAGTGGAGAAGACTTCTGGGCTGTTGTTACATGGGAGAGAGAAGGAACAAATTGCCAAAGGAAGCACCGTGTTTTTGCACAGAAAACAGAAGCAATCTATTTTGTGTCCTCTGCCTACCATGTGCATCCTTGCAGACATGTGCATGTTATAGGCAGTCTCCTCAGGAGTGTCAGGTGGCACAGGAGCCTGAAATGGTCTTTCCTCATGCCAGATGGTGGAGAACTGTCTTTGACTTGTGCTGCTGACTTCATGCTAATGAAACCTTGCCTTTCCATCTTCTCCAGGTGATGGGGTTTGGCCTGTATCTCATGGATGGGAATGTCAGCAACATTTACAAGTTGGATGCCAAGAAGAGAATCAACCTTAGCAAAATAGACAAATTCTTCAAGGTCAGTGACCTGTCTGGGTGAGGCTGGAGGTTATTGCAGACCAATGGATTAGCGACCCCTACCATTGCACATGCTGCCAGCAAAAAATAAACCACCTTCAGTGCCAGCAAGGCTGGGGATGGGTGAGCAGTACCTGGAGCTGGCTCTGCTCCCCTGGTGCTGGAGCTGGGGAGCTGCTGCTGCAGCTCTGCCTGCTTCCTGCCAAGGCACTAAGGATGGGGAGGGTGCGTGGGCTGTTTGGTGGGTGAGGGAAGGATGTGCCAGACCGACATCACTTGTATCTCTTTGCACATTTCTGAGGCAGGTTTGCAGTCTCTGTGACTTCAGGCCACCAGCAAACCTGGCTGGCTTGCTGAGGTCTGTGCAGGTGATGGTTGTGCTTCTCTTTCGCTCATCAAACTGCTGAGCTGAGGGACAGACAACACAGCTGATGAACCAACGTGTGACCTGCCAGTTTTATTTTGTGTATAAAAAGTTCTCCCTGTAGAACAGAAAAAGCTTACTGGGGAGCTTGTGTCAGCTGGGACTTGGAGGTGCTCAGTTTGATCCTCAAAAGGGTCAGCCAGTGGTTTGATGAACCATTTTTGTCTTATCTGAGATGTGGGTCTTGGGGAAGGGCCCATGAAAACTGGATGCTCCCAGTGGCAGAATGGGAAGCAGTCACACAACCTGCCTCTGCCAAAGCACATGTGAGACTGAGTCCAGCCATGGGCTGGTCTGCAGCTGGAGGCCAGGCTGCATTTCCCTGGGGCCACTCAGCACAAGAGAGGTTTGGGATAACCCTGTGGCTACCTGCCAAAATCTGGTGTGTGTAAGCCCCTGGCCACCCGTGACAGAGAGTGGGGCTGAGAGCCCACACAGCACCCCAGGGGAAGCGATGCCTCCTTTCCAGTGCTTCTGCACACAGGGTGGATCCAGGAAGCATTTTGGATTTGGGGCAGGTGAGCTCTAGGAGGCACAGTGGGATCTGGCAAGGGATGAATGGGTTGGCAGCAGAGAATAACGGTATAGCAGGAGAACAGCAGAATAATTTCCCAGACAGAGCAATTAGTTTTCTCTGAGACCTACTGAGCTTGAGCAGTCCTTCCAGAGTCCTTTTGCCTTCACTGTATTAATCTTTATCCTGAGGTGGAAAGATTAGTTTCTGTTACCAGCATTTGCTCCACATCAGGGAAAATGAGAAGGTGATGATTTGGGGAGGGCACAGAGCGTTCCTTCCCCATCACTCTTTCAGCACAGTGGATTGTCCCTGCTGCTTTACCCAAAGATCAGAGGAGGAGTCTGGAAGAAGAGGTTGGTTGTGGTGTTGGATAGAGGATGCTTCCCTGCTTATGGCCCTGAGGTTCAGTTTATGGACGATGTGCTGGGTCTGTGCAGGGGAGGGAACAGGTAGCTGGTTTCATGGAAGGTTTGTGTGCCAGCTGCTGCATCCTTGCCCTGAGCAAGTGGGGACCTATTTACCCCAATTTGCACCATCTCCTGGAGACAGCCCTGAGAGCAAGGGGCCACAAACACCATAACCTCACAGATGGGGCAATAATGAGGGGGTCAGATACCCTCCAGTCACTGGGCAGACTGCTGAGGACTGCAGCTCTGCAAAGGTGATTTATCATGGCTTTCCTCAGAGTCTTCGGGGTTTTCCCTAGGTCAGTTTTGCCAATTCAACTAAATCTCAGTTTAAATCAAGCCTTCAGTGTAATCTGTAGAGTTTGGTCATCTTGGTGCATTCAAACAGATTTGCTCTTCATTGCAAAGTGCTGTGGGCCATCAGAGAACCAGGTAAAATATCTTCCATTGCATGGAATAACTTTCTCCTTTCCAGCTTTTTTTTCCATTTGCACTTCTCCAGCATCTGCTGTGGTCTCACCTAATCAGTTAAGTATCACTCCAGACTATCAGATCTCAATAAGGAAAGACCAACTACTCCTCTTACTACATCTGCTTATTGCCTTCTGATTAGATTTCTAGTGGATTGTCCAGGAATTTGAGTAGTGAAAATGAACTACCCCTTCATTTAAACCTTTTATGGAAGTGCTACTGGGAATTCCTGATGGCAGCATTACACACCCTCCACACAATTCAGCCTGAGAAGAGAACTGTGTGATAATATGACAGGGAATTTGCCATCATCTTTCCTGAATTTTGGGGCAAGGCTTTTCAAGCTGGGTGAAGTTGAAGCATCATATTTTATTGATGAAATGTCTGTAGCTCTTGGTTGAATTTTGTTTGTAGCTGAAAGCTTAGTGAAGCAGGGACCTGTCTGAGCTTGAGGTACTTTGTGTGCTTGGAATTTATCTCCCATCCAAATCCTCCTGAGGTGTAAAGGACAAGTAAAACCATGTTATACTGTCTGTGTCTTTCTCTTTATGGAGAAGTTTTAAGACACATCACAAGCAGCCACAATGCTAAAGTACCCTGACTGCCTGGGGAAAGTTACCACATCCCTGGGTGTCCAAAATACCAATGTGCTGGCTTTTCATCCCTCTCTTCTCTTGGAGGATTATACTGGGAGACAATAAGCCCTGCTCAGGAATGTGCTTCTCTCTTTTTGTTGTAAGAAGAGGCTTTCCTCTGCCTGATTACAGCACTGAACTGTTCTGGCCATAACCAGCCTGGTATCACCAAGCCCAGGGCTCCAGAGCACTCATAGGGGGTGATCTTCCTCACAGAGAAAGCCTTGTCATCATTTTCAATCTCTTACTAGGTGTGAAATGACCTGGGGCCCAGGTTTGCACCTTGCTTTAAACAGCCTGACACTTTCCAAAGCTTCAGAGATGCAGGATGCCTTTCCATAGTCCCTTGTGTTGCGCTGGGGCCAGGCTCGCTCTCTCTGCCGTGTTTCAACCATCTTTTGTTTTCTTTTCCAGCAGCTGCAGGTGGTTCCTTTATTCGGCGATATGCAGATAGAACTGGCCAGATACATTAAGACCAGTGCTCACTATGAGGAGAACAAATCCAAGTGAGTGCCTGCCATAATGTCTCTTGGCTTCTGTGTGTGTCCTGAGGGCCGTGGGAGCTGCAGCTCTGTGGTGTGCATGAGGTCTGTGCACAGGTACCCGTGCGTGTCCCTGTGAGGTGTGAGTGCCAGCTCTGTGTGCTCGTGTGTCCCTGTCCCTGCATGGGAAGATGTCCTCACCAGCCCCGAGTGCTTGTGTGTGCAGCCAGCTCTGAACCCCCGTGTGACTATCCCCCTGGGAGCAGGCAGGGGAGCAGGCATGCCTGTACCTCAGTGCCCACTGGAGAGGGCTGGGAGGGAGCTGGGTGGCCGCTAGTGAGGCAGGAGGAAGGAAAGGTGTCTGGTGCTTGGACCGGGGCAGCGCTGAGTGCTTGTGAGATGTGTGAGTGCGAGCAGCGTGTCCCTGCTCTGGAGAGATTTTAATCCACATTTTGCATCTCAAGGACAAAATCCGCCAGAGCATGAACACAGCACTGGATCTCTGCAGTAGCCAGGGCTTCTCCTCTAGCTCAGGCAGGTTTCATGAAGAAGGACAGCAGGAGTGAGGATGGAACCGGGAGGCTCAGATGAACTGGAAGCGACTGGATGTGGCACTTAGTGCTGTGTTTTAGTTGACAGGTGGTGATCAGTCAAAGGTTGGACTCCATGATCTTAGAGGTCTTTTCCAACCTCAGTGATTCTGTGATTCCAAATATTGTGCAATAAGGGCAGAAATGGAGTCTGTGGAGAGCTCAGGAGTAGCATGGCAGTGTAAAGCACTGTTTCCCAGCCTGGGCTCACAGGCAGTTTGCTGCTCCTGTCAGATGAATTCACAGACGTTGTTTCAGTCACACCAGGCATGTGCAAGGCCCCACTTGTCTTTGTAGCTTTGCATCACGCTGAGGTATTGCTGGAAGAATCCGTGTTAGGTTTGGATATCCTTGGAGTGGCATTTGCAGCCTCACATAAGCAAAGCCCATCTGAGCTGGGTCTGGCTGGTGGCGGCCTGGCTTTCATCAGGCTGTGGCCTTTCACCCAGGGGTGGGACTGTATTGCATGGAAGTCAGATTTCTCCAGTGTCTGTGAGAAACAGCCAGGCTGGACTGTCTCTTCAGCAGGACAGGAACTAACCTGCAGTCTCATCGCTTCTGTTTGCTCGTCCCCTTCCACCCTGGAGGGTCTGGCTTCTCTGCCCACCAGGAGCAGCCCTCCCTTGCCCCCGCAAAGGCCGGTTGAAAAGTGCCGATTTATTGTTCAGGAGAGATTTGAAAACAGCCTGGCAAAACTTCCTGAACAAAGGGTTTTCAATTAAAATTGGGGGGGGCGGGGGCAGGGGGCAAAGAGACAACAAAAATAATTCTGCACAATGTAAATTTAAAGAATGTTTTTGAAAACTCGGAAGAGAAAAATTGTTAAAAAATTTGCACCTATTTACCTGGAATCAATCGGTAAGCACATTTCAACGAAACGTGTGTCAGCGGCATTCCTCATTTTCTCATCTCAAAACCAAGGTAGCTCGCCGGCTGTTCACCTGCTCACAGTTTTAATGTCTGTCTTGAAATCTGTCTTACCAGGTCTGTGTGCCGTACCTTACTAACCAGTGTTCCTTCCTCACTCGCTTTCCCAGCAAATTGCATGGGACTCCCAACACTAACTCTGCCAAGGTGGTTCCATATAATCCCCATTTCTTACTAATATTGTTTTTGTCACTTTCTTTCCCTCCTTGTCTCCGTGAAAGTGGAATTAATTGGTGTTTTTCCTGCATGGCGCTTTGTCTCTGCACTGTGGACTAGGTTGTGTGTGGCAGGGAGGGCTGGTGCAGCCCTGGCCATTCCTGCTAACCTGCCGATTGTCCGGTGGGGAGCACAGGACATGGAAACGGGTAAGAGCCGAACGATGGGGCTGTGGGAGGATGGATTTCACCAGGGGTGATGTGGCCCAGCACCGCCAGGACCTTCTACCACCACGAATTCTGGCAACAAGTGCAGTTAAATGTAGGGGTATGTCTTCATGTCTGTGTCCACATCAGAGGCACGTTTCTCACCTTCCTTTGGTATGGCCAGTCTAGATTGGAGAACACGACTCTCTATCATAAGATGGACAATTATTCAGGGGGGAAAAAAAAGCATAATCTGAACTTTTACATTGTACTGACAGAGTAAGACATGAGAATCTCGCTGACAGACATTTGCTTGCACAGACCGTTTTGGTGGAGCCATGCAGGTTCTAGGTCTGGGGCTAATACCTTAGAGGGAAAAAGATATAAATTAATAGACCTGGTTTGTACCATTCCTTCATATGACTGTGCCTTTGCAAGAGGAGTGCTACCTTCTTTTAGGATGTCACAACACTGTTACATGGTACATGTGGCTCAATGCAAATGAAAATCTAGTTCAGTTAATCGTATTCTGCTTGTCATTTATACTCAAGGTTGTTCACTGAGCTTGTAGCATGAGCCAGAATGAAAAACAGAGTGAGAGAGCTATTCCTGTGCTGGCCCCTTGCAGAGTTTTTCCTTGCAGGAGAAGGCAGCATAATCCAGACCTGGAAGGATGATCTCTAAGGGGATGATTATCCTTAAGTTTAGCAGAAAGGATGAAAATGATGCCAAGTCTTTGAATTTCATCCTTCCCTGAAAGCTTGTCCAGTGGTGGTCTGGGAAATAGCCATCTCTGCTCCTGGGGGTAGATGAGCCCAACACTGACAGCAGCCTTCAGGGTGAACAGAGGAGAGATATTCAGGTTGAAAGGTGAGGCAAGTGTCCCCATCAGACCACCTCTGGAAGGCTCCACACACCAGAGGACATGAGACACAGCACAGGCTGACATTTGCCCTGAAGGTGGCATGTCTGGAGCGTGTTGAAGAGAGCAGCTGTCCCTGGGGTGTCTGAGTGGAGCCCCGTGCCCTGTCCTTGACACCCTTGCTTTTTTCCCCAGGTGGACGTGCACTCAGAGCAGCATAAGTCCCCAGTACAACATCTGTGAGCAGATGGTGCAGATCCGAGATGACCACATCCGCTTCATCTCGGAGCTCGCTCGCTACAGCAACAGCGAGGTCAGTCACCCACGGGGTGCAGCCACTGGCATCGGGCTCGCTGGGTGGGCGAGGCTGGGAGAGAACAATGTAGCAGGAGTATGGTCTGCCACAGCGAGAGGGACGAAGGACGTGGGTGCAACAAACCACTTCTCGATCCAGCAATAAAAAAGCAAGTTGTGAAAGGCTCTTGTAGGTGCAAAATCACGTGCACCAAAAGATCTCTTGCAACAGCTTCTGCTCCTTGACCACAGATTCATTACAACAACCAGAAAAAAATTGGCAATTAAATGTTTTTTTCAGCCAGATAGATGTCAGAGCACCAATGATTTGCAAATAGAGCTTTTCTATTACACAGAGCTCTCAGGCAGGGCTTTGAGGAAACTTCATGAGGGCATCTCTGTTCTTTTCATTACTGAGTGCCAGTGCCCTCTCTGATGCCACTGGGACTGTTTTTTTGCAGATGTGTGATCCTCATTAATCAGTGTTTGTTTAATGAATCGTAGCATTCTGAGCCTTTTCCTTTTTGGCATTTGTAAGTGCTTATTTGAACTTCTAATCAGTAAAGGACTCTCAAGGATTTCAGTAGTATTAGAACGTCGAAAAGGAGTGGGAAAGTGGAGTAAGAAGAGTAAGTTATTTGCTCTGAGGTTACAGGTCAGACTCATTTCTCCAAAGGAAATAGGTTCTGCCTGGGTGAAAAGAGTCTTGCCAAGTTATTCCTGTGGGACAGTATATGCCCTACTCAATTTTAGCTTGATTGTAAAGTCACAGGGAATTTATTTCAACTGGGATTTGAGAGAGGGCTGAGTGAGGCCCCTGCAGCAAGTTGCTGAGGTGACGTGGTGTCCTGCAGGTGGTCACTGGCTCAGGACTGGACAGCCAGAAATCGGATGAAGAGTACAGGGAGCTCTTTGATCTCGCTCTACGGGGACTGCAGCTGCTGTCCAAGTGGAGTGCCCACGTCATGGAAGTGGTGAGTGTGTAATGTCCTCCTCTTCCCAGGTGAGCGTGGGTGTTTTAACAAGGCATGTAACAGACTGTGGGAAGGTGAGCTCGGTTTCATGCCACCTAACTAAGCCATTGACAGACACCCTAAGATCAGGCAGCTAATGACCCTGAACACCCTGAGTGTCAAATGGAGAAAGAGCTTGGTCATCTCACCCTGGACCTGAAAGCTGATTGGGATGAGTCTGGGTCTTGAGCAACTAAAACTGCCATTCAAATGATGATGGAAATTCTTTACTTGAAAAATTTTGACCGCATCTCAACACAAGTTCATGGATGTCAAAAGCCCAATATGCCTGGTAACCTCCCAGAAACAATGTTCAGTACATTAATAATAAAGCTAGGAAGTAGCAGAAATTCTGCTCCCAAAGGAATGTCAAACAACTGTAGTGATGTCTAGGGGGTGATTTCCTGGCATAGGCCCTCTGGAGTCTTTCCAGCCCAGCTTCTCGCTCATTGCAATGTTGACATTGCCTCTTTCCATCTTCTAGTACTCTTGGAAGCTGGTTCATCCCACAGATAAATTCTGTAACAAGGATTGCCCAGGAACAGCAGAAGAGTATGAGAGAGCCACCCGGTACAACTACACCAGTGAAGAGAAGTTTGCCTTTGTGGAGGTAGGTGCCAACTGCACAAGAGTCAGAGCCAGCCACTGCTGGTTTCCTATGCATGTTCCTTAGTCACCTTCCTCTTGCCTTACACAGCCCAAGATGGTTTGAATATTGCCTTAACTTTTGTGGCTTGCTCCTCTGTACTCTTGGACAAGGAATTCTGTGCCTTGGTGTGAATGCAGGTCTGTGCAAGCTGCACCCACACGTGGAGCATGTGCAGTTTCCTGGGATTGTGTTTTATTAAAGATAGCAAGGGATCAGGAGTGGAAATGAAGCCTGCCCGGGGACAAGGGTCATTTGGAAGAAACTGATGGTGTAAATGCTCTCCTCAGCTTGTTGTGATTTGTAAAGCAGCTAACACCAAAAAATGAGCTGCCCCATCACTGGACCTATGTAACTTGAGCAGAATTAGTTCAGCCCCAAATTCTCTTAACGTCGCATTTACGGACCTCTTCACGCAACGGAAAAACAGCGGATACCTCTGGTTTTAATTTTTTGCTTCAGGTAATTGCCATGATCAAAGGCCTGCAGGTGCTGATGGGCCGGATGGAGAGTGTCTTTAACCAGGCCATCCGCAACACCATCTACGCGGCCCTGCAGGACTTCGCCCAGGTGACGCTGCGGGAGCCGCTCCGCCAGGCCGTCAGGAAGAAGAAGAACGTCCTGATCAGGTCAGTCTGTCCTTGAACGCAATGCAAAGCCCGTGCGTTTATTTACGGAACCCATTTATACTGTGTAAGCCTGTGGCTCAGTGTACACAGCCAGCCAACATTCCTGGGCCAGCAGCTCCTCCTGAGGTAACTCTTGGGCACGACTCCACCAATAACAACTGTGCATGTCCCCACCTTATGTACTCTTCCTCCCATGTGTGCACAGCAGTGAACGTTTTCATCTTGAAGTAAAATCAAGCTTAATCACTGCTTTTCTCTCCCACCCACTCCAGTGTCCTTCAGGCAATTCGGAAGACGATCTGTGACTGGGAGGGAGGTCGAGAGCCTCCAAATGATCCTTGCCTGAGAGGTGAGAAGGATCCTAAAGGTGGATTTGATATTAAAGTCCCACGACGAGCAGTAGGACCGTCAAGCACACAGGTATGTAAATGTCTGAATCTGTGCAGGGAATTAATGGTCTTATAGCCATCTAAGACTCTCCCACCCTGTGGATCAGCAGCTGTTTCCATGTCTTTTCCACAGTCTTCAAACTATTGCGTTAAATGTGTCTTTGGTGCCTAATTTGTTGTATAGTTCCCAAAGCTTCCCTTTTTAGGGGTGTAATTTTATCTAGCTCTGATGGGTAGTTACTTATGGGTGCACAGAGTGGTCACTACCTGGGAGAAGCGTTTTTTGTTCCAAAACACCACGGCTTTGTGTGGTGATGTCTAACCAGAGAGTAACTGCATATCCACCTTCTTCCAAAGCTTTACATGGTGAGGACCATGCTGGAGTCCCTGATAGCAGACAAGAGTGGCTCAAAGAAGACTCTGAGGAGCAGCTTGGATGGGCCGATAGTCTTGGCCATTGAGGAGTTCCATAAGCAGTCCTTCTTCTTCACCCACCTTCTCAACATCAGTGGTGAGATTATGGCAGGGGGAGGCTTGAATCCAACTCTTTCATGCTCAGAAAGGCAAAGGTAGATCAGCTTTGGTCTTCATTGACCTATGCAGAAGATTGTCCTTCATTTTTCCCCAAATATCCTACTTCTGCCTGATTCAGGCATGTTTCTATGTAGTAATTATTGTGTGAACAGGACTGAGTCAGCAATAGCAAATAGCCACATGCAGTAGTTTAATTTTCTAGGACTGGACTTTTCTTTCTGTCCCAGACAAACTTCTGAGCCACTGGGCACAGAAGAAATTGGAAGATTTCAGAGATTTCCAGAATCAGTAACTCTGAGCCACTGAAGTGTTCCCCCTGAAGCTCTGGGGCAAAAGGGATGGTCCCTTCTTTCTTCTTCCATTACCAAGTGCTCAGACAGCATGGACATGGTCTGGGTTTAAAAAGAGACATCCTAGAAAAATGTTTCACAGCCAAAACCAGTCCAGTCTGAGGCTGCAGCAGCTGCCTCCTGTGCAATGTCCTCAGTGCTGTCCCCATGGGGTAACGTGGTGCCCTCCCACGGGGGGGATCTCCTCTGCATTTCAGAAGCTCTGCAGCAGTGCTGTGACCTGTCCCAGCTCTGGTTCCGGGAATTCTTCTTGGAGCTGACCATGGGCCGCCGCATCCAGTTCCCCATCGAAATGTCCATGCCCTGGATCCTCACGGACCACATTCTGGAAACCAAAGAACCCTCCATGATGGAGTAAGAGCTGATGGGCTGCGTTGGGGCTGTGCATGTGCTGGGGCTTAGGATTTTGTTTTGGAGAAGGGTAGGCTGGTGATGAGCAGTCTTTTGACGTGGGAGGTAAATAGATGTTTCTTTACTTGCTGTCATATGAATGGTACTGTATGAACACCTCGTTAGCAGACACACAGGGGCAGCTTCCTGGCACTGGCACTTATTTGTGTGCCATCAGCAGCAGCTGGCAGCTGCTCTGTTGGGATGTGGGCACGACGTGGTGGTACCGTCGCCTGCACAGTCAGACAGCCTGTGTGACCAAAAGGGGGGTGGGCCCAGGCTAAGCCATCTAAACACACTTTTTTTTTTTTTAAATACATAATAAATAAGGAGAGGCATTGCTGTTATGCAAGTGTAATTATGTTCATAATGTCTTCCTGGTTGCTTTTCTGTTGTATGGCCATTGTCAGAGCACTTTGCGGAGTGAGAGCAGGATGAAAGCCTTTTTAAGGGTTGGAAAGAAGCAAGTGTTGATTGAACAAGTCACAGCTCAAACCCAGGTCTGTTGTAGGTGCTTCCTGCAGCATCCAAGGAGTGAGAGGGACTATTTCAGAGGCTGGCAGGAGTGGCAGTGATGGCCATGAAGTCAGGGAAAAAGCATTTTTTGCACCGAGCATGGAACATGCACTGCCTGCCATTTATGCTGATATGCTCCAAGGTTAATTTAAGACATGGTCTGTCTTCTTCCCCTCAGGTATGTGCTGTACCCCTTGGACCTCTATAATGACAGCGCATACTATGCTTTGACCAAGTTCAAAAAGCAGTTCCTATATGATGAAATTGAAGCTGAAGTAAGTGCTCTTCATCTTTATTGTATAGAAAGAGCTCACTGGGGTCATATTGCCCTGTTTGACAGCCCACCCAGCAGTTCAGTGAATTCCTTATAGGCATCTCCTGAAAAAAATATCCTGTCAGACTGAGAAGTTTTCAAAAGATCAGCATTTCCAGAGGCCTTACAGACTCTCCTGATTAAGGGCTTCAACCTAGCTGTACCCATGGGGGACCATGGAAGCCAAAGGCAGTCAAGCACTGGGGACATGGAAGAGTCTGTCTGATGTGCAGAGAGTTATGAAACATCAGAGGAAAATGAGAAATTCCCTGAGAGGGAAGGATGATGGAGGGTAGGAGACCAGGACCTGTAAGAACATGCAGAAACTCTAAGAGGGAAATGTAACTGCAATTCTCTGCTTACCTTTAGCATGTGAGAACTGCAGTGTGTTTTCTAGATAGTGTGACCTTCAATACATGCTTGTCTTAAATGAGAGATCTGTGTTGGGTTTTATTGATCTTGCATGCATAGGAAGGAGCTGCTCTGTGCGGGAGACACCTTCACCAAGTCTTGTTTTTTCTCCCCCAGGTGAATTTGTGCTTTGATCAATTTGTGTACAAGCTGGCAGATCAGATCTTTGCCTATTATAAAGCAATGGCTGGCAGGTAGGAGAACCTGACTGCTGATGGTGACTGATGATATCGCTGCATCCAAATTGCTGCTAAACCAAAAGGTTCCCCTCAGGGAGCAGCTGCTGCAAGTAGACAATAACATAGATCATCCCTGTCCCACGGAGCTGGCTGTCCACGTCGGACCAGTATAAATGGGAAAAGTGAATTAACAGTGGCAAGGAGACACAGTTAAAAGTGAAAAGATAACAATTGGCATCCTGAGTAGCTGTCTGAGTACAGTTTGTGAGAGCATCAGAAGAGAATCCGAGACGACATGTCCTTACTTGACTTCTGTTTGTGTACCAGGCAGAGGAGTGGAAGCCTCCCATCTGTACAAAGCAGGAATATGCATTTGTCCTCACCCTAGTAAAGCAGCAGGACTTGTTCTCCCTTGTGGGGAGATAGAACCTTTGTGACGTTTCCTTCTTAGCAATTTAAATAACATGGATGAACTCTAATTAGAGTCTTCTTCTCATGACCCCAAAGGTGAACCAAGTCTTTGGTGTAACTTTGCAAGGAGTTTTGTCTCCAGGTCACATTTGGCCTTAGAGAAGGAGAGCAATCACCATCACCAAGCAAATGTTCCCGCAGCAGATTGGGGACCACCCCTGTACCTGGCACTAGTGATATCTTTCAGCACATTTTATAATCTTTTTGAATGTTTTAGCCATAAAACAGAAGCATGGCAGTCCCCAGGTAACACCTGCTGCTCTGTGATTTAGGGTTGTAAGCAGAGCTACTTGCATGTGGAAATTTCTTGGCATTCAGAGCCAAGATTAAAAGAAGGACAAAAACAACTCTGGAAAGATCTGTAGAGAAGCTGATAGTGTATGTTTCTATATTCCTGACACTGCTTCTGTTTTTCAGTGTTTTGTTGGACAAACGTTTCCGGGCTGAATGTAAGAATTACGGGGTGATCATCCCGTACCCACCATCCAACCGCTACGAAACACTGCTCAAGCAGAGGCACGTCCAGGTACAGTGCAAGCAATAGACTCCAGTACTCATCACTCCTGGTCTATTATCCATTTGGTGACAGTGGGCGTCCCGGTGCTGGGCTCAGTTGAGATTGGTTCTGGAATGAGAAGGGTTGAACCTGTTTCTGACACACCTGTTTCTGACACTCAAGGCTTGGGGCCTAAAAGGAAAACGAGTTGTGCTCCACATTTCCCTCCTTCCCTCTTAGGTTGACTTTACGTCGCCATTTTCACGTTTTGGCAGGCTTGGATGTTTGGTTTTAAGTTATGTCCGTTAAAATAAAAAAAAAAAAAAAAAAAAAAGAATGCCTTTTCCCCATCTGTATATATATATATATAATATGCAAATCTCTTCTTTTCCCAGTTGCTGGGTAGATCAATTGACCTGAACAGGCTCATTACCCAGCGCATCTCGGCAGCAATGTACAAATCATTAGACCAGGCCATTAGCCGCTTTGAGAGCGAGGACCTGACATCCATAGTGGTAAGAACTGTTATTGACTGCGAGTATGAACAGAGAGAATAATACACTGCCATGGATACACAGTCAACTGTCTTCTGCTTTGAGTCCCCCTACAGCAGGTTTCAGGCAGCCATGTATCCTCCTGGATGCTGCTGAGTCTCTACTGTTTCTATTTATGCAGCTTTAATTGCATTATTATCGGACTATTAAGTATCTGCATAAATCATAAGATGACAGTCAGCAGTTAGACTTTGCAGAGCTATAAGAGAAGGAACCTGGGAGAAGGAAATCTTGACTTTAATTCCCCATTGGACGAAGGTGGCTGTGACACTGTTTGTGTGTGTACAGGATTTGCTGTCTTTGATATGTTACAGAAGCATCAGAGTCAAGTAGTGTAAAATTACGTTTCTACCTTTGGAGGATTCTGGGGTGAAAACCAGCCAGTGCTCAGTGGGGAACAAATTAATTTTGCTTCCTGTAGATTCACAAGATATGGGACCAGGACCCCCTTGAGTGGAAGTGCAATTGGCCTTGGCCACTGAATTAAACTGATATCTTCAGTTCTGTGTGTCTGTGTGTGCGTGGATATAAAACCATTCCCCTGGCAATTATATCAGCTGCTTTTTTTGTCACCTTGGTAATATGTTGCATTTGCTGCTGCTTTATGTGCTGCAGGAGCTGGAGTGGCTCTTGGAAATAAATCGGCTGACTCACAGGTTGCTGTGCAAGCACATGACCTTGGACAGCTTCGATGCCATGTTCCGGGAGGCCAACCACAACGTCTCCGCGCCCTATGGGCGCATCACCCTGCACGTCTTCTGGGAGCTCAACTTCGACTTCCTACCCAACTACTGCTACAATGGATCCACCAACAGGTGAGGAGGGAAAGCAAGGAAGGGGCCGCCCGGAAACCCTGCTTTTCTTTCCAGAGCGTCAGACCTGCCACATAAAATTCGCATGCATTGTGGTGAGATTTGCACTCCCTATGAGATGCAAGTTACCCTTAAAATGAAGCTGAAGCCCAGTTGGCCTTGAAGATGATAGTAACAAACTCAAGTAACAGTTAGTGATTGCCCACGGCTGAAGGTTGGCTGATTCAGCAGCAGAGCTCTGGTGGCTGCTCAGATGTGGGTTTCCTGCCTACCCCAAATGAGAAGAAACCTTGGTAAGTTACGCTGATATTTTACACCACCAGTAGACTGGGGCAGGAGTTTGCATTCCAGTTCATGTAGCTCAGGTGATGAATTCTAATTAGCCTGCAACTACAGGTCATCCCAGCCCATGCCATATCTGCTCTCAGTTAGCCAGGCTCTGACCACTTCCCATCTCCCGTGCCCACCACAGGTTTGTGAGGACAGCGATCCCGTTCACACAGGAACCCCAGCGGGACAAGCCAGCCAACGTTCAGCCCTATTACCTCTACGGATCCAAGGTCAGTAAACGAGCCACAGCAGCCAGAAGGGGTGGATGTTGGATATATTTATTTAGGAAGAGAGAAATGCAAGAACTAGTTCAATAACAGAATGGTGGGTGCAAATGTGCAGGGTCACATTGCTGTTTGAAACCAAAAGGCCATGCAAGAAGCAGATTCAGTGTGCTGTTGCTATTGCTTTCCCATATTCTTCCCCGTAACATGCCCATGTTAAGAGATGCCACATCCATCTAAATGCACAGAGAAGTGAGCACGTTGGTGCTCCAGTGCCGTGTTCCTTCCCAAGGAAGGTACCATTTCAGGGATCTCATTTGTAGTTCAAAATAGGGATTACTAAAATACTTGAGTGTGCAAATATAAACTACGTAACACTGACAAAAAGCTCTTTTCTCAGGCTGCAATGACTGTTTATACAGGCACTATGAGGGCTTGGGATGTAGTACTAGTGGAGGATCACTCGAGTGTGAAACTACTCCAGTGGAGTTTATTTCTTGTGGATATTGATAGATGACTCTGAAGTGAACCTACCTAACTGATGCAGATGAACTAATGACACTACAGTCCATCGAACCTGGCTGTTCCCAGAGCTGACTTGGATTCTTTTTAAAAGTTTTCAACAAATGACAATATTTTTGTCACTTGAGAAAAATCTTGCCCCCTGCAACCAGTTTGTGTGGCTTGTGTTCTACCCTAGGACAGACAGCTTCCATGGATACATAGATAGTCCTCTTGGCAAGAGATGGGAAAGAGAAGATGAACCAAACATATAAGCAGGATCTTGTTTTATTTTGCTCTCAGTGAAGGCCATGCTGTGGCAAGATGGCCCTTTTATCATCGCTGTTTTTATAGGAAAAAAAGCAGTGAGGGGAGCCGTATGGACTCTCCCTCATGAAACTGGAGCTCCTCATCAGCACAGTGGTCATGGGGACTTCCAGAAGCTCCTCCCTCAGTCCATCATTCAGTGGCTCCTCCGGTGAGCTGCTTCCTTCGAGCACTTCTTCAGGACTGGAGTCGGGATGCTTCAGCCTGGCGGCCTGGTGGCACCGTGCAGACCAGAACTGCAGGCAGCCGTAGGCCAGGAGAGCGAGGAAGCAGAGGAGCAGCAGGCTGCTCACCATCCACATGGAGGTGGTGGGTTCGTGCTTAGAGCCGCCGAAAACCAGGGGGATTTTGTCCAGAGTGTGGAAGGTGGTGCAGTGGTTGCTGGAGGGGTAAGAGTTTTTGCACGTGATGCAGAGGACGTAGATGGTGGATGGCGTGAGTCGGTGGAGGACGAGGGAGCTGAGGGGGTGAGGAACTCGCTCCTCGCGGTGGAAGTTTTGGCGTAAGTAGCCGGCAAAGACGCTGTTCCAGTTGGGGCGGTACATGACGTGGTAGTAGTTCTCTGGACAGGGGTTGTTCATGGCCCAGGAGACCGTGGCGCTGGTGTAAGTGATGTTGTGCACTTCGATGTTCATCGTGCCCCTGAAACCAGATGCAGGCAGAGGCTGAGTTTCCTGATTCATGTACAGGCTCAAAGGCCACTGACACCAGTGAAGTCTTTCCACTGGGTTTACTGGCCCTTACATCGCATTCAGGACTATCCTGGCTCACTTAGGTTAGATGCTAGGTCTTGGAGGGCTAAAATTATGAACCACAAATCCTGCTGTTGCCCAGACTACTGTATCACCCTGCTTCATAAAAACAAAAAAAGCCCAGTTGGGGCATAGGGTATACTTTAGTTAGATTTTTTTAAAAGTATCTCTGACTGGTTGTCTATATCAGAAGCATTTTTTAGCTTTTTTATTTCCCGTGAAATAGAAAGGATGCTGCAAATGTGATTAACATAAAGTCATCATTAAACTAGCTCCAAGCTGCCTTGTGAAGCTGCCAATCAATAGATATTTTGATTTTACACCTAAATGCCATTTAAAAAGCTTCATTAATGTTAATCCACTGCTTTAAGTTGCTGCTGCATTTTCTGTACCTTACTTGTTGCTTAATAGAGTTTCTGTTCCTGCAGCATGTCACACTGTAATATCAGGATCTTAAATGTGAAATCTGTGGGTTGGTGACACATAAAATCAGCGCTTTTAGGGAAATACAAGTATATGAAATACAAGAACAAAGCTCTCCCCCAGCAGCAACAAATTACTGTTTAGCAACAGCCACAAACCACTTGAGCACATCACTCCTTTAGATCCCCAAAGTGCTCTCTGAGCTCCGTTGGTTCTCTCCCCCAACCAGCCAAGCGCTCAGAGCAGCGGCTGCATGCAATAGAGCTGGTTTGGTTTTTTCCTTCTTCCTCTGTTCCTTAACAATAACTAACTTTCCTTTAATCACTCAAAGAGGGATTGACTGTTCTTACATGAGGGGGTGAGCAGTACCTGTGCCCATCGCTGAGCCCTCCCAGAGCCGCGGGCAGGCACTTACCTCCCCGGCGGGTCCGCGGTGGCCGTCGCTGCTGGTGACAGAGTGGCCACGGGCAGGCAGTGCCTTCCCCTCTTCCCACCGCTCTCCTCCCTCCTGCCTCTGCTGAATCCCTTCCCCACGCGCTGCCTTGTATTATACCCGTCTGGGGCTCCGTCATCTCTCACCATGGCAACCAGCAAGAAAGGATGGGCAGGCATCTTCGAGTGATTTGGGAATGTTAGCCCTAAAAGCTTCTGCCTGGGAGAAGTATGTGTTTCTGGGGCAGAAAAAAAAAAAAAAAAGGCAGGTAGTTTTGTTCGCTGGTTTGTTTGGGTTTTCTTTTTTTTTCCCCAGCAAGACCATCACTGACCCCCAGCAGGGTCTGGGGTTACAGACACGTTGGCACATTGTATGAAATCTGGGATCCTGGTTTGTGGTACACATTGACTCAGGCACTTGGTCTTTAGTTCTATGATTTCTTGCACATTTAAACTACTGATTTAATCCAAAGCCAGTGAGCAGTAGATTTTGATCCCTGATGGTGCAGCAACATCCAATAGCTTTTTAGTGTTTTCTGAACTGTGCAATGGGAGTAGAAATTGGGTTTTCAAAGACCTCAGCCTCCTGATGGATTTTGTGGGATTAAAGACAGGCTCTTCTTTGAATGTCCCTGATTTACAGACAACTTGGGGATGTCCCCTGTCAGTCTGATGAGAGGGCAGGAGGGAGAGGCAAAGCCAGTGCCAGTGGTGTTCAGGAGAGCAGCTCGAGTCTGTGGCCAGGAGGGGACAAATGTGTCACTGGGCCTGATAAGGAGAGGCTCTGAACAAGTATCTCACTGCTCTCCAAAGCCAAAATGTGCTCGGGAGGAACCTTCCCACAAGTTGGTTCTGGGTCTAAGTTACTCATGTCATTCCTGGAAAGGTGCTTGCAACTTTTCAAAGATCTTCTAGATACCGACAGTGATGAGGTAATGCAAACTGCATCAGGAGGGGCTATTACAGGCTTGGGAGTATGTGTGACCCTTGCTTTTGATTGACATTTCACAGTTCTTGATGGTTTTGTCTTCCAAGATCTGTATTCCATTCTGTCTCTGTGAGAGCAGCTGATCTGCATCTGCCAACGAGCTGAAAACTGGGAGCAGAGATGAAGATAATTGTGGGCAGGGATGGAAATGAAAGTGCTCCCAGGTGGCTTCCTGCCTTTGGTTTGGTCCTGCTTACAAGAGCGGGGGATCTGGCATCTCTTAGCTGGCTCCTTGCTGTGAGTAAATTACATCTTTGCCTGCAGGGAGAGAGCTGAGGATACAAATCCCAGCTTCAGAAAGGTGGATTACAGAAGGTGGTAGCATTTTCATGGGACAACCATTTCCTTATGGCATTTGGGTGGCTGAGTTGGTCAGTGTTCACAGCTGCTTTGAAAGTAAATTTCGGTTGTTCATAAATAAGATGCATTAGCAGGAAGAGAGGAAAGCAAGGAGAACAGGAATAGCTGGATTAGCCAGCAAAGGGTCCTGCTGACCTTTCTGCCCACCGTGGTTGATACTGCTTGCTAAGGGAAGTGCAGCAAAGCTTTCAGAGGTGTTGGGATTACCTGCTCCCAAAATCAGGCTTGCAGCAGTGATGAGCTTGAAATTCTCATTTCCCAGGGTGAGAAGATGCCAAAACCATGCCAGTGCCAGGACTGCTCCAGCACTGATGTTTCCCATATCTGCAGGTGGACCCAGCTGTTGCCCTGCCTAGGACCTCTCACTCCTCATCACAGGATGCAAACCATGGGCACACTCCAGTGGCCAGCAGAAACTGCGCCATTATCTGTTATTCAGACACTTATAAAACACAGCAGGTTGCCAAGTCTCCAACAAAGAAGCTGCAAAATTACCATCAACCCACTATTTACTGCTCGCTAAATGCTTTAGATTGGGCTTCATTTATGTATTTTCATGAGTGCTTATGTTTTTTTGGCATTGCTGGATGCAGGGTCACACCAGAATCACTGGAAATCCCTGTTTCCCTTTCCCTGGTTGAATTTGCTCTCCAAAGTGTGCAGGCAGATGTAACCTGTGCATCCTGCTGCTGCTTGTAAAAATAGTCACGGTATGTGAACAGGGTGGAGCCCCTCTATTTTCTGCTGCCATGTCTGCAACAACAGCCCAAAGGTGTGAAGGAGCTGTGGTTGCTGGAGGAGGTGGTGGTGGTGGTGGGGGCTGCTGATCGCCTCCAAGTGACCTCCTGGGCTGTGCTACCCAGCTTGCTGTGATCACTGTCAGTGTATACAGTCCCTGAAAATCAGTTTTGGTATCATAGAATCATAAAATGGTTTGGGTTGGAAGGGACCTTAAAGATCATTTAGTTCCAACGCACTTGCCATGGGCAGGGGCACCTCGCTCTAGACCAGGTTGTTCAGAGCTCCATCCAACCTGGCCTTGGACACTTCCAGGGATGGGGCAGCCACAGCTTCTCTGGGCAACCTGTGCCAGGGCCTCCCCACTGTCACAGGGAAGATTTTTTTCCTAATACCTAATCATTTTGCTGAGACCCAGAATATACACAAACACAGTCTCAATACAGTCTATAACCATGCACTGTGCATGTCCTGTCCATCCCAGCTAGAAAATATGTGGGTTTTTTGCATGAAAGTCTCAGCAGCCAGCTGATACAGCCGAATATGGTAAAAACTCGAGGGGAGTGAAGCTTGCTTGTGGCAGGGGAAGGAACCAGGCCATATTCAGGCTGTTTGATTAGAGACCCTCCTCTGGCAATTCTGGTCAGAATTGTTTTTCACTTTCTAAAACACCATCTCAGCTGTCGCACTGCAGTTAGGTTGGCTGGGAGCCCTGACTAGTCCTGGGCTGTGTGCAAGTCCTTTTTTGTCTCCATATCCCTGTTTCATTAGCTCTTCATTTTTCCAAGGGAATAAACAGTTAGTACTGTTTATTATCTCTCTCTGATCTATTTTATCAGCTAAAACTCACCCTTTTCTCAGGTGAGCTCAGACAGGTCTGGGTGATGGCCAACAACAAGCTCAAAGATTTGGAAATAGAACTGGGTTTTCATTTGCTTCATTTGCTGCTAAATCTGCTCTGGAGCATCCCTAGTAACCTCCTGAGCTTCCAAAGCAATGCAGGGCCTTCCCCACATTCTCACAATTACAGGTGGCTGTCGCTGAGACCTGGGTGTAGGGTGGGATACGTGGGCTCTGAAGGACACTGCCCTCCCGGCCTCCCATCCCCAAAACCTGCCCATTTGGCCCCAAACCAACACTGGGGCAAACCTCCCCAGTGTCTTCAGCAGCTGCTGCTCCCAAGAGGCGTTGGGATCAGGGCTTTGCCTTGGCTTTCCAAGGGGTTGGAAGTGTCTGCCCAGCGTGGGGGAGTGAGCTGTGCCACGTACCTTCAGCTGTTTTCTCTTAAAATACCCATTGGTGTCATTTTTTACATCCTACAGTCTTTACCTCAAGCTGTGTATCTCACCCTTAAATGGAGTTATATTTTTAATTGCTGGCAAAGTATTATTATTAGATGCAAGCCTGCTGTTAGTGCACTGTGTGGCTCTGCAGAGAGCTCGATGAACCTACCTCATCTTGCAGACAGGCAGGGATGAATCATTCTGCTCATCTGCAGCCAATGCACGTCCTAAAATCCTTCTCCCAATCAGGCTAATTGCTGAGACCCCCACTTGAGGGAAAAGCCCAGATGAGAGCTGCTCTCCAGCCCCATTATCCCACTGAGAGGGAAGGAAGTGCTGCGAGGAGGGCGGCTGTGCAGCAGTGCTGGCCGCTCGCTGCCCGTGCAGCAAAATATCAGCCCCGTTACAGGGAAAACCTGTCCAGCTGCACTACAACTGGGTGCTGGTGGTGGTAGCCCATCTCAGGGGACCAAGGCTCATGCACAGATAGAAGTCCTGTCTGCTGGCTGTGGAGTAGCAAAGAGCCTTCCAGAAATGAGTGTGGATTCATGAGCCCACTGAAATGGGGATATTTTGTTCTCCTCTAGCCCTGGTGTGCTAAGCCTGGGGAAATAACTAAAGGAAATAAGGCTAAAGGAGCCTATAGGGACACAGGGAAGGAAGGTGAAGGAGCCCTCTCAGGGCTGCTTGGATCACTCCTGCAGCACAGCACTTTCTGGGGATACCTGGAGCAGGGATGGTGCCTTGCAAAAGCCGAAACAACACAAGCTGTGGCAATATGGCTGGGCTGGGGCGCTGACTTCCCTCTGGGATGGTCTTGTTGGCCCTTTGGCAAATATTCCAGGATGGGTGTTGCCTGGGTTTAATCAGACACACTTTTCAAAACATAAACCATTTCTGTTTTTCAGATGTATCAGGGTGTGTAACTAGTGGCTTTGGATCTGTCTCTACCAAACAGGTTTTTAAAGACTTGGTTATCTGAGAATGCAGACAGAAGACTAAGTAGGATGCTCAAATGCCATTCTCTGAACAGGAGTTGGCATCCAAAGAGTTCTGAAAGTAGGTTTCTGTCTGCCTAAATAATTGTTAAACTCTGTCTCATGCTCACTCAGGACCTCTTTTTTTAGTTTTAATGGGAGAGAAAGTTCATGCTCGTTGTGAATGAGCCTCCAAGGCACCCTTTCTCTACTTAATAGTATTGAAAGGCTGTTTTCACCTACCAGGAACAGGAGGAGAAATTATATTTCATGGAAAATTTTCATGGAAAATAGGAGACTTTCTAACTGTGCTTCTTTCTGCTAGTTCAAAGGAATTACAGCAGGACACGAGCTGCTGGACCAGAGCAATGGAGCTGTAACAAAATGAGGGACAATTAATTGATTAAAGCATCTGACAAGTCTGTGAAAGCGTGGTCAGTACATCGGTCCGCTGAATTCTGTAGCTGAGAGCAAAAGAAAACGCTTTTTCAATTCCTAGCAAATGACTTCACTTTGTAACTCATTAGGAGCTCAGATGAGGTGTTAAAAGTAAATCTTTCAGAAGTGAGTCAGAATTGGAGGACAGCCGGAGCCTTCAGCCACTGTATTGCTGCAGGGGTGAAGCACAGACGATATTTTGCTCTGTTCTGCTACTTCAGCCTTTGCTCAAACCTCCTCAGTGCCTTGATCCCGGCACTCCCTTTGCTCCGTTACTGGCAGGGCAGGGGATCCCTGTAGAGCGGAGTCCAAAATATCCACAGGGATAGGTTTTAATTTGTTTTCTTACCTTTGTTTGAGAAAGATATTTTGATAAGCCTGAGCCAGGGGTTTATCTGTGCTTCGCTGGAAGGGGCACTACATGCAAGAATCTTCTCAGGAATTGCATTTTTCCTGCTCACTGAGGCTGCATTTGGAGATGTCACGGAGGGACATGGAGGGAGAACACAACCCTGCTCTGCTGGGCTGAATTGTGATGCCAACACTATAGCAGAGCCCTCACTGGGCATGTGGTGTCTCAGCTAAATCTGATTTTCAGTACTTTTTTTTTACAGATCACACAAGTGAATTAATTCCCCCTGCTTCTGTCTCACTCACACCAAATGGATCCTGTAAATGTTCCAGTGATAAAACATTACAGCAATTTCCACATTTCCAAGATGACACTGATAGAGTACATTCCTGGAAATCACTTTCTGTTCTCTGCTGCTAAAAACTTCTGGGAGCCAGTGCCCTGAGTACAAATCTCCCTAGACCAGGGTTAGATTCTTACCCTTGTCACAGACCCATGGGGATGTCTGTTAAGTAGAGGCTGATGTAGAGTTTTGCAGGATGCAAAAAGGATCTTTTCTGTGTCTCTTCCAGATGACCTTGAACTCAGTGGCTGCAGTTCCTGCTTTTCTTAATGAGCTCCATTTAAAGCAAGTGCCCATAGGGAAAAAAATCTGTCTGCTTAAATGTATATAAAGGTTTTCATTTTAGTAGAGAAGAATTTGATTTTGAAGAGGCAAAGGGCCACTGAACTGAAATACTTGATTGGGAATGTATGGGAGAGTAAATTAACTTGGAAATGAAAGTGCTGTTGCTACACAGTAGGATAATAAACCTTGTGACATGACAGTGTGTTGAGATCAGAATATATCTGACTACATAGGAAGAAAAGCAATCTCCTCTTTGCCACCAGAAGTAGAAATGGGAATTGTCATGGGTTTTATTATTTCTCCTTCTCTTCCTTAAAAATTATTTGAAGTGATGGAACATAATACTGTGATAAGAGAATTACTTACAGGTCTGGTCGATGCTGCTGTCTAACTGTCACTGTGCTTCTAATTTCTCAGCCTCTCAACATTGCCTACAGTCACATCTACAGCTCCTACCGCAATTTTGTGGGGCCACCTCATTTCAAGACAATCTGCCGCCTTCTTGGCTACCAGGGCATCGCAGTGGTCATGGAAGAGCTGCTGAAGATCGTCAAGAGCCTGGTAATTCTGAGCCTGACCCTGGTGATGGAGACACCCCAAAGCCTTGATAGGTCCAGGCAGGAGTTGGTGTGGGCTTTGGGCTCAGGGTGGTCACATCTGGGCACCTTCGAGTCCCTTGATCCGCAGTGAAACACTTGCAGCCACGGTCAGATTTTCACCGTTGCTGAGGAATCTCACTGATTCCTGTGGGATGATGGAGTGTTTCCATCAGGATCAGACAGCATTCAGCACAAAGATTTTATGTTTGACTAAACAGAGTTTAGTCCATAATCCCAGATAATGTATCTACAGGATGCAGGTGTGTAACTGCGAGTGTCAGCAAGTACTTTAAACTTAGAAATGTACTTTGCTCTAATCCATATTAGTGCAAAACATCGGTTCTGCAGCAGCTTGTTCTACATGAATGTAAATTCTTTATTAAACTGGGTATCCAGTGTTATTCCTCAGGTGGAAGGAGCATTTCCTGTGCTGGGGCAGGACTCCTTTGGAAGCTCTGGTAAAATGCTTTTTGGTTTAGGAGCACAAGTCCAGCTGGATTGAAGAGTGAGCCTTGTTTGGATTTCAGCTGCAAACAGTGCAAACACACCAAGCTGTATTTTGAATTCAAAAATCCACACAGCTGTGATTTATTCTTTGTGAGGAAGCTATAAAAGCTCTCTGACTCCATACACACTGGCTGAATTTTATATTTGAGGGAAATCCAAATTAAGCAAGTCCTTCTTGGACTCCCACTGAAGTTTCATGCTGTGCCGCCAGATGTGGACCCAACTTCAACCAGCCTCTTTCAAAACCAATGCCAGGAGACCCATCATTCCTGTTTAACCTCCCTTTGTCTCCAACAGCTCCAGGGCACCATCCTGCAGTATGTGAAGACTCTGATCGAAGTAATGCCCAAGATATGCCGCTTGCCAAGACATGAATATGGCTCTCCAGGTGGGTGCTGCAGAGGGATGCTTGAGCAAGAGCTCACCAACAGGTTGGTGCAGCGTTTACTCAGCCCCACACTAATAGTTAAACCAGGCTGGGCACATGACATGCCAGTGCCACGTGCAGCCCAGGCTTGCTGGGACACTTTCAGCTGCTTTGCCATTGACAGTGGAAGACGTATAGGAAACTTCTCCAGGAAACCTCCTGTTGACAATTTCCTTTTGAACACACGGACAAGGGAACGTCTTCTCGTAGCTTCTGTTTTGTTTTCAGGATTTTGTAAGCTTTTGTTATTGTTTATACCTATATGGTTTTGTTTTACCGTTTATTATTGACATTTTTCAAACGCTCCACTTAGCTGGTGCAAAGACTTTTGCAGCGTGTCTGCAGTCAGAAACTCTGGTTGGTATTACATGAGCCAGCATCAAGTCATCCCTTAGTCTCGAGCCTCTTTTTTCCTCTGATGTGGAAATCCAAGGAATTCGTATGAATTACTCCTTATTTTCTAAGGGTTACTGAAAGCAGGGTGAGACACTGCATCTTAGTTCTTCCCAGTGCCAGTCTCTGTGTATCCATTTAGCACTTGCAGCTTGAAATCTGTGACTAAGGAAATATCAGGCACTGATTGTCTTCTTACCCAAGCTACCAGAGGATGACTCTGCCCTCTTTCTGACTGTCCTTCCTTGTCTTTTAAGGAATCCTGGAGTTTTTCCATCATCAGCTGAAGGACATCATTGAGTATGCAGAGCTGAAGACTGACGTGTTCCAGAGCCTCAGAGAAGTGGGCAATGCCATTCTCTTCTGCCTCCTTATCGAGCAGGCTTTGGTAAGGCAAAACCCCCTGCACCAACACATCATACCTGAGATTTCCAGCTCAAGAGTATAAGTGGAAGTGGGTTCTCCAGGAGAAGAGTTTGGGAAATGTTACCTTCCAGCTTCTTGTGTTTTCAAGGTCTCTCTGGGGCTGCATTATTGGAGTCTTTGGGCATGTCCATGGGGATGGTGTGTACTGGCACTTGGTCAGGCCTCTGGGATTGCTGAAGGAGAATCTGAATACTGGAAGATCTAGATTTAATTTTTGGACCCAAAGTACCCCTTGTTCATTCTTCTCAGAAATAAAACCAACTGGAGTTTATTTCTAGATTGTAAGCTCTCTGGGGCAGGGATTAACACTTTTTTATACACGTTTTCTACAGGGAGAAGTAGGTTTGAGCCCTTTGCTATTTAAGGGTGCCAGTGCAATGAAAACAACCTGATTGATTCTAATGGTGATATGGATAAAGCAATCCAACAGGAAGGAAACCTGAAAAGAGCTGATGATATATTTCCTATGACATCCTCACTGAAAATACAGCTCTGTATTGCCCCCTGCACAGATGTTTTGCATGTGCAGAAGTCTCTCAGCCTGTCAGCTCATGTGATGCCCTTTCTAGTGTGGGGCAAAGGCTGTGGCTGAGTGCCACTCATGTTCCTACCCTCTAGCTTTTTGCACAATAAATTTACTTGGTAATGAATTTAGTTTGGCCTAGAGCCAACTGGGGAGTGTTCAACAACACAATTTTACATGAAATATGCGTATTTTATGTTGTAATAGTTTTGGCAGGGTTATTTCAGATAGACTTCCCTAGCATAGGATGGAAACCTAAGCATAAGAGCAAAACCAGAAGGAAATTCAAAGATTCCAAGTTCTATCCAGCCACAGAGCACAGGAAAAACTGAAAGTCTCTGCATGTCCTCAAAATATATATATTTCTGCCCTTGCATTTTAAGTCCAGATCAAGAGACTTTAGTTGCTGATGTGGTGTATCAAACACATTCAGTGAGAAGTGGTTGCGTAAGATTAAGAAAACTAGAGAGATGTGTATTACCCAGCAGCTTGGCTTTTATAAAATGACCAGAGTTGCCAACTACATTCTGGCAGTTTCTATTCCTTTTGTGGCTTCATCAGTGCTTTCTGCTGTTCTCAGTGTTGGGTTTTATGCTGGATGTACTGCACTTGCCTTTTCTGTCCAGTCTTTAAATGGAGACTTAAAGGACAAATTTCTTTTAGAAATCCTTCATTTCAATGAAAAAATGTTCCTTCAGTTCCAGGAACTGTACATCAGCACTGTACTGGCATTTTAGAATAGCAGAAAATAAAGCAAAGATGGTGGAAATTTGGGGATCCCTTCCGGAAGACTGCCCATCCAAGTCCACACCTGCCCACTTTCTGTGCCAAAAAAAGTCTCTCCCTCTCCGATTCCCTGTATCTCCCCACAGAAGGAAATTCAGAATATAGAGCCATTTTGCATGCAGCTGCACTGGTTCCCACTTGCTGGAAGGTGTCAGATTCACAGAGCCATCACAGAACAAGATTTCCCCTCTAATGGAGCTCTTGTGCAGCAGGAGGAATTGCTTTTATGGTGCAGTTACCTACAGAGCTGTCTGAGTGATCTAAGGCTGGTGGTATTTGGCAAAAACTGCTCTAATGCAGGCGCTCAGTCTGTCCCATTTCACCCCTTTTCATTGTTTAAATTTGAAGAATGAGGGGTTGCTTGGGACTAAATTTCGAGGCAGAATTTGTACTCTCAAGTTAATGGGCCTTGGGGAAGAGGTCTATTAATAGCATGACTAATTTTGGGACAGATACCAGATGAATGCAGGCTGCAAATGGTGAAAAAACCCTCTTTGCAGAGGGAAACAGCAGTGGAAGAACATTCATCTAGGAATGAATAGTGTTTTACAAACGAAACAACTAAGGTGATAGGCCCACTCCGTTAGCACCAGCATCTCTCTGCCCATGGAGGGACCCCAGACTGTTCCTGTTCCTCCAGCACTGTGTCACAAACTGCACTCCCACGAACTTGCTCTCATCCCAGCATCCATGCGCCAGTACAGCCTCCTGCAGCTCCATGCTACACTGTCCTCTTGGCTGGAAGGTGGGGAATCCCCCCCTGCATCCCGAACAGAGCCAGCCGAGTCATTCCATCTGGCGCCCAGATATCTTTTGCTGCGCTGTCATGATCTGCTTTCGAGTGTGTCTACATCTCTACAATAAGCTCAGAACTGGAAGCATGTCCTGGGACTAGGCTTTTGCAGCAGCAGACTGATGCCTTGTCGTGACGCGGTGCCTCTGTGTTGAACAGCTTTGGTTTCCTTGCTGCTGTTTCCCATTGCAGACTCGTATACAATGTACTGTCAGCCATCGCTCCTCAGTCTCCACCTGCCTATTTCTAGGTTTCTCCTCCTTGTGCATCTGTGTTTGGGATTATTTTTTTCTCAAGTGCATTGGCATGCGTCCCCTCAGGTGGCATCTCATGATGTTATTCCTCTCTGGACTTCTGTTTTATTCTCCCTGGTGCCTGCACCACTGGGATTCTGATAGCCCTGGCTGAGAACACCATACGAAGAAACAAATCATTTCAGACCAATGTGTGATGTACCTATTTGCAGTAGAGCCACACATCACTATATTTTACATGTACACCTCCTAAAATAAGTAAGGCAAAGGATAATTTTCACCTGGGCACTCTCTGTAAGACAAGACAGCAGGAATTCATCAGGGTAAGATGAAACTGAAACCTCCATGTTCTTTATCCCCCTTTGCTTGCAGTGCTAGTAAATAGGACAGAAAATAAATACAAAGATCTGGCCTTGTACAGGCAGGAAGTAACTTACTGGAGTTAGTTAGGGAAACTTCCTGTCTTAAACTGAGGTATTTCTTCCAGTTTTAGTTCATTTAGGTTCAAACTGCTGGAGTTGCTACTGAGTTGGGTTGGATTTGAATAGGTGCTGTAGGCATGAACTGTTGTAGTGTTGCCCAGGTCCCTGAGCCGTTCACGAATCCCCTGTAGGTATTTTTTAACTTACTTTATCTTTCTTTCTTCCTGCCTCAGTCCCAGGAAGAAGTTTGTGATTTGCTGCATGCTGCTCCCTTCCAAAATATTTTGCCCAGGGTCTACATCAAAGGTAAGAAGCTGAGAGGGAAGCAGTGGGCAGACTCAGAGGTCTCTGCCCAGAAGCTGGTTCTCTCCCATTTCTGCTGAGGATTAGTTCTAGCCCTGTTTCCCCCTCCAGATAGATAAGTGAATACAGCCAAACGTCAGGTGCGAACAAAGGCCAAGGGTGCATTTCCTGTAGCCTGAAACCTCAGTCAGTTTGGGGGTTCCCTCCAGGTTTTTAAAGCCTTTTTCACAGCCTCTCTGGAGAATGACAGCATGAAATGTCCATCCCAACAGGAGCGATCGGTAGCAGGGACATGCTTTTGGACATGTGTGATAAAGCTGCTGCTGAGACTGCAATCGCACATCCCTCCCTTCTCTGCATCACTGGTTCCCTCATTGCTGTCGGTTTGGCTCCCTGATCCACAGTCTCCTCGGATGGTTGCTGGGGGGCAGCTCTGAGCAAACTCGGCGGAAATTGCAGGTCTCCACTTCCTCCTCTCATTTCACTGTTTGCTGCTCGCTTGACAGAAGGAGAACGCTTGGAGGTGCGCATGAAGCGTCTCGAAGCCAAGTATGCCCCACTTCACCTGGTTCCCTTAATAGAGAGGCTGGGCACTCCGCAGGTAAGGATTTCATTGAAAGGGATGGCTGTTGAAAACTCGTAGCAGTCCCCAGACGGCCTGTTTGGCCTTGGGAAAGCGATCCTTTTTTTTTTTTTTTTTTAACATTGATTTATTTTTTTCCCCCAAAACACGAACTGGACAAGCGAATCAGAATCCTTGCCCTCGCAGGCACCTTGAAGGGAAATTTGTGAGCGGGTCCAGAGATGCTGTGCTGCTGCCTCTGGTCAGGAGACCTGGCAGGGAGCTGTAAGGCAAGTGTGCTAGAAGCCAGTTCTGAATCAGAACAACTCTGAAAAACTCTCCTCCATTTTAAAAAGATGGAGAATTGCTGGAGTGGTTTGAGGGGAAACTTTGCAGAGCTGTCCCTAATTTAATCAATTGCCATCACTTTTGGGGTTCCCATTTTAGGGCTGCAGCTTGGTCCATTTTTAAGCTCATCCCTGTCAAGGAATATGTCTGAGAATGGTTTCCCTCCTAGCACATGCTTAGAGCTTCAGCACATGCTTAAAATTATGGCTCCATTTAAGTATCTTCTTGACGTGGGTCTCAGCTTGGGAAAGATCCCTTGTGCAGAAACTGAGTATGGTTTAAAATATGTCCACAGACTGATCAATGTAATGGGCAAAATTTGAGCTCCACTGATAGTAATAATCAAACTTTCAGTGCCCACTTAATGGGGTTGATGGGGTAGAAAACATTTGAAGTATCAAATGAATCAACACCCTTTTTCTGTAATGTACTGATGAGAGAATGGAATGAACACTCAGCTGTGTGAGGTGACAGATCTATGGCAGGCAGAAAGTTGCTGGTTTTTTTTTCTTTTTTTTTTTTTTCCTGATGAATCAAGGACATTTTGAACTTTGCATCATTGAAAATCATCTGAAACAAAGAAATTGGCTGGATAACTGAGGGCTTTGTCTTACTTTGTAGACACTTCCTTTTAAAGGAGACACTCGAGAAAAAGAATTCACCTCTGTGTTTTTGTGTCTTTGTGTTGGTCTTTCTATCTTTCCTTCTTTCCATGCAAAATCATCATTGAAATCTGCTATTAGAGTCACTCGTTGCTTATCCCTGCCATAGTTATAATGGTGATGAAAACAAAAGGTACCTCATGTCCAACTAAAATATAATATTTCTGTAAACTGTTCCCATATTCATCACACAGGCACAGTTGGGTACCAGATTTTTTTTTTTGAGCTCAAATGTAAATGAACACAAGAACCGCTTTCTATAGGTGCCTCCATAGCTTCTAAGCTTGCTCCTTATGCAGTTTTGGACATGCATTTTGGAAATGCAGTTTTGGACACAGGCCATATGGGATATTTCCTGCAGAATGCATAAATAAATGCCTTTTAGCAATTGTTCAGAACCCGAGTAGACATTGCCTTCTAGATGCCTCTCCCAAAAGGTGGCCCTATGCATTTCATAGAATTCCTTGCTGTGAAGGGGCTGAGCCAGAGTTAGTGGGGATGTACCAGTCTTTGCAGGTTTTGGGTAGGGTTCTGGCAAGCTCACCAGTTAAAGGGCTCTCAAAGAGGTTCAAAAACTGGAAAATGAAAACTGATTTCGTGCAATGGCAGGAAAACTGTCAGTGATTCTTGTAAATAATTACTTTATATTGGGAGTCCAGAAGCAGCTGTTTGATGGGTCATTCATAAAGAACCAGGGGGGTCAAAGTGGTTCATTAAAGGAATCCTCTCCCTCTTAATACTGACCAGAGGAGTATTCAGTAAGGGATTTTCAAATCATTGCCTGGCCAGTCTGGTTTTTTCACGGGAAGTAACAGGAGCCTTTCTTTCTGAAGACAGAGAGAATAGTTGAGCCAGCACAGTGCCATCCTTTGACAGTTTATCTTGAGAGCATCCTTCCTCTCCTGATATTAGAAATCAGTGGGACCACAGGCTGTGAGGCAGCTCTGGCCACAAGGTCAACAGCTCTCCAGCTGCCTTCCCCATGTTAGATATTTCCCCAAGGATGATAGTCCTGTATCAAAGACTGGTCTTATTGGGGTGAATTTTAGAACCAAATTCTGTCTGTGAATGTGCATAACTGATGGCACTACTTGCTGTGTAAGGCAGATGCATCCCCTTCTAAATTAAGACTTCTTCAGAAACAGTGTACTAAGATCACTGGAGAAGTTTGTTCTCCAGAGTACCTCTTTTATCACTGTATCTTAGCAAACAGTAATGCTAACATTTAATTTATATTTGAAATGGCTCTACTTCTACTGTGTCATCATTTTGCCATGATAGACTGGTGTCTGCAGATCTGTACCCATAAGAGCTTGGAGCAGGTGAGGAGAGGGAAAGTGTACAGCATTTAGCTATCAAAAAACTGGATAAAATAAATCTCTACTTGCTAAGCAAACACATGCAGGTGCATGCCATGGAACTGGTGATATCATTCCTGCATTTAACAGATTTAGGGATCTCGGACCCAGTCTGGCCTCTGCAGACCAATACAGCTTTCCCACGATATTTGCTATTAGTTGAACATTAATTGAGCTGAGGTGCCCAGAACATCCTTGAAATTGTGACACAAGCAAGAATTGTAAGGCTTCTAATTTCGAAAGCCACCAAACTAAAAATGCTTTAGGTTACTTCCAGCACAAAATAATAGTCAGGAAGGGGGTGTGCAGGCACACTCATGAATTTTTTGTAGTGGAATGAAGATGACCCAAGTAAACGGAGCATAATTCATGTTCTTAATGTCTGGCCAGGACATGTCCCTGCCCTTTGTCCCAGCTGCTCTGAGTCCCCATCGTGACTCTGATTGGGATAATATTTTCATAGGGATTACAGGGACAGCTGGAAATGGAGCAAATACTTAAAAACTACTTAAGGCTCCAGGAAGTCCTGTAGGACACGCGGGGTCTCAGTAAAAAACGCTTGTTCTGCTTGTCTCTGCCAAAGTGGTGAGAGGGGTAGAAGGCTCTGCCTGTGGGGCCGGGGCAGCCTCTCATCTGCCGGGGTGAGCACGGCAGGGCCGGAGCCTCCCACAGCCACAGGCACAGCTCTGGCAGCACTCAGCTCCCATTTCCCATGTTATTGTTGGCAGCCCTGCAAACAGAAGTCAGTCATGCTTCTGGAACAGCAATAAAGGGGGCAGCTGAGAGGATACCAGGGCAGTGAGTGACCCCCACACTTGCACCACAGCTCCACTCAATGAGCTCAGGGGGGTCACTGCTCCCAGGGGCAGCCCCTGCTTGCTTATTTAAAATCCTCACTTTTTTTATTCTGGGGGAGCAATGGGGATGAAATGAAGTTGATTCTCTTTTCATTTCCCTTTAGTGTAAAAGCCAAAATAACTCCATCCAATGGAGCCATTCCAGATTTGTATATCTAAATCTGAGCAGGGATGTCGCAGAAATTCTCCACACGTGTAAAGCTTCCACATCTGGCAAAAGCATTATTTGACTTTCTTATAAACCACAGGTTTTCCAGTATTAAGGTTCCAGTGGCTTCTCATCTTGCTCAGAGCTTTTTAACCCTAACTACAAAAGAAATCAAGTAAGCCATAGGCTATCTGCATTTTAAAGAGATGATGGCAATGTCCTGGGAAGCAAAATGTCCCTGTTCTCTCCTGTTTTATTTTCATAATCTGCAGAAATGGTGACATGAAACCCAGCAACGCTGAGTAGCACTAACAGAACAGAACAGCATGCTAGCAGAACTCAGGATCAGTATTTCTGATCAGAGCTTTGCCTTCACCTTTCGTTTTCTGACGTACATAGTTGTTCCAAAAGATGCTGAGGTTGGTAAAATGTGACTGAGCACAACATTAAGTCCTCTTCTGTTTGAGGGATGAGTATTCTCTGGTGGGAAGTGCCATGGGAGCAGCCATCAGAGGTAAGGCTGGACCTTCCATGGGGTCTGTGTTAACTTTGAAAGAGCCGGGGAGAGACCAGGAAGCGTTAAGTCCCTCGAGGGGGTCTGTCTGTGCCACATCATCACTTCTGTTCCTTTGGTTGTCCTCCTCCCCAGCAAATAGCCATCGCCCGGGAGGGTGACCTGCTGACCAAGGAGCGGCTGTGCTGCGGGCTCTCCATGTTCGAGGTGATCCTGACGCGGATCCGGAGCTACCTGCAGGACCCCATCTGGCGCGGGCCGCCCCCCACCAACGGGGTCATGCACGTGGACGAGTGCGTGGAGTTCCACCGGCTCTGGAGCGCCATGCAGTTCGTGTACTGCATCCCCGTGGGCACCAACGAGTTCACTGCAGAGTGAGTGTCCAGGGGCCGGCGGGCCCCCGAGGTGGCCTCAGCTGCAGGGACGGCCTCGGCCACTGTGGAGGTAGAGGGGGAACGTGGGTCCTTGATGATGATGTGCGTGGATATAAACTGATGCTCAGAGAGCTTGCTATCAAAACAGCTGGAGAAAGGAGCAGGGTAAAGGGACGTGCCCAAAGGAGGTGGGTACATGGGCCAACAACCCAAGACTAGGTCCTCACCTGTCTCACGCTGTGATTCACCCTGCACAGCCCAGCCTGGGTGTAATTCTGCTTATTTCCTTTTGAATTCAGTTTCTCTAGGTGTACACCCACTTTCTAGGAGCAGGACTGAACCTGATTTCCTTAGGAATTCACCATTTCTTCTCCCTGGTGCCATGGTACTTCTCTTGCCTGACTCCACCCTGTTATCTCTCCCCACCCCATCTCCCTGTCCTCCTTCCAGGCAGTGCTTTGGAGATGGTCTGAACTGGGCAGGTTGCTCTATTATTGTTCTCCTTGGACAGCAACGGCGCTTTGACCTCTTTGACTTCTGCTACCACCTGCTGAAGGTGCAGAGGCAGGATGGGAAGGATGAAATCATAAAAAACGTGGTAAGTTGAAGGGTGAGGTCCCAAAGGACCTGAACTAGCACACTCCTCTGTTTTCTATCTTGCTTTGTCCAAACTCATCAATTATGACCATGTCCAGTGTTACCCTTATTAAGCTGGACATATTCACTCTAAGGTTTCCAGCTGCAGTCTCAGCAGAGAGGCCAAGGTTTTAATTGGCTTGAAAATCAAATCTTTTTTCTCCCAAAGCTTTCCCTTTCTCCCTGGGGTAGGGAAGCAGGATCCAAGAAGGTGGTATTTCCAGCAACCATCTTGTGATCTTGGTGGCTTTATCAATAAGCAGCTGGGAGCCTAGACTTTGGAACAGTTAACTTAGGACCACTCACTGATCTTGTTAATGCTCCGGCTTTAGTCATCAAACTCTATAACGAAGCGAGTCACCGGTCCCTGGGAAGTGCTAAGTGGAACAGTAACACGTGTTATGGCTGCTTTGCTTTAGCAGAGGTTTCTTTCCAGCAGCAGCTCAGAGGTACTGCTACTTTCTAGCTAATCAGATGACATAAGACTCTTCATCTACTGTTTTTCTCCCTCACCATCCCTCCAGCCCTTGAAGAAGATGGCCGACAGGATCAGGAAGTACCAGATCCTGAACAACGAGATTTTTGCTATCCTTAACAAGTACATGAAGTCGGTGGAAACAGACAGTTCCACGGTGGAGCACGTGCGCTGCTTCCAGCCCCCAATCCACCAGTCGCTGGCCACCACCTGCTAGTGTGGACACGGACCCCACGTGGGTTGGGAAGGGAGAAGGGACTGAACCCAAACCAGCTGGGAGGGGTAAACTTGGTGTGAGACCCGGCAGCGAAGTGATGCTGGGTCTGCCTCTACACGCGAGGACGCATCGTCCCCTCGGCCCCGTTTGAGTGCATGTTCCTCTGTACCATCCCTGTGATCGGTTTTACTTGTAGCTTTCGGACTTGGGGGTGGGTGGGGGTGGGTGGGCGAAACGTGCTTTTATTCCCTGAAGTGGTCCGGTTTCTCCCTGTGGTTCGCTCGGTCACACACATCGCTCTGAAGCCATCCTGCAGCCCCCTGCGTGGGCGTCCTGCTGGAGCAGTCCCACCCTTCCACAGCGCCGGGAACCCGCTCCCACCGCGGGAGCAGTGGGGCAAATCACCCCCCCCCAGTGACGTGTGGCACCGGCCACTGAGCAGGAGGGCCTGAAGACAAGTCCCTGGTTCCCTCTTTGAGGGGAAGAAGGGATGGAGGCAGGATGTCACTGATGGCAGCGCCCTGAGGATGAAGCGATGGGTGCAGAGGAGCCCTGCCGGGGGGGTCATGGATGGCTGTGTGCCCCAGGCTGGGTGGGCTTCATGCTCTCTGCCTCTCCAGAGGGAGCTTTGACATGTGGGCTTCAGAATAGCAGTGATGTAGTCACCAAATAACTCCTGAGCACTTCAGAGAGCTGGGGAAAGAGAAAATGACCTGGCTTTTTCCCTGGTGTGGGACATCCACTTATTTTAAAGCAGAGGTTCTCCCCTGAAGACACATCTTCCATGGACTAAATCAGATTTCCTGTGGACTACAGAAGAGGCTGCATTCATGTGAATGTGCTCTTGAACATAGTAACTCGGGTGGAAATAATCACTGGTCCTGATAGGATGTAGTTACCTTGAACATATGGGATCTTTGATCTTCAGCCAAGGATGAGAGCTGGGGTGTATAATCTCTGTATGTTCAGGAATGCTGTTTTCCATTGGTTTAGACAAATTCCTAGTGGCACAGTGACCAAATACCTTTCTTCAGAGAACAGTGATTATCAGCAGGGCTTAGGAAACTTCCCATCACTCAGAAATGGTGTAATTGTTTAGAAGAGGTAAAATAGAGGATAAGCATTAAAAAATACCAAGAATTTTGCAAGTTTAAAGGCTTTCAGAGGGAATACTGGAGTCTGTTTCCTTTTCCTACTCAGCTAATCTAAGATCCCTGGATCCTAAGAACAAATTCAGGTGGAACTGGAAGGAGGATTTCATAACTCATGGTCTTCCCTGCTTGCCCTCAGTAGTGTCATTGGAGTGATAAAAAAGCTTGTGCTTGAAGTTTCAGGAGATCAAACCACATGCTCCAAGAGAAAATGATCGCAGCCTCTCCACTGGCAATGTTTCCTCATCTTCAGCCTGGTCACAGCAGATAATTGCTGTGACAGTATACAGATGTGATAACATAGATTCCTTTCATGCATTTCATCATGCCTTGTAAACTGTATGCTGTTACAGATGTTAAAAGGCAGAGCCTGGGTGTTAATTGTCTCAGAGGGAACCCAGAATTAATCAGTAGGAATGTCCCAGCCTGGAGTATTTTGTCTTAGGAAACAACAGCCAAACTACTGTTGGCAAGAGGTGATCTTGGTGGGTGGGATGAATTTCTTCTCTCGGACCTTCATCACCTCCCCCCTTGGTAATCAATAAATACACCACACATGACAAGTGCTGGACATTTTCACACCTTGAGATTCCTTTAATTACTGAGACAGAGATTTCAGCTGCAGGATGTAATTGTGCAGCACAGTAGTCTGAAAATAAAATGAAATCTCAGGAAGTCTGGCTGAAATCCTGGAGTGGCGGGGAAGGACCCAGCACAACAAGACAAGTGTTTTCCTCCAGGTTGTGAGGAATAGCAGCAGAAGCATCTGGGACTTACTAACAGGGCCCTTGCTCCCTATTTACTCTTCCACTAAGGATGTCAGTTCCATTTTTCCATCATGTCCCAACACCTCTACACTACTGGAGTGAAGGTATTTAAAGATATATATTTTTAAAAGGAAGAGGAGAACCAAGCACTTTATTTTTTGTGGGAAAAAAGGTATCAGGGAGAGAGATCCAACCAAGATCCAGTTTTTCCTGACCTAAATAGTAAGGGCTTGTTATTTTGGCATGAAAGTGTTGCTGAAAAGGTGGCACAAGTCCCTGTCTGGCTCTCACAGCCACCTCTAGGCACAGCACAAATTAAATGTCCTACTGCATCTGTTATTATGGGACGTTGGAGTCTTTTCAGTAACCAGCATGAGCAAGAGGTTGCTACAGAAGGATGGACTGTACTAAATGGCCCAGTCTCAGCTACCTACAAAATGGGATATAGTAAGGTGAATTTAAATGCCTGTTTTCATCTGTTTAGGTCTGAGGGGAGTCGTGAGATATTTCACCTAAACCTGTAAAACCCTTAGCATTCTTTTGCTGTAGTTTTGCCATAATAGTTCCTGAAACCCTGCAAAACATGGTTGCATCTACTTGAAAGAACATGTAGATGAAATCTATTTGTTGCCCTTGGATTTTCTGGCAAAAATGTAAAATCCCTTCAGATTCAAAGGGATTAAATGTTTTGAGCAAAATGTCAAAGTGCATGAACAAAATATAAAGTGTTTTGACTGTAGAGTGTATGGAGATGTTTTGCCTTGTTGCTCAAGTTGTATGAGATATCAGCTAGGAATAATCTTACAGTCTTAATTTCTGAGATTTGATGTTACTGTCCTTTGATTATCTCAAGGATTCAGATAGTCTTTAGCTTCAGTTCTCTCATCCTCCTTGACTGTGTAAGAAAGAGGTCCAGGCTTAGGTCTTCAAATAACTCCATGAAAATGGATTTTTTTTTTCTCCATCCTTTTTTTAATGTCATCCTTGCTAATGGTAAAAGGGAGCAAATTGTGACAGTAGAGCTAAATAGTAACAGATTGCCACAGGTTTGGGCATATTCTCCACATTTGAAGACTTTCTGCCAAATTTGAATGTCTTCCTTGCAGATATGCTCCAATCCTGTAGTTTTCAGCCTTTTATAATCTGCAGACCTCTAATGTTCTTTTCCTAGGGAAATGTTGATCCCTGTCTGAATAGTTCCAAGTCCACTGACTATGGACTTGCTTTTTTACCTGTATTTTCCTGCTTATGCTGAAGTAGTCTGCAAACTCCCTGGGATCTACCAGCCACCACTTGGAATGTCTCCTTCAAAGACAAAGTTGTTGGCTCAATACAGGAATTACAGGGGGGAGAAAGGATGGCCTGTGTCATGAATGAAGTCAGACTAGGTTATTCATATGTTCCCTCTGGCTTTGCCATGATAAAATGTGACTACTGGCAGTGCACATGCTTTTCTGGGATGATGCTACACTTGACTTTCAATGCTACAATAGAGAGGGGAAGCAAACTAGTTCAAGCTCAGCACTTCAATGGTTTTCCTTTTAAACTCTGACAGCACTTAGTAGCATTGAACAACGTTAGTCCTTTTTCTCCTGCGTTACTCCAGTCCAGTAGGTTCATGTTTGTTCGAGAACAAAAGAAGAAAGAATTGAAGGTGTAAAAAAAACCCAAGAAAATATTCTCCAAAACTGTTGTCAAATGTACCATATTTGTATGAAAAGCTGCTTGAGTTATTTTGTACAATGAATTTTATTTATGGTGAGGTATATTTATGCTTGTGACCTGATACAGTGTTAAATTTTTGATCCATATTTGCTATGCAGCTGAAGATGATATTTTGGTTTTGTATTTTTTGCTGTTGTTCTGAAATACAGCCAACAGAAGCTTCCATCTCCATTAGAAGTGCTTCTGCAAGAGTAAAGCATCTGGTACCTGGTGATATGTCCCGTAACACAGCAACCAACAGTGTGTACAACAAATGTGGGATGACTTTTGTGATGAAGAGAAATAAAAATTGGGCTCATTCATGAAATGGGCAGACTTTACTTTGTGGTGTTATCATCACTGTGATACCTGTTATTTAGGAAGAGCCTCCAACTGCACCTGGCACAAAGGAAAAGCTAAGTTGATAAAAATGCCGAGCTTTTGTCAAAACCAAAGGAAAAAAAAAAAAGAGGCATTTTGGTCAACACAAAACAGACAAATTTTCCTATCAAAAAGTTAATGATGTTAGAGGAAAACTTCCTGGCGCAACAATATTTATATGAAAACTTCTTCTATTATTAGGCAACCAGTGGAGGGAAAAATCATATTATTATTTTTAATAGAATTTGACAGGCTGTACTCAAAACAAAGCTAAACTGAGGAGCTAATTTCCTCTCATTACCACAGCCTTGTCAACTCCACAGGGGCCTTTTTTTTTCCAGGAGACTCTCCTTGCTATTATTTTCCCAAATTTCCATTTGAAACTATTCTTAGTTTTGTGTTAGAAGCATCCAAAGAGCAGCTGCAGCTGTTGACTGGAGAAGGAATGGGAACTGAGGGGAAAAGATCACCTGGGATCTGAGGAATTAAGGTGAAACAACTGACATGGATCTGTGGGAGCTCCTGTGCTCGGCTCTAAACTAAACACTGTAATTGATGTTCCATTTCATAGCTTCTTCCCAAGGTTCCTCATGGGAACAGCTTTCTAGCTTAAGAGGAATAGAAATGCAATGATTCTTCACATAAAATCGGAGGTGAACTTTACACTGTGACCAGGCAGCTCTGTTGATCTTTCCAACGTGCTTTAAGTCAGGATGTGCTGCAGCTTTGTGGGTGACATCCTGCTGTGCAGCACTGTTTGCCCAATGGCTGGAAGTTGCCCAATGTTTACTGATTTCAACATGGTTCTGCAGGGAATGGCAGAGAGGAGAGCAGGACTTTCTTCCTGCCTCGGCCACTGATACTGGGCCGGTTGTTTGGGTTTCTTTCTTTCTTCCATCAAGACTTCTTTTTTTTTTTTAACTAATTTTAGCTGCTGTGTCATGCACACCCCTGTTCTCACACCAGCCCTAAGAAGAGCTGAGAGCTCACATGGTTTCACCTGGAGCCAGAAGGAATTCTTGGTTTGGGTGTCAGTGTCCAAGACTGAATTTTGAACAACCAACCCGAAGGGACCAGTATCAAAGATACAGGCCCACATCCTCTTCCTAGTGTTCCTAAATACGGTTGCATCTTCAGATTGAAGGCACTTCACCCCTTTGGAGAACAGTTCATTAATGACTGTTTTGTTCTTTCAAAAGCTTAACAAAATTACCCTTTCTGTGACCCCCTCTGCAAGCCAGGAGTGCCTTTCATATCTAGTTTTGCTTGATTTAGAGTTCTGATACAAACGCCTGGCAGATAAGAGGTCTGCAAACAAACGATCTGCTGATTGCATGTCACTTATGTCACTTCACCCCGTGGCACCCACTGCTGCTCTGATGCCCGTTGAGCACCAGCTCCCATCCATCACCAACCCACCACTCCTATTCTGACAACATCCGTGCTTTATGGGGCCACAGTGACCTGGATCACTGAACTGATCCGGATAAAATATTTAGCAACCCTGGGAGAAAGGAGCTGGGGTGTGTTTTCTGGCCTCATGACCCTGGATCGCTCAGCAGCCCCTCAGCACAGACCCGCAGGTATGTGCAGTGGCACAGGGAGGGCAGTTCCACAAGGGTGGGAACCCACCATGGGTGTGACAGGCTTGGGAACTCTCCCTGTTGGTGGTGTGTAAACCCTTGTAGCACCAAATGTCACCCTCAGCCACTGTAGACACGGTTATCTTGAGATAGGCTGAATTAAAGCTGTCTGCTCAACAAAGTTCAGTCTTTGAAGCCTCCAGCGAGCATCCTTTCAAGTAGTGCTGCAATCATCCAACAGCAGGCAATTCCTTTAACCCTTACACTATCAGGTCATGGCCAGAAAAAGGATTTACCCTCTCTTTGAAGCAGCAAATGGCTCCTTGGAGCCCTAAAACTGTCCAAAGCCAGAGCAGAATGCAGCAATCCTGTTCAGAAAGTTTCCACAGGAACCATGCCTAGCAGACATCCAAGGGCAAAAGTTTCCATCACCTGTTAGCACTATACTTCGACCATTATTATTAATACAGGACAGTTGATACCCAGTATTTTTCCATCATTTTTCCAGAATAAAAGAGATGAACAGACAAGAGCAGGGAAAAGAAAAGCCTTTTGATGTTGCTAAAGAGGTTATTTGCATGCAAAGCTGTCTTGCTCTGCCCCCTGGATTCCAATCAAGTTTTTTGGCCTGGAAACCAGTATTTCAGGAGGAACTGCATTGTTAGAAGATGAGCTGCTAAGGAAGACTCCCTGATTTCTGATGAGTTATTTTTAAGGCAGCATCTGATGTGAGTATCAACCAGTGAGGTCATAGCTTGGAGCTGAATTCCCTTAATTATAGCCTTCCCATTAAAATGAGGCTATGAAGCAATAAAGGAGGCACTGGCTGCATCCATGCTTTATTGTTATCAGTCTCAACTTGCCCTTGACTGAGTATAGAAGGCAATTCCATGCCAATCCTACCTGGCTTTTAACTCCCATATTGCCATACACAGCCTTGCTAATTCCATCAAATGAAACTCCTGTGACTCTGTGCTTTTATGCACTGCACCCCATAGCCCCTGCACCAAGGAGAAAGAAATATGTGACACACTTGTGTCTGTGTTTGATTACAAGATCTGGTTGAAGTTTCTCCCACGGTGGTGACAACTAGGCACACTCCTTCCTTGGTGTCTGACAGAGTCAGCTCACACTGCAGTTTCCCCTCCTTTTGGGACCTCTTCCCTGTCATGTCTCTCTTCCCAGAACTTAGAATGGCTTCTTTTGGAGGTCTCACCCCTTGTCAAATCTGGCAAAAGTCAGTCCACAGCATCAAATATCTTTGGGGATGAAGGGAAATACATAAACACACATGTATGAGGTTACATTAGCCTTTTCCTTTAGGAAATCAAGCTGACAGGGGAAGGTAAAGCTGTGGCTCAAACTGCCTATTGCTTTTAACTTCACCATGCTGTGGCAGTAATGTATGAGGTTGCACCATGACCAAAAGGATTATTTTAATCCCAGACCTCTTCCGTAAAAATTTGCTCCCTCCCTCACCCCTCTTTGTGCACAGTGGGGAACCGTGCTCTGCACAGATAACAACACTCAACCACAAAAGCTTGGAATTTATTTTGGACAGAGTTTAACTGCCAATAATCACATCACAATTAGGACTCCCCAGTTACCAGCAAGACCTCAGGGCGTTGGAAAAGGTCCAGCAAAGGGGAGAGCCCCACAGAGCACCGGAGCAAACAAGCGGGGCAGCCTGTGAAGGGACAGGGGACACAAATTCCCCAGCTAGTGCGGGCAGTCAGCACCGCAAACACAGCAAAGACCTGTCCCACTCCACCATCACACTGGTTTCTGCAACCAGCTTCATATTCACACATTGCATGAATAGCTCTTAATTAATATCAGCAAGTAAATCTAAATAGTGGCCAAATCCTGCCATCATTGTCTCGCCCAGGGTCTTGCGCCTTTTGCCTGCCTAATACATAACAGCAGCAGAAGTTGCTCCCAGAACAGTGAAAAATTAGCACGTTTCATTTCCTACTTCAAAACCTGCTGCCAAACGATTAGGATTGATTATCAAGTGCCCTGTGATAAAGGGGAGGACATGGGATTTGGCTGGCACAGTCTCTCCCAGCCAGTGACCCGCAGGACTGTGACTGATGAACAGACCTGATTAAAATCAAATGACTCACAAAGCACTCGAGCATTACATTTGCTGAAGAAAAGAGCTGCTCAGAGATAGAATCAGGCGCTGAATGAAGGAGCCATGAGGTGTAAGCAATGCTGCAGCCTGACGGTCTAAGGGCAATTTCTGTTGTAACAAGTAATTTATTTTATAGGGGGGAAAAAGAAAAGCAATTTTCCAGACACGTTCTGACCCTGCAAATCTTACATCTTTATATTGCCTTATGACCGTTTCTACCTACAAATGTGGGCTTGGTGCTATTGCTTTTATTGGTTTTATTGGTTCTACTTATCTCTGCTGACCTACAGCAAAACCTGGGTAATGGCACCGAAAGGGCTTTTGTATCGGCAGTAGATTTGTGTACACACAGGCCACTGAGGGAGGTAGGCAGAGGAGGGTGGGGATGAAGGCGAAACACACTGGTGTGCAACACACTCCGAAACGTTCACACACTACCATCAGCAAGGGAGGCTTCGGCTGCCGTGGGAGGGGGGAGTTGGCGGAGTATCCTCTTCTTCACATTCTAAAAAACAAGACCAATAGGACTTCCCCTCCAGACCCTTCACCATCTTCCCCTTTGGATGCTCTCTAACAGCATTACATCCTTCATACATTGTGGCGCCCAAAACTTTTACCCTGGAAAACGCCTCTAAGCTCATCAAGTCCAACCATTAACCTGACACTGCCACCAAATTTTCTGGTGTTTACCCTTAATTTCTGTTCCACCACACCCTGCGCGCGTTGGAAGACCCCCGGCTTTGCGGCGCGCACGACCCGCCCAGCGCACACCGGGGTCCCTAAACCTGCGCCTGGGCTCACACGCCGCCGAGCCATCCTCGGGCTGCCAGAGCACCTTCTCCCACCGCTGCAACAATGAAAACAGGAGAAACTCTGTCAAGAGCCTCATCCCAGATCTGTGGGAACGAACAGAACGCCCCCACCCCGGGCTGCCGCCCCCGGGCAGGCGGGGGACGGGGATGGGGCGCAAGGCTGCGGGCAGCGGTGGCGGCCCCGAAGGGGCTGTTGGGCTCGCCGGGGTGTTGGTGTCGCTGCTCCGAGCCCGTGGAGGGGCCGGCCCTTCCCGGAGGAAGGAGGAGCCGGGCGGGCACAGGTGTGCGGGCGGGCCGGCCCTGCCCAGCCCCGGCAGCCCGGCTCTGCCCTCGGGATGCGCTGAGCGCCTGGAGCACGGAGGCGATGGAGCGGCTGGAGACGAACAGCAGCTGCAGCAACGGTGAGTGCAGCCCCGGGGGAGCGGCGGGAGAGGTCCGGGAAGGGGCTGAGCCCGCGGCACCCCCCGGCCTTACCCCCCTACAACCACTCCCGCCCCGGCTTTGAGGACTGCTCTCTGTCACTGCTCTGTTTTGTGGTTTGTTTTTTTTTTCTGGGTTTGGGGTTTCTTTTGCGTTTCTTGAGGTCTGTATAGGAATGGGAAAATTTGAGCCACGCAGCCGCTCTCCCAGCCTCACAGCACACAGAGAACTTGTGTGGGACTTGGGGGTTTAGTCCTTTAAAGATTAACTAATCCAGTCTATGATCACCCAATCCCGCTGCCTAACGCTTGTGCCCTTGTGGAGGTTTTTACCCAGTTGGAGAGGCAAATTCCCCCTATATCTCCCAAGAAACTTAATTCCACGATCAAAGATGTTTTCCAGTTAGAGAACCTTTGGAAATTCATCTAGAAAGTCGCTTGAAATTTTTTCCTTTGGAAAAAAGTTTATTTCCAGTTCAGATCTAAAACCTCAGCTGTGTGTGTTAGGGCCAGGGCTTGCAGCTGCAGAAGATCTAAGCCAATCTCCTGGTTCAGGAAGAACGTGGGACCCATGCCCAGGCTGCTGGTATTCCTAGGAGCAATTTAGCCATTGCATACTCCTGCCTATACACACAAATGCTTGCTCCATATTTCCTACATAGCAGTTCAGGCAGAAAATTGAAGTCTTTTACTACAAAGGGGCTCTTGTAACACTCCACCTGGCTGCTCTGTTCCCCACGGTCACAGTCACACTGTCTTTACTACACTCAGAGTGAAGATTGCAATACAAAGATGTGCTGGGTGTGGTAGGAGTGTCGGGAGTGGAAGAAACTGAGCAGTTTTCCCACCCACACACAGCAACACACCTTGGCCAGAGACACAGGGCTATAGTGCTCTTGGTGTTAATAGCAGAAAACCGTGACTGCTCTCAGTCATTCCACACTGGCAGGACTAGGTTTGCTTTAGGAGCACTCAGGCACTCTACAAATTGGTAGAATAAAACCATTAAAGAGCAGAGGCAACACAGAGGTGAAACTTTGCTCCGAGACAAACTATTGTTGTCTTATGACACAGTTCAGTACACAGAGCTGGAACAGATGCACAGTTACAAAGTGCTGGCGTCACTCCACGTTAAACCTGAAGTTACATGCTGCAGATGAGCTGGCAGATGTAAGGATTAGTTGGCTGGACTGCACCAAGGGTTTTGAATCAACAAGGTTGAGTGTTGATAATGCAAAGTTCAACCCCAGAACATCTGAGTTTGGTGGAGATACTCTGGCATATATATTTGTAAGTTCAAATTACATTATTAGTGAGGTCCTTGTGGCCTTCCAGTTCAGTGTGTAGTCTGATCAACACATTCAGTGTCCAAGAGATGGTTGAACTGCAGGCCATAAATCTCTCACCTTGCCATTTCCATACATGAGTAAAGAGGTGTCCTGAGCTTTTGAGAGCTGATGGGTATGTGCTGTTAGGGTGACAAAATGGGTGGCTGTACTGGGGGTCATCTGAGTGAGTCCCAGGGCAGCAGAGACCCTCTTGATAGTCATGTCAGTAACTTGCTGGTTTATCTCCATGGTGGTCTCACAGGGTCTCTGATCACCCTTTCGTGCCTTTCCCACCGGGTCGTGTGCCAAGTGATCAGTGATGCTGACCCAGCTGACTCTGTCCAGGACAACGGGACTTCGGATAATTTCTGGATAACTCGGCTGGAAAGCAGTTATGGATTCTACATTGGCCTGGGCTTGGCTGTCTTCTCCAGCTTCCTCATTGGAAGCAGTGTCATCCTCAAGAAGAAGGGGCTGCTACGGCTGGTGGAGAAGGGAGGCACCAGGGCAGGTAAGGGTTTTGTGGGAGGGGCAGGAGGGAGAAGGTCCACCTCATCCAAGCTCCAGCACTCATAAGGCAAGGGAACACCTCTCAGTCTTCTGTCAGCAGTGTAAATAAGACCTTTGGTGGATGCATTTTTGTGTGTAAGACCGAGACAGCAGTACTGTGAGGGAGCTGAGGAGCTAATTTACAGAGCCCTGCTTTTGAAAGGAGCTAAATTACAGAGCCCTGCACTGGAAGAGCTCAGCTAAAAGCAGCCTGCCTGGCACTGCAAATAGCAAGTGACGTGCCCTGTGTGATCAGATGTGCCCCCACCAGAAGAACTGTACACGTCCATCACAGCTCTTATGTGGGAAGGAGTGAGGCCAGAGTGCTGAAAGCTCTTTGAAATGGGCCCCTTTGCACGAAGCTGCAAGTCATCACCATGACACAGACCAGCACAGCGCTGTGACCCCTCTCGTGCTCTCATTGATGCACTGGGCAGCTTTGCCGCCAGGTCACCGGGACACGGACGTGGCCTCACGTGCTTTAATTAGCAAAAGCCATGTATGAATGCAGGACTGCACGGCAGTGCCGTGTGTGAGCTCTGCTTGTGGTTTCGGGAGGGTTCCTTCCGAGGTATGTTGCTCAACAACCTGTAGATAACTTTCCTCTAGCAGCAGGCTCTTAGGGTGAAGCACGTGTTTATAGGTGGGCAGTGGTGGAGGAGCAGTGCCTACAGCAGAATTGCACTGTGGAATTGGGCACATCCCATCAGCGTTGCAAACATGTGCTCTAGCAGCAGTGTAAGTCCTACCTGGCAGCTGACCTACTTGCATAACTACAAAACAAAGCAATGATAATTAAAATACTACTGCTTCCAAGGCCTGGCCTGGGAACAATACTTAAATAATTTTTCAGAGGGAGTAAATATCACCGTCCCCATTTTACGTATGGGGACACAGAGGCAAGGAATGATGAAGTTGACTGTCCAGAGTCCAACAGCAAAGCTACCAACAGCACCTGAGCCCCAGGCCAGTCTTGAGTCTCCATCCTCTGCCCTTAGTCTGGCCACTTGAAGCTGCTGAACACAGGTGGGCTTGGAATTGTTATTTGTACAATGATATACCAGTATTGCTTCAACTGTAGATGTCTCTCTCCTCCTTCCCTCCATGAACTTCTTCCCACAACAGAGATGAGTGAGTGAAATAAGGGCAAACCCTCCCTATTTTTCAGAATGTTTAACAAGGAATTAGAGATTAATGACAGAAAACTGCAGCTGACAAAACCAGTTCTTGAGAAAAACCCCAACCAAGCAAAAAATTAAAAAAAAAAGAACCCCAAAACAAATAAACCAGCAATTTCTAAGGAATACCAAAGGATAACATTTGAACTTCAGCATTTGTGAACTTACCGAGGAACCAGAAGAGGCTGAATTCTAGCAAAAGATTTTTCTCTGTATCCCAAAGTCCTCCTTTTCAACTCTTCATTCTCCCTTGTCCTATCTTGCCCTTTATTCTCTCAGTCCCAGGGTGTCACCCCTTCCATCTGAGCACATCACTTTTCTCCAAGGCAGGTCAAACACTGCTGTTACTGACAGCTCCAGTCCAGTCAGATTTATCAAAAACATGGGCTCTCTCTGACCCAGCAGAATCAGGGTTCACAATGTCAGCAGGCTTAAGCTCCTTATGTCTAACAGCTTGTGGGTTAGGACAGAGCTGGATTAGTTCCCAACATAGTGTGTCCATTCTTCCTTATTTACATCCCTTTTTTTTTTTTTCATTTAGTTGTTTCAGTGCCAGGAGTTATTTTTCATCAGAAATGCTCAGTCACATCATGGCTCTTCCACATAAAGTTAACATCAGGTTTGCTGGCAGTTCATGCTGAGGCCCTGCAATACAATCATTGTACACAACAGGGTACAGAAGGAGCAGATAGCTTCTGGGACAGGACACAGGGAGCCTTCACCTTGCAATTTATCCCTCTCCAAAGGGACATTTCTCATCTCTTGCTCTGATGAACGTGGTTCTTAATTCCTGCATACCCATCTGCTTTTCTTCCCCAGGAGATGGAGGCCATGGCTACCTGAAGGACTGGCTCTGGTGGGCTGGTTTGATAACCAGTAAGTAGAAGCTTTTTCCCTGGGTTTAAAGCTTTTCCAGGGTCTGTGAATGAGGTGTGGAACAAGCTGTCTCGTGGCTTAAAGCCTGTTTTCTGTTGAGTTCCCCCATCCTCAGCAGAGGATCCTCAAGGAGAGGAGAGGCACTGAGCTGTGCAGGATCTCCCTCTCCATCCTCCTGCAGGGCTGGTAGGACTTGTTAGCTCAGTTTTACCGGATCAAAAGCATGAAAAGCCAGGTTTTAATAAGGCAGCTGGCAGGTCTGCCTGTGTACCAGGCACAGAGCAAACAGCCTCCTGTGTGTGCCTGGGGCTCTGGGAAAGGTTCCTGATGTGGTACAGGGAGATAACAGAGGTGTTGGTAGCAGCTCCTTTCTTGAGCAAGGCTTGCTTTCCCTTAGAGCAAGCCTTAAAACCATTCTTTCATGCTGCAGCCCTACAATAGCTCCTGAGACTGGATTCAAAGTTGCATAGAGAGCAGTGGATTTCACAAGAGGGTTTTTCAGAGCCCTCTTCTCTGGCTCTCACTGCGGCAGCAGCAGCTCAAGGTGTCCCCACCTCGCCCTGCCCTTGCAGCTCTTGTGAGCGAGCACGCAGCCCTCACTGCTTGGGGACAAGGACAGCTCAGCCAGAGAGGACACCACAGCCCCAAGGACACACTGGGGAGGTGAGGAGCAGCCTCCCAGCACGGGGGCTCCCACAGCTGCCCCTCTGCCTCATTAACCCCCAGACACAGCCTGGCTGGGCGGGAGGGTTCGGTGAGTTCACATCGGTCAGCTGTGACACAGCCAAGCCCTGGCACCCCCAGCCCTCCCCTGTGTGGGTGCAGGGCTCCAGGGGTGCCCCTCTGCTTGTGTTCATTTGTGATAGAGAGATTTTCACCCACTGTCTGCCCCTGTTCAGCAGCAGCATGGAACACTCAGCAGAAAACCCACTCTCCAACTGATATCTTAACTGGTTTGCAAGCCCACAGGAGAAAACATAAAATGTACACTGTAACTGATTGGTATTTATTTTTCTTGTGTTTGTTTAGTGGGTGGAGGGGAAGCTGCCAACTTTGCTGCCTATGCCTTTGCTCCTGCAACTATTGTCACGCCTCTGGGGGCTCTGAGCGTGCTCATAAGGTGATTTTTATGTCTGCAGTTTGCAATTTGCCTTTTGTGTTTGTTTGTTTGTTTGTTTGCCTGTTTCTCTTGTAGAAAGAACTTGAAGTGGTGCTAATATGATTTATTCTGCCTAGAGGAAAAAATATCTCAGGGTTTTCTAAAAAACACTTTAATGGTTGTTGTCCTTTGGGGGGGATCATTAGTGAACTATTGAATTAAGGAGTCTCCCCTTCTGGAAATGCTGCGTGTGGATAGCAGCCACATACACTGCAGGTTAAACTATTGCAAATACCAGCGTTCCTTCCTTCCTTATTCCAGGTCTTTATCCAATTCAAGGTTGTTTTGTTTGTTTTGTTTTGATCTTGCAATCAACGGTACTGAAAATCTAAAAGGGTCAAAAATATCAGGCTTGTTTTCAAACTGCTTCCCATTTGCCTTTTATTATCTAGGCTTTTAGGGCACTCTGATGTTGTGGGGTTTTATACTTCTGGCTGTTGAAAAAAGGGCTGAAACCCTATTTTATTTCTTTATTTTTAAAAAGGAGATTCCTACCAAAATACAGGACTCTGGGTAATGAAGGTTTGATAGAGAGGCTGTTATTGTGAAATGCATAAGTAGACTGAGAGTTAGGACTGCTCTTGGTTTCTTGTCCCAAATTTTTATGGTCAACAACTGGGTATTTTTGTAGATATATCTGTAGCCTCAGCACCTTCCATGTTTCTCTGAAGCTTAATAGTTCTGCTGATTTAGTTAATGTGACTTTTGTTGTGAGGTTCAGGTTTTTTTCTGTGTTGCACTGGTCCTTTAAGTAATTTCCTTGAGCACTAAAAGCTCCAAAATGCCCAGCAGCTCATGAGTGATTCCGTAAGCCCTGAAAATATTTCTGAGAATGTGTTAATACATTCAGCATTTTTGCACCTTGCTGTCTCAAGAGCTGTGATCTGCAGATCACACCTGCACCTCTGCAGGTTCAGCTGCCAGTAGATACCATGTGATTGTGTATTATTAACACACCGGAATCCAACTAATTTACGCCAAATTTGTGTCCTTGTATCACATGAAAGCATTCTTAACTTTACTATAGCTGTTCCTCCCTCTTTAAAGGACTGTAAAGCACCAGCTGACATTTTTCTGTCCCTTGCAGTGCCATCCTGTCTTCATATTTGCTTGGGGAACGGCTCAACCTGCTGGGAAAGCTGGGCTGCATGCTGAGCCTGGTGGGCAGCACTGTGATGGTGATCCATGCTCCAGAGGACGAGGAGGTCACCACTCTGGATGAAATGACTTCCAAGCTGAAGGAGCCGGGTATGCAGGAGGGCATGTTTTCCTCCCGGGGCTGGGCAGTGCCCGCTGCTCCCCGTTCCCGCTGCTCAGTTTTGAACTCTCCCCTCCCTGTTCCAGGTTTCCTCGCTTACGCTGCGATCCTCTTGGCTCTCTGCTTCCTCCTGATCTTCTACCTGGCACCCCGTTATGGCCAGAGCAACATCCTCGTCTACCTCACCATCTGCTCCGTTATTGGTGCCTTCTCCGTGTCCTCAGTCAAGGGCTTGGGAATTGCCATCAAGGGCTTCTTTGCTGGCCAGCCTGTGCTGCAGCACCCATTGACGTGGATCCTGGTCATCACGCTGGTGGCATCCATCACTACACAAATTAACTACCTCAACAAGTCCCTGGACATTTTCAACACCTCTTTGGTGTTTCCCATCTACTACGTGCTGTTCACCACCATCGTCATCACGACTTCCATCATCCTCTTTAAGGAGTGGGTCGCCATGACCGTCATCGACATCATTGGGACAGTTTGTGGCTTCCTCACCATCATTCTGGGGGTGTTTTTACTCCACGCCTTCAAAGACCTGCATGTCAGCTTAGAGAATCTACCACAAGTCCTCCAGAACGAGCAGCAAGTGCCGGTCACCAGGGATGACAAGAACATCCTGATAGAGGTGGACAACTCCAGCATCGCCCCAGAGGATAAACCCAAGGTATTCAGGCTCTACACCTAGCACCTTATGTGTGAGGGACTGGAGGGTGGGTGAATGGGTTGATCAATATTCCAGCTGTCGCTGAGCAGTTTAAAAAAGGAAAAGCAGAAAATAAAACCAACAGTGTCTTATCCAAAGCTTGGCAGAATCAAGCCAAAATTTTCTCCAGGCTTTTGGATGGGATCTCTGTCACGGTGTGGCAGCGAAGAGTATGTTTAATCCTTGGTGTGCCTTAATACATGCAGCCACTGAAAACAAAAATCCTCTTGAAATATGATAGTCCTGGGACAAAGCTCTTCTCTGAGGCCCCTTCCCATCTCTTATTCTTGGCAGGGCTAATGTTTACTCTTGAACTCCTTCCCCTGGGTGGCCATTGATGTCTTTATTTCCAGGCCTTGGTTGAGTCATTGATTTGTGGGTTATGTCTTTTGGTTTTTTTTTTCCTTTCTAGGCACTGGCATGAACTCTCCAATACACACCAGTGTCTCAAGTGGAGATGAGAGGCAAGGACCGAACAGTGCACTCCTGCTATTCAGACTCTGCTCATCCATATTTGGTCACTTGCTCTGCAAATAATGGGACAAGAATATTGGTGAATATGGGCAAAACTTGGCAATTTTTGGAATAGGCACTCGCTCAGGCTCAGTGGCTGGACCCAAACCATGGCAGGGAAATATTTTTCAGCTTTTGTTTTTCTGTGAGATCCAGGAGTTTCCCTGCAGCACAGTGTTAATTATTTTTGTGGGAGTTTTGTTTGTTTGTTGTTTTTTTCCTTAGCAGCCACGGTGCCCAGGCCATGTTGATATGGTTGGTGAAGTTTCTGGGCCTGATCCGGACCTCACCTGAACAAGGGGCAGCCTCTTCTCAGGCTGGGGAGCTCTATCAGGATAAACTCCATGTCAGGAGAAACACTGCCACTGTCCCCAAGACTGCTTGTGATAATCTTTTCAGTCTGAAAGACAAAGTGGCTCTAAATGTTAAGTACTTTTTTCCTTAGGAAATATCTTGACCTTGGAGAGCCCCCCAACTCTTTGAGCCTCTGTCCTGCTACCATTTAAGCCCCAAAGCTTTTTTTGTTGTTGTTTAGAAAGAGGTGTGAGCTGAGTGTTAAAAGCCAAAGAGGCATAAGAGGGGGATGCTCTGCAGAGCTTCAGGGATGCAGTTTATCCCAGAGCAGTCCCATTCACCTCTCCCTCTCTCCCGATATAGTACACCTGGCCTCTTGCTCACAGCTCATCTTCAAAACACCCTTGGGTTTGTATCATTGCTCAGGATGAAGGGATGGGAGGAATGACATTTTGAGCTGGGAGGTGAAAAAGGAAGGTATGACTGCAGTTAAAAGGTTTTCCCATCTCACTGCTGGGTCTGATGGGGAGGCTGGCGTTGATTTGCTGACAGCAAATCCCCAACAGGGAGCAGCAAGGCCTGAGCCAGTCCAGAGGCAGCTCTGCCTGGGTTATCCCTGGACCACGGCACACACTGATGCTGCCTGAGATGCTCCCCTGGTTATATCTGGGTCTGAGCATCAATGAGCAAATGCAACTTGGGGTTGCAGGAGAGAGGACTACACAATGGCTTATTTTAATAACATTTCAGTACTATTTTTTGGTACGTGGAAAGGAAAATAAAGGGTTTTTTCTAAAAAAATATAAACAGTTGGAGGTGGATCTGGAAGTTTTTAATGATTTCTCTCTTCTTACTGGTGTAGCCCCAAAGGATAAACAGGCTGAGGGACAACCGAGTGCAGCAGAAAGAGCATCTGGAGCAGAGTAAAACAGCAGCGACCTCCTTTGGTGGCAGACAGTAATCCCAGTCACTCAGTCTTGCTTTGGATTCGGCATCCTAATCAGTGTGATGCTTTATGCATTTTATTTTAGAAAATGACTGTAAATGGGAGTCATCTTCCCTCACTGCCTAGAACTGTATTCCCTAGAAGCCATTCCTCCAGCAATCCTGCCATCTCTGGAGAAATGCCACATAGAAGATGAAGGTTTGAACCGAGGTAATGAAATAGCACACAGTGGAAAGAGCATTTGTTAATGACAACCAACAAATTTATTAAAACCAGGCAAAAGGCACAATGACTTGGATTCTTCAAGTATTTGCATAGGTGCGTAGAGAGCATTATTGTAAACCATTAATATGGTGGACACAGGAGAAAGTGAGATGTATTTTAATATATATCCTCCCAAGTAACATTATCTTTCAAAAAAAAATCAGGTTTTACCATCTTTTACTCCTCCTGCAGTTTCCCTGTTCTCATTCAACTCAACTTGCACACATCTGAAAATTTGTAAGGACTTACTTAAAACTACCTTCTGGAGATTTTTATGATATTCCAGCAATAAAGTTTTCCATTAGAGTCTGGGCACGTCCAGTTGTTCTCTGAGCATTGTGTGTCCAGGGGCATTTTTGAAAACCTTGATCCCATGCTCACATGAAATGCAGTGAAAATAATTTTAGTGATTTTGAGTGGCCATTTGCTGAAGATCAGGGGTTGGAGCAGAAGTGTGCTGCTGTGTCCTCAGTGAGGGCTCAGATAAAAAAGATCAAGTTCCTGTGATTGAATCTACTACTTCAGTGTATGTGCAGTCCTGCTCCACCTGTGAGCACCAAAACATGCCATGACATCCACAGCCACACTGGCTGCCCCCCAAGAAACAACAAATTTGGGGGTTCTTTGAATATACATTTTCATATATGATGTATTCCAACTATAGAAAAAGACATATAAAGATCAGAAAGCTGTTGTCTTTCACTTGCTATACCTTGATTCAGACAGGAGTTATTTTAGGTTGGTTTGTTTACCAGGCACGTAAAAGGTAAGAAAAGGTCTAAAATTACTAAGATAAGGAATAATCAGCAAGAGGTTCAACCCTGTGAACTGTTTCCTTGTGGAGAAAGAGGTAGTAAAGTTGTGAAAACCTGTGTGGTTTAAGTCCTTACAGATACACTACTACGTATAACTACAAATTTAATGAGTACTTGGAGTTTATCTGGTTGGGTTTTTTTTTTTTTTTTTAGTAAATATATCTTAGGGAAAGAGAACCATCAGACAAGACTCTTTTTCTTTATGCCAATAATACAGTTTCTCACATGTGGAGCAGCAGTCATGCTGTTTGAGGATTTATCCACAATAAATCAGACACAACAGAACTGTTGTAACCACAGCTCCAGATTTTCCTGTGTTCTCCTAGGGAATCATTTCAAGGAAAAAAAAAAATATCTGGCATAAAAAAAGGTCCTATTTTAAAATCCTGAGGAAAAAAAAACAACCATACAAAAGCCCAAACTATTAGGAGAAGAAAAAAAATCCGTAAGGGAAAATCCTCAGGGTCAGAACCATCAGCTGTTTAAAGTGCACACAGACAGCTTTCTCCATCCATGGCCTGGAGCTAAAAACCTGGAGTAAAAGAGCTGCCTTACAAAAGCACCATGTGTTGTATTAATGTTTCTGCTGTTTCAGCACTGGGCATTTTTAAGGTAGGTTTCTCAGTGGTTTGGGGAGCAGACAGCCCATGCTGAGTTACTGCTCAGCACAGACTGAAGCCTGAGGAGAGGTGCAAAAGTGCCTGTTGATCTGTGGTACCGCATGCTGGGGAGGAGGTCTCAGCACTGCCCGTTGCTGAGCTCCCTTCTGGCCTTTTGCTCTGTATCTTGGCCAGTCTCCCTGTCGTACCTTGAGTGTGTCCCAGTGACGTGGATGAGAGCTCTGGGCCATGCTGGGGATGCTTTTGGGTTTTACAGCACCGAGGGAAGACAAGCAGAGTGCTGGAGGACAGACAGGTTGCAACGCTCTTGCTGAAGATGGTTAAATAGGGAAAATAATCAATCCACTCTGCTAAAGCCAATCAAAACCCACAAGTGGCCCATAAATTATATTTCCGTGGTTTGCTCCCTGTTGTGGCCCCACTTGCCACATACTGTAAACTGAAAATAAACTGAAGAAGGTTATCACCAGCTGCCTTCTGCTCTCCCAGGAGGCAGCGAGTTCTTTATAGCACCAACGTATGCTCCTGCAGCTGCGTGGAGGGGCTGAGGAAGCCAACAGGGCTGGGGCTCACATAAAAGCCCAATCAGGGCCAGCACCTGCAGTCACAGCTTGTTCTCCCTGGTAGCACTTCAATAACTGATTAAAAACACATGAAACCCCCCTCGCCCCATCCCTGCGTTGGATATTGCACAACAACATTTAAATACCGTACAAACAAGTCATCCCTACATGGAAAAGGCCGTCAGCAGAGAGGGTCCAGCTCAGCTTGGCGTGTACCTGGGGCACTCCTGCCACACCTGACTGCAGCTTGGTGAGTCACGGAGGGTACGGGAGGCAAGAGGAGAGGAACGGAGCCACCGTGGCCAGGAGTGTGTCTGTGGGTGATGGAGGCCATCCAGTGCCCTGTGAAGGCCAGAACCAGCCAGAACAGACTGCTTCAGGAGTGCCCACGGGAGCCTGGCTGTCCCACTTTCCAGCTGTTCGCTGCTCCAGCCATCCAGGCACCAGTATTCTGGGTGAGATGGAGAAAGGGAAAAGAGAGAGAAGTGAGCAGTGATGGAAGAGCAAGCACTGCCCTCGCCCTCTCCCGGAGCTGATGTTACTGCCAGCCAGGGGAAGCCTGTCTTCATTCACATGCATTCACACCCTAAAGAATCGCCTACGCAGGAAACTCTCCCACCAAGAGCACGAGGAAATTCATGCAGTTTCCTCTATTTTTCACAGCTGGCCTGCAGAGAAAGCATCTCCTTAGCCATGGCTAGAGAAGCTGGAAAGAATTTTTGTTCCTGACTGGGATGTTCAAGTCTTGTGTGAATCTTCATGTTTTGCTGCTCTTCACTAATGGTTCTGGGTCACACACACCTTTGATCCCCCCACTGCTCTGCCCCATTCCCACCACCACACTCAGTACCTACCTCTGCCACAGGCTGGAGCCGTCCTGGAGTTCTGGTGTGTGCAGGAGGCAGTGGGACAGCAGGGCTGTTCCCCTGCCAGGCTCTGGATCTGGATGGGACAGGATCAGCTGGCAAAGCCCTTTGAGGTGGCCGGGGCCTCGAAATATCCTAGGCAAGAAAGAAATAGTTCTGAATTCTCAGCTTCAACAGATGCCCAGCCTATAAACAGAGATGATATTTGCTTTCACTTTACATGGTGTGAACTTCTGGGTATGGCCAGAGGTCCTTGGGACCTCCTGGGCTTCTTTCTTGTTCTGCAGGTCTGAGCAGGCTGGGTATGGAGCTGCCCACCACAAGGTCTCTGGTTTGGAGTTAACCCCAGGGTTATTACAATCTACGGCCACATGATGGAAAACAGGAGATGCCTTCCAGAGTGGGCAGGAGTCCCCATCACAGCTGAGCCTTTAGCATCCCTGCCTGAGACAGAGGGCTGAGGGACACAGCTAAAACCACATCTGTGAAGACCTCCCTCTCTGACTCCAGAAGGGAGCGCAGGCAGCTGCTGCTGTTGTATTACACAGGTGATTAGTGGTTTTCAACATGTAAGAGTTTTTCACCTGTCAATTTTCATGAACACAGGATGGCCTTAGGCTGTTGGGCAGCTGCCTTCAGCCAAGGACAGCCAAACAGGGTAACAGGGTTCCCAGCTTGCCCTGCTTCCCAGATGGAACTGTGGCCGGAAAGCGCATCATATTCTGGCTGTTAAAGGATCCAGGAGTATAAGCCCTGAATTTTGCAAGTAATAGGGAAGCTGTGTTCCAGAGCCTTTTTAACTGGCCACATTACTGATGCACTTCAGGTTGGAAGCAAGTTTCACACACATACACATATGTTTGCCCATACAATGCCTGTAAACACTGTATGTTTATATACACTTACCCATACAAATACATGCAGACCCACAAGCAATTTTTGCTTGTTTGTGAGCACAGCTGTCCCTAATAGAATACTTGGAGCATTGTATTTTCCATTCATCTAATGAATTTCAGTGAAAAGTATGCCCCTGGGGAGGAGTTACCCCCACGAGAGCTGACTGCCTGTTGTTGCTCAGGCTCCGTGCTAAGTGCTGGCTTACAGGTGTTGATTTAACAAACACAGCTGCACTCACGACTTGGAGGGCACCCAAAAACCCTGCAGTCCCCTCAGACTATGCATAAATGCAATGCTTGATGGCTTGGGGATCTATTGCTCTCCAAGGATCTTGCCCTGTGACTCCAGGAAGGACAAGGCAGACTAAATTCCACTGACTGCCAAGTCTGAAGAAATCCTATAGGAATAGCAAGAGAGCAAATCTGGCAGATGCTGCAAATGTCTAGGAAGGACACTGACACTAGCAAACAGTGACATTTATTTCCCCTCTACCTTTTCCATCTTGTGGCTCTCCAGCAACCCACAAACAGCAAAGTTTCTTTTGGAAATCCTATGAAAATTGTTCCATCCAGTAGGGCTGACTGAAATAAAAAGACTGGATGTGCTGGGGAAGGAACACAATGGAGATTGTGGGGAACTTGTCAACAACCAGCTGGGAAGGATACCTATTCCTTATTGACAAGAGCCAGCTTCCTGCTTTTGTTTTAGTTTTCTTTCCTGCTGAAGTGCTGGCTCTTCACAGGAACAATGGAGCTGGACACAAATCCCATTCGCTAAAATTTTCCTCTATAGGAATCCCTCAAGGGTTTGTTTTCCTCTATATCCTTCAGAGAGAGACTGCCTGGGAGCCAACCTCCTGCTACCTGCTGTAACCAGGCCCTTTGCTTTATTGATAGCCCCAACCTAATACTTTAGCAAAATAGGTTTAAGTCTCTGAGTGATTTACCATCTTTTCCATAAGAATTTGTGATCCATAGTAAGTTTAGAACAAAGCTGCCAGCAAAAGAATCCCCAAAATGACCTCGTGGATAGGATGCTCACATAAGATGGTGTCAGTTTGGGTTAAGACTAATGTTTTCTACGAAACATACTCAAGGTTCCATTCCTGCTCCGCATCAAAATTTGTCTGAGGCTCCCGAGGCTTTAGTCCAGGAATGGCCAAATGAAAGATACCTGGGGGATCATCCCAAGGAATGGAGATCCTTCCCTCAATGGTAATCTCAGAAGGGCTTGTTGGATGGAGCTCTGAGCAACCTGGTCTAGTGGGAGGTGTCCCTGCCCACAGCAGAGGGGGTGGAACCAGACAATCTTTAAGGTTCCTTCCAACCCTATGGTTGTATGATTCAAATGGTAAGAGGAGCTATGCTTGGCTTGCTTAGGGAAAAATCTCTACAGTCCTTTCATTCCTGACAAGTGATCTCTGTGACTTGCAGCTAAAAACTGTTTAGGTGACCTTGGTAAAGTGAACGCTGCTTTGTGATCCAAGCTTCAGGTCCAGGTCAGAGGTATTGGGGGACCTGAATTAAGTAACTGTGTGTGATAGTGTCCAGCACAGTGATTTCCAGTGGCACTGCAAAGCAAGGGCAACCACCAGCAACTGTCCTGTGGGGAGATGGAGCATGCACTGGTGAACACGGCAACTCCCACAGCCCCCAGGGCGAGGGGCTTCACCAGCCCCGCTCAGAACAAACCTCCCAACAAACAGCATCCACAGGACAGTGTCACATACCTGAGAGATGGGGGGTTTGGGAGCAGGAGGTGCCGGCCTGCTTGGGGGTGTCCTCCGGGCCACGTCCCTCGGAGGTGCCGGCTGTGCCAGCCCCGCCGGCCGCCCCGCGCCGCAGCTGGAGCTGGGGGAGAAGGCAGGTGGCTGCTGCCTGCTTGTTTGGAGCCCTGGGGCTTGCTGGGCAGGAGGTTTCGGGGGGATTTCAGGGAAGCCGATCACCTGCGCAGAAGACCCACAGATCCCAAGAGTTAGGTATTTCCACTTCAAACCGCCTTTCTTACTCTGCGGTACTCGTAAGGATCGGCCGGAGGTCTATGAGCCACAGCAGGAAATATTGCCTGCAACCCCAGCATGCGTTGTTATGTCTAGTGGACATTAAATAGACAGATTGGGACAATCTGGGATTACGAGTCAAAAATGGGAATCAAGAAAACAGAGTAATTCAAGCCCTACTGCGCTGCTTGCAAATAAACTCCAGGTTTGCCATTTCTACAGTTCTAGGAAAGGGATGTGACAGCAGAGGATCTATCAGGAGAGACAAGCAGCCACACAGGCCTGGTCAAAGCCCAGCTCCTGCCCATAATGAAATCCCTAGAAACAGGTACTACATTCAGCTCCCACTGACTTTCAGCCACAGGTGATGTCTATTTTTTTCTTTAATAAAACCGGTCCCTGACTGCAGTGTGAGAGGGAACCACATCCCGCATCTTAGGGCAGCTGCTTCTCTTCCCCAGGAAATGGGATGTGACCTTGGCTCTACCTTCCTCTGCTGCTGGGGGGTTTTCAACTTGAAGGCAGGGTTTGCATGCCCAGTTCCAGAGGTGTCACTGACAACAAGAGAAAGAAAAAGAGTGTTATTGCCTTGATACGTTTTTTTCCTTCTTTTCCCCTGTATTTTCTATTGTAATTTCACCAAAGTAAAAAAAATGAGAAGCAAATACTGACTATATCAACAAACCCATTTAGTTACATTCCTCACAGCCTTTACAATGTCTCTTCTGTCCTGGCACTGAAGGTGGGGTGCAAGCAGACAAGGCACAGCACTGACAACTCACCTGAACTGTGGTGTCTTTTTCAGAGAACAGATGGCAAATTTATTCCAGCATTTCAGATAATAGAATAAAAACATGATTCCAATGAGAAGGAGAATGGGAGCCAGGATTGCAAGAGCTATCACGACTGCTGAAGAGCCTGAGGGCAAGAAAGTAGTTTGTTAAATGGAAATCTCTCTGCTCCCAATCTAACACAAGTCCTTCTGAAGTGGTACCATCACAGAGCTGGTTCCGCTCACCTTCAGGCGAGGGGGGACCACTGTCCAAGCTTCCTCCCCTCCCCTCCTTGTTGCAAAACGGGGGTTCCCACCCCTGGTTGCAGTGGCAGTTCTTGTAGTTATTGCAGACCTGGAGTAGGAGGATTCAGAGACTTTAGTGCCAGTTACTAAGGACCGTGCAAGCTAAAACAAATTAAGCCATTGCTGAATAAAACACTACAGAAGAAACTCTCATGGGCATAAATAGGAAGTTAAGTGCCTGGAAATCATTTGGTTTTTTTTTTTTTTTCCAGGGAATGAAAGTGCCTTTTATTGCCTCAGATATTCTCCCTTTCTCCAAAAGACAAGGGTTCTTCAGCTGAAGTGCCAATAACCTGAATTCAGGAGAAATGCAGCTTTTAGAAACACCGTTCTCTTATCTCTAAATAGAAGGATAGGAGTCTTCCTTTAATTCAGTGAAGATTTCTCACTGTTTAGGCCAAATAGCTTGGCCCATTTGTATTTGTCATTTCTTTCCATCCCCTGGGGGCACTGCAGAGCGATTTGGGATAAACTGTTCCAAACATGAATTTTTACTATGTTTTTCCTTTGGCAAGTCTGATGTATTTTTTTACTCAATCTAAACTAGGCCCAGATGATTTCTCTTTAAGATTGCCACTTCTTGTTTTTCATTCTTTGCAATTCATACCCCTCCAGTAGATCTCCTTAAATCATATGTCAAAGGGAAGCTCACGGACCAAACAAAATGCATCAAACAGGAATGTGCACATTAATAATCAAGAAGCCAATGTCCAGAGTGAACCTAAGCGTGGTATCAAAACTGAGCTGAACAACCACCCCCAGAAGAATGGCAGCCCATCCCTCCTTCAGCCTGAAATTGTGATGAAAAGGAAGACACTTACTCCATGCCCATGGCACTTCTTGCTACAGCTTTCAAAATCAAAGATGATGGATGTGTTCTGGCAGCGACCCTCAAAGCAAACCTGCGAGAACGGATTCAAACGCTCAGTGTTAGTGAGTTATGTACCACATTACTGCCTTGTGTTATTTTGTCACTCGTGGGGTCCCAGACACCTTGGAAATACAACTTATTCTCTGGGCAGAGCAACAGACCATGGAGGTAACCTGGTTCCCAAGCAAACAGTTAATCTCTAAATCCCACCTAATGTGCATCAGAGGAGTGGGTGCTCTGCTGTCAATAACTTGGCTTACTCATGGCAAGTCTCTGAAGGAGCTCTCATATGTCTTGATTTTCAGTTGTGTGTGCCACCTCTAAGCAAGACAACCTCAACCAACTACCAAATCCCAAATGTAGCACATTTAATGCAGCCCTGGACTTCATCTGGCAAGGACATAAGGCCTGTGGCATGTGTTCTTTCTCTGAAACCTCTAAGAAATAGTTTTCCTAACAAATATAAAAATCTCCTAGAAAGGCATTGGACATAAGATGGCTTGATAACCCGTGTTCCGGGTGGAAAACTGACATCTTTGAAACCTCCCCCGAGCCATTTCAGGCAGAACTGTACCTACATGATGGCTCCCACATTTTGTTCCCGTCAACACCAAGCCAGGATCCAGCATCTCCTTTTCCTCGCTGTCAGATCTGTACATGTGGGTCCCTCGGCACATCTGTGCGTTGACAGTCGTGTCTATGGCCACCGCATTGGACTGCAGGGGCTTGGAAGCATAGCTCTGGCACTGGATCTTCCCACACTTGGCATCTCTGATTTCAAAGGAGAGGCTAAAGTGATTATTTCTGGCTTGCTGGATGTTTTGCAGGCATCAGCTCTACATGTAAATTAAAGCACAGCGTTGAGTCCTTGTTCGGTGGGCAGACACTGCCCAAGAACTAACCCAAGCAACAGTGTCTGATGGGAACTGATCTCACAGTCCCCATGGATGGGGGGTGATGTCCCTGTGATGTCCCCATGTCAACCTCAACAAAATCACAGTTAAGACTAAGAGATTTTTGTCTCAGATAGAAAGCTACATTTTATTTGCAGTTTTAAAAATCCCCTCTTTGAAAAGAAAATATCAACTAGATGTTTGAAAATGCAAAAGGTAGGAAAATGGTGGACTGAAAACTTCAGTTTTCAGGGCTCAAAGTTCAACAAGGATGCAGCTGGATTCCCAGAAGACAGAGGGAGGGAGTGAAACCAGTGCATGGATCAGTTTTATCTACTGGCCCATAATTTTGTAATATATAAAAACATATTCTCCAATGAGCAAGACTTGGCTGCCACTCTGCTTTGTACCTGATCTCACACTTCCTGTAGTTCCCATAGATGTCCTTCCCACAGTTCCCATAGATGTCTCCAGCAGCATTAACCTTCTCAAAGCAGGCGTCTGGTGCTGGCCACGCTCCTGCAAGGAAGAGACTCTTGTGGCTGATTCCTGAGGAGCCTGGCAGCCCATCTCACCCCAGGCCAACCACTCAGCGGTTCTTTTTCTGGAATGCTTTGAGCTTGGGAAATTTTTGCTGCCTCCTCCAAGTGAGCAAGGCAGGAGAAAAGGCCCCTCACACTTTGCCACTGATAACAGGCATGGGAGGTACTCCTGCCTTGCACAGGGTGAATAATAGCAGGATGCCACATAATGTTGCCTGTTGCCTTACCAGGCCCCCACAGCTGCACACACTGGTCCCTGTATGTGAGGCACATGCCACTGTAGCAATAGGCCCTTCCTCTGTCGCAGGGAGCCCCATCAATCTGGTAAGAGTTGGGGGGGCAAAAGGGTGACTCGCCAGTGCAGTATTCCGGGAGGTCACAGGGTCCTGACATTTCCCTGCAGAGAGTTCCTGGAGCCATCAGCTAAAAAGAGACAAAGGGGAAAAAAAATTAATTATTGCTTGGCTCCTTCATGGTTTCATGTCTGCACAATGTCTCCCTGTAGATAAGAGAGAATCTTGCGTGTGTCACTTCATCCTCCTTGTCTTAGGTTTTTTGAGGTCAGCAGTGACTCATATAAGCGTAATTTCGTTAACTGGGTGAACTGTGCTGTGTAGAATCAAATTAATGACTGGATCCCCTCCCCAGGTAGCAATGAGATCATTCACAGATGCTGCTGGATCCCATGGGGACACTGATCCATCTCGCTCTACCCTTGGGTAGGATCCAATTTGCCTGAACCATTTCTGACAGACATTTGTGTAATCTGTTCTCAAAGCCCTCCCTGTTTGGGGAGTTTGTTCCAGTGTTTGCCTGTCATTTCTGCTGGAGACATTCTCCTAATGCATAACGTATGTCTCCCTTGCTTATGAGTTTACTCAGTTCATTCTTCTCCTGTCCACCATGCACATGGAGAACAAAGGGCATACACAATTACATCTAGGAGGTTGTTCCAAGTCTTTTGTGAAAGGAATGACTCCAGGTGGATTCCCACATGCTCAGGATAGGTCAGTAAGAGCAAGCAATCAATGTGCAAACAAAGATGAGACTAACAGAAATGTTTGCCTATGTTCCATTTTTTAATTAATTTGTTGTCAAAGCTTGAGCTCTTTGGCTCCAAAATCAGAAACCTACTTTAACCAGCTTCTACAAGGAAAGTTGAGATTTAAAATGATTGTGGTCACAGATATATAATTCTCTTTGCCAGTATTTTTTCAGCAAGCACCTGAGCTAAAGGAATTCAACTGCACCTCAGAAAAGAGGGTTTGGAGCAAAGACAGCATCCAGGCTACACCCCAGAGAAGTGTTTGCTCCAAGAGCTCTGTCTAGATTTCTTCTGGAGCCAAAGGACAGAAATATTAACTCTGATTAACCCCATCCCTAAGTTCTCAAGAGAGGCAGAGTGACTTCATACCAGCAGCATGCACGGCTCATCTTAAGTTATCACAGGAACAAATTAAATTAGTCAGCCAGAAGAAAGGAACCCCACCAGTTTGACGGCACTAGTAGCTGTTGTGCCTCAAAGATCAAACCAGGTGAGGAGCTAAACTCTATTTGGCTGTTTGCTCCCCATTCCCCTCCAGTTTTCAGCCTCACACTTCCACCCCCGTTATTCCCTCTCCTCTTAGGAAAACCCAGAGCTCCCACCTTGCACTGATGACAGCAGCTGCCGTGGGCACATTCAGCATCTGGCTTCAGGGAGCAGGTGCTGGCATCGCAGCAGGGGTTGTTGCACTCCTGGAAGACAGGGAGATGCAGCAGAGTTTACAGGGCAGATGGGAGGCTGACACTAATCTGTTCTCATACGCGACGAATTATGTGCAAACAAAGAACCTTCCTCCCTTCCACAGTGTGCTCATGCCACACAGCACTGCACAACCATACCCTCTGATGGACTGACTAGATACTACTGGTTGTGCTCATTGCACCTGGAGAGTCTGGGCTGCTGCTTCCAGCTCCCTTTTCTCTTATTAGTCAAAGAATGGATTTGGAGAAGTGAGATGCAGTGCTGAGAGAAGCTTCGTCCTTATCAGGAATGGAGCTGTATATAAAGGGAACTTATATATGGAACTGTAACATCTGGAAGAACTAACTCTTCCTGGGCATCAGGGAAAATTTCTTCTTGGAAAAGGCTATTAAGTATTGGAATGGGCTGCCCAGGGGGATGATGGAGTCACCATCCCTGGAAGTGTTCAAGAAACTACTGGACGTGGTACTCAGTGCTCTGGTCTAGTTGACAGGGTGGTGATCAGTCAAAGGCTGGACTCAGTGATCTTGGAGGTCTTTTCCAACTTTAATCATCTGTGATCTAAAATCACTTTTTCTTCTCTTTCTTAAATGCATTTTTCATCACCTCTGTCCAGCCCTGGATGACACCATCCCCGTGTTCTGGGATGCATTGTACTACACACTATGAAGTTAGACATGATATTGAACCAACCTTGCTTTACATTTATATACAGGGAAGGCATGTGTATCTCCTGCACAAAGAAATGCTGATTACAAATCACATAACTGTGTTTGCAAAATACGTAATAAAAACATTGTGTCCCACTAAGCCCCAAACAGTTGGATCTGAACAACTGTTACCTCCACCTCACCGCAGTCACACTCCTCCCCGTCTTCCAAGTAGCCATTTCCACATTTTTTCCCACCATACATTTTCTTGGTATCTGGCATATTGGAGAGACACATGCCTCCACCAGACTGCAGATAGTTCTCCAGCTCTCTTCTATTGCACTGGTTGAACACCTTGGGGAATGGGTGCCTGAATACAGACAGTGGAGAAGAACATCAAGACAGATCTGGGCAATGATGTAGAGAACCAAAAATGAGCACACGCAAATCCTGACAAATGCCAAAGGACACAGGTCTCTTCCCGAAATCTACGGAGTTGTGCTAAAGCAGATGGTGATTTCACGTTGCTGAATTACACTTGAAGACAAGGTGAGACTGCACTGCAAGACCGTCTAGTAATATAACGGCCTTAAAAAATAAAATTTATAGAACCAAAATATGTTGAGTTAGATTTGACTTTTGGCAAGCATGGTTGTGCTTACCTGCTCAGTTTTGGAGCTGTGGCTTATTTCTAACTGCTTGAACAAGCCTTGGAATCCAGCACTCAGCCTGTGAATAACTGCTTGAACCTAACTGCTAAAAATAACATTTAATTTTTCCTTTAATTTAATAATTCTACAGCCTCATTTTGAAGAATGCGAATATTTTCTGTCGCAAGAATTATTAATTTCTGTTACTCCAGTGCCAGAACCTTGCACTCTGTGTATGACCATGCATATGTGCGTGCTGTGTGCTCTACTTGCGTGCCACTACATTTTCACTTCTCACTTAAGTGTTTTTGCTTATTTAGAGGAAACCGTGCACATAAAGGAAGGCATCTGTGGGAAAAAAACCCCGAACTGTTCAAACCTTCTAAACCCCAAGGAGGCAGGCTTGAGGAAAAGTGGAGTAAGGCTTCAAGTGAATGAGTTTGTCTCACATTTTTCGTGACTGAAATATGTTGTTTCCTCTTCCAAAATGAGCTATTAAATCCCCTGTGGGTTTCTAGAGTCACTCTTGCTTCCCTTTCTCTCAAAGCTGACTGTTTCTTCCCTTTTAAACACAGGCTCACTGAAACCAAGGAGTATTCTTAAGAAAAGACAATATGGAAATTTTCCTTTTTACCAGACAGTCTAGAGCTCCACTTCTAAATGCTGCCAGGTGCCTACATTACCTAAGGCCAAGCTCAGGCCTGAAGCCTACTCAGACAGGAATCAGTTCATTGTGAATTTAGCAAATTGCTACTGATCCATGACCCAGGGTTTGCCCAGCAGTATTTTCTCTATAAACACAGTGCCTCCAACAGGCAGCAACAGACTCACCTTCAGTCTGCATTTCTAGTTCTTACTCCACCAAGGCTCTTGTAACAAAGCCCTTTGCATTTCTCCACGAGACCACGTAAGATGGACTCACCCAGTTGCAGAAGCCATGATGCAGCCTCCATCTGCTGCAGGGGTAGTACAGCAGCCAGCTGAGTCGTGATTCATGCCAAAATTGTGTCCCATCTCATGGGCAAGGGTAGCAGCAACACCAATGGCATTGTCAGAGTGATCCTGTGCAAGGGCAAAGAGGCACGTCAGCATTTGACCTGTGCCTGTCCTGTTCACCTCTCTGTGTCAGTGGGGGAAGTGGCACTGCTCATGACTACATGTAGAAAATATCTACTGAAGGTACTCCTGCCTATAAGCAGGTGAGCTGGAGAACTTCACAGGAAACATTTTCTTCCTGGGCTTTTGGAGGCATCTATCTCTGTATTCACTGCTGGCAAGAAACTTTATATCAGGTATTAGCAATTACTTACCATGTTTACTCCTCCTGACTGGAAATCAGAGCACATGGCCATCACGGGAGCCAAGCCTACCGTGGTACCTTTGAAGGGCACACCCCTAAAATCAACCCAGAAAGACCATGAAATGGCACTGAGGCACTTGAGAAGGCAGGCAGAGAAATACACCCTGCAGTGCACAGCTTCACAGACAGGCACAGTGTCAGGGGGACACGTTGTCTTTAGTAGTATCTTCAAGTACAGGACATCATAGCAGAGCTACAAAGCCTTAAGATCTGTTTTTCTTGGACTATTGCTTTGTTTTATGGGCCAGCCAGACGATCCTATTTTTTATAATGGTCTGGTGCCAAAAAGTGCTCCTGCTGAGCTTTGCAACAAGCACAGAGAAGACTGTTTCTGGATCCTTAGTTGAGTACTGTTTGTGAGTACTTAATTTACCCTAAGCCTGATATTCGGCAGCTTGGGATTCAGGGACTTGACAGAGTAATTTGAGGTGCAGCCACGCTCAGCTCCTGCCTGGTGAGCTGGAATTCTGCACCATCCCTGACAGCATGTCTGAAATGGAAGCCTTGGATATTGTGCTCAGGACACGGCCAGGTGAAGACGAAATACAGTAATGTTAAAGGGGAAAATCCTCAACCAAACAAAACAAGAGAAAAGGCATTGTAACTCTGCATTTCAGCCCTACAGGTCCCCTGACTCACCACTATTTCCTGGTGGATGAATTACCATGGAAGAGGTAATGAGATCTGAGAGCTGCTGCAAATTTTTTTCTTCCAATGACATCTGCATTGCTGGCCCTAATGAGATCAGTGGGCCATCAGCCACAGGCCATCAGCTCCCAGCACTGGGACCCTATGTCTCAGCGTAATGGCCTAGGAATGAGTGCCTTCCACAAAGGGCTGAGCTCCCCTTGGCAGGTCTCGCTTTTGGTTTGGATTTTCATGACATTGTCCATGTAGCTGTGCCAGATCACGTGCAGCTGGTTGTGATACACAATGATGGTGATGCACTTTTGAAGCACACGTATTGAGACCCCTGCACAGCCCAGGACCTCCACTCTTCCTAAAATGGTTGTGTTCTGGGTGCTGGAGCTGAATGCTAGCTGAGCAGCCTCTACATAAATCTACCATTCTGAACCTTACAACAATATGATCTTACAAAGTGATTTTCCACCCACTCGACCTACTTGTCAGAAACAGGAGAAATCAACTTACGTGATTAGCTGGGCATTATCGTGTTTTCTGTGCACCCTCTCTTTGCTACTCCAGGCCAGAAAGGACTTGAGGGTGGAGTAGGGGTTCTCAGTTACATCACATTTATTCCAGTTACTCCAGATCTCCAGCCCCACCAAGGCAATCCGGATATTCATGGATCGGTAAAACTAAGATAGAGAAAAGAGACGAGATCGTAAAATAAGCACCACGAATTTATCTTACGGTGTTTTAAATCTTGAATATATACCCTGCTCATTGCAACTAGAAACCCATATGTCCAGAGAAGGTGCTCCCTCTGGAAATGCATTGCAACTCAGTGCCATAGCTCTGCAGAGAGAAATGTGCAAACACCCACAAACCTAAGCCTGACTGTAACAGAGGCATCGAACTTTCATTTTTGAGTGAGTGACAGACATAATATAGAGACACAAAGACTGGAGACTGACACCATGTTTTATCTTCAGATATGTCAAAATTCCGGAAAAAAAAAGGAAGGAAATAATCTGCTGCCCACATCAAGTACAAACCAGAGAAGTATTTATGGGCAGCAGTGTGAAGGGAATGGTAGAAGGAGTTTAAGGGGAGGAGTATGAAGGGAGTAAACCTGAAAAGTAGGAAAGTTTACTTCAGCAGGACTGGGTAGCACTTCAAGAATGACTTCTGAAGGCTCCTTCCAGCTCTGCTTCCCAGGTTTTCTACCATTTGAAGTGAATGCATTAGGCCCTTGTCAAAAAGCATTACTTAGGTAAAGACAAAATACAGAGATGTAGTAAAACGCAAGATGCTCATGTTGGCTTAAAGGTAAGGAATGGAGATTCCCCCACCCCATTCTTGATGTCCAAGAACACAGTTATTTGGCAGATGCTCTCCACTCCCCAAGGCACTGTGGAGAACTGCCAAAACATTATTCTCTCTCCCAAGAAGCCAGTCTTCCTCTGTGACAATTAATTCTCATATTTCACGATCTGGGCCTTGCTTTCCTCATTTCACACACACCCAATCTCACCTTATCTACGTAATTAGCAGTCTCCACTAATTTCAGCCTTGTTGCTTCAATGCTGAAGTGATGCTTCTGAAACTGAACAAAACGAACATGTCAAGAAGCACAGAGGCAACTAGAAAGAACTGAAATGTGTTCAAACAAGTCACATTACTCTGAGAACAAGAAGGTAACTGTGAATTGAGGCCTGAAGGTCTCCCTTCATTGTACATCTGACTGTAAGCCCACCTGTACATGTATATATAGAATTCATCCCTGGCACCCCACTGCAGCGATGTTACTCAGGCAGTGGCAGTAACACAGTGGAGTAACCCAAACTTATCAGTGCCCCCAGAGCCAGGGGCTGACAAAGAGCTGAAAAAGGTGCCAGGTAAAATGTGTGGTAACATGACTTCACCTTTGAGGCCAAGGCTGCCATAGTGCTCATCACGTCTCGCTCATCTGACCAATTTGCCTGTTTAAACCACCAGGCAATTAACGAGTTAATTTTAGCAAACTGTTTGAGTCAAAGGATTACAAAGGCAAAATGTTTAGATTTTTGTTTAACAGATGACAAAACCTGTGACTTTTCTTCCAATAAGGGACACAGCAAAGACAGGGCAGTTAATAACAACGTGAGGGTGTCTGCCCCAGCCTATCTAATCAAAAATGCTGAACAACATATGGCAGTTCCTGTGTTTTCTGTTTCCCTGGTGTCCCGCTGCCTAATAGAGAAACCAAAATAGGTTCTGCCTCTTTAGTTTTGTTCAGACTGAATTATAGCCCAGAGCACTACGTGGTTTTCCCTACTGGAGTTTCAAGTTGTAAATTATGGATAGGACCAGCCTGACTCCCGTCTGTGCTGCAGATTAAACAATCAGCAAAATAGTGTGTGGTTTGCACTGCTAGTGAGTGTGTCTGGCCGTCCAGGCTGGGGATGGGGGAGGGACTGCTGACTTCACTCGACTTCTTCCAGACCTATTATGTGATCTGGAGCCTTAAAAATGTCTATTTATGTATCTGCTACCAGCTCAGAGCAGAGCACAATCGTGGTTATCTTCTCTAGAGATTAAGTGTTCTGCAGAGTTAGAAGCACATCACGCCTGGAAACGCCCAAGTTCCCCGATGCTGAAGACAGTCTCTCCCACCAATGACAAGGACCAACCACTGCTGCCTTGGGAGGCCAGAATTGACCCTCCTCCCTCTTCCAAACCACAACCTGCATCTCTTCCCTGGCCAACAGTGGCTCATGGTGGTGGCAGAGGGGTGATGGCTGCTAGGACAAAAGTCACCAAGCCAAAGCTCTCCCTGTCTGCTGGTGAGGGTGGGAGCATTGGGATGGCAAGAGGAAACCTGCTGAGCTCCAGCTGCCCTCCCTGCCCTGGGAGATGCTGCAGGTGGGATGGTGCTCCACTGGTATAAACACGACTCCATTCCTTACCTCTGCATAATCAGCCACGAGCAGGAGCTCCACGTACTTTGTAACCTGCAGAGTGTCCCGTTTCACCTACAGGAGCAGCAACACAGGTTATTCTCCAACATATCCCAAGAAACTCTTCACAAAACGTATGTACAGGTCATTTTTCCCAGTTTGTTTCTCAGTGGCCATTCACCCCACGACACCACACACAGAGACTTCCAGATGTGATTGAGTTACAGTGACCAAGTATCACAAAGTCAGTTTGGCTACAGCAAGTGCCCACGTGACTGTCCTCAGCCCACCTGTTTGTTCCTGCATTGGATGCAGAGATTGTGCAGGAACAGCTACAGCCCACAACAGTTCCCAACACTCGTTTATTTCCCTGCTGGAGCTGCTATTTCACAACCAGCTTGCTACAAACCCTCTTAAATATTCTCCTTTGCTTTCTGAGCTACACCCCCACAGAGTGGCAGGCTTCACGGGCTGGGAAGAGATGGGAAATTTGGGGCATCATGTATGGACCCAGGCTAAGGCCCCTCACCCTCTGGCGTGGTGGTTTCATCCCAGTTGTGAAGTCCCTGAGCCAGTCTTCAGCTGCATCCCCAGTGTCTTGGTAGCCACAGGCTCCCCTCTGCAATCTCAAGTTGTCCACCCTGTAAATCCAGTGCTGGTTTGGGCTGTCAGGAGCTGGCTCCAAGATATAGCTGGAGTTGCTGCTCAATACAATAAGTCCTCTGTTGAAACAGGACGCAATAAAAGGGAAAGTTAATTACTATCACAGCAACTGGAGGCAAACCCTTCTTCTGCTGCTGCTGAATTCCCATCTGACCCTGGCAAGACACTTGTCTTTACCAGGCCAGTCAGTTCATTAATAAAAAGGACAGGAATATTTTGAGTTCAGAGGGGGAAATCCCTGAGCTTTGCTATATTAAAATGTATTCAGTGGGCCTCAGACATTAAGGGTCTGTTGGAGTATGTGCTGTGACAGTGCTAACCAGAGAAGTACCATATGTTTTTTAACATACAGTTTTTTCTTTAGGGGCAGTGGAAGCTTTTCAACCAATAGAAGCCTCTAACAGAACTGACCTGATAAATGTGAAGACTTTATTTGTCAACAGAAAAAAGAGAGTTTTCTCAGGTAAGTGCACATAGGTTCTGGTTTTCTCAATGTGCATGTTACAGCCAGGAGAGCTGGAAATCTTTGTTTGATGCCCTCTAGGAGATGTGTGGCTCGATGGGCAGCACACCTCCCTGTGCAGGCTCAGAGTGAGAACAGCCACATGTGCCTCCCCAGAAGTTCTCTAACAATGTCAAAGAGTTGGCAGCAGACACTGACAACTCAGGGGTGCAGGAACTCTGCTGTTTGGGCACACTGAACATCTCTGTCCCTCTGCAGCTGGAAGGCAGAGCCTAGGAAAACACAGGCTGACAGAAGCACAGCACAGCACACCTGCGACTGCTTTTGCTTTTGGATTATTTATTGCAAGCCACAGGTGGCTGCACTGTCCTGTTTATCTCACTGGGCTCTTTGGCCCGTGCTACATTCACTGAAGATGTCTCACGTTTGCTTTGGCCCAGGCTGTTTCCTGGCTGGAGCCAGTCCCATCAGCACAGCTTCCAATCAGCGCTCCAGAGCAGATGACCACTAATGTCAATAAAGCCCTTGTGATGTTTTGGAAACAAACCGAGCTGGTGCAAATGAATGCAGCTACTTGGTTGCAAGGAACTACTTCATTTACTCCTGGCTGAGGACAAAAAACCCTCTTTTCCTGCCACAGACTCCATTACTCCCAAAGCAAACGTTTCACGTGCACAACACACACAACGCTGGCACCACCCAGGGGGAAAGCAGAGAGCAGGGCTGACAACCCAGGTGGAAATTCAGACTTGGAAGACTTTGCCCCAAAACACAAACACAAACTTGCCAGCTGTGAGAGTCTGGGAGAAGGAGCTGGATTAGTGCAGAGCACTGGGCTGGGACACGGTGAGTCCTGTCCCTGCCTGTAACAGATGCAGCCCTGAGTCACCAACGAGAGCGTTTTGCTCAAGTGGACTCTTGAGTTGAACTCAATGATTGCAGCAGCCCACGCTGCCGGTACACAGGGGGAAGGGGCCAGGAGCTGCTTAGGAGGCCATGGTTACTAATGACACCCCAATTTCTGCATTTCCCCCAACACGCTCCTTTTAACGCTCAGGGCTGTTGGCTGGGTGGCCTTTGAGAACAGTTTTATGCACACAGAGAGAAAGAGGGCAGCCAGGCTGCTGGGGAGCAGAGCTCGGGTGGCAGCACAGCAGGGAGCAGGGCAGAGGCATTCCCGCAGCTCCGGCACCACCAGGCACTCACCGCAGCCCTCGGCACGTGCTGAGCGTGACGCTGGAGTGCTCCCGGCCCCGCACGACCCCGTGGTAGAAGCAGTGGTCCTGGAAGGCAGAGGGAGGCAGGGTTGGCAGTGGAGTTTTTGGGATGGGCACGAGCTATGTTTAGGCGTCGCTGGGTCCCGTGCAGGCACTGCCAATACTCCAGGAGTTGCTCTCTTTCCGCTGCACTTGGCAGCCGACTGTCGTCGCTAAATCTCTGCGGCTCTGCGTCGAAATGTGGCCTTTCAGCTGCCATGCGCGGCCTGTGCCAGAGCATCCAACAGCTCCTTGCTGCCAGTAAAAACTGAGAGCTTGGAATCCCCAAGGAAATAACTCAGATGGCTGCAGCACTAAGGCCGACCCAAAGCTTTCTGCCTGTAACAGGAGCTGCCTGTCGATGGCAGCTGGCCCTGGGTCAGGCCCCAAAGGATGTGACTTCAGCCCCTGAGAGGGCGACACCACGGGCAGTGGGGAAGTAAGTCCCTGTCTTGAGGCTCCTGGCAAGACAAAGACAGCCTCTGGCAGGGACAAGGAGGCTTTGGGGCAGAAACACCAACATATTCATCATATCCCTTCCCCTCACCCCAGGGCAGCATTGGGAAAGATGATCTCATGGGGATTTTATCTCTTATTTTTGCTTTGTGACCAATGCACATCTTTGTGCTGCTGCAGCAGAGAGCCAGCCAAGGCCTGTGTGAGATGGGAAATTTATGGGATGGGACTTTTACTGAACAGCGACCAGCTCACAGGGGCTTGTTTTTCCAAAGGCTGGGAAGGTCCCCAGCATGGAGTGCCCAGTGGCAAAACTAAAAGCAAGAGGATGAGCAGTGTGAGGAAAAAATGATTCCCGAGCACCCAGAGAGAGGGGAGCAATGCTGGCGGCTGGCCTTGGCTCTCATAGCAGAGCTCAGCAAAACAGCAAGATGTTTTTACCATTTTTGGGGGATGGAGCAGCTTTCTCACAGGAACCTCCCAGGTCAGAAAGCCGGACTACCCTCCCCTTCGGCTTAAAGCTGTGGGGACCTGTGCACTCAAAGAAAGGCTGTCTTTGAGACTCTGAGCCCCCTGCCTGGTTTTCCCTGCAGCTCTGGGAGGGAACATGCTCTGCACTCACCGTGTGGGTCAGGGGGGTGGTCTGGGCTTGGCCAGTCTGGTTGTAATGGGTCTCGGTGTAGCCCGGTGCAAAGAGGTTTCTGCAGAAACAGCAGAGGGGGAGAAAGAAAAAGAAAAAAAAAAAAGCCAGTTAGACATTTCTTTAGGCATGGATTTCTGCTTTGTAGGGGTGCTAGAAAATCAGCTAGATCCAGCTCTTCCTGCAGTCAGTGTAAATATTCCTGTTGCTGTGAACCACTGTTGAGGACTCGGGGCAGTCACCATTTTGTGCCTGTCGTGTGAAACCAACTGCAGCTGCCTGAGAGGGCAGGCAGGTATTCACAGGCCACCGGCTGTGCTGTGTCTCTGCACTCTGCTCTGGGAGATCAGCACGCTTTTCCTGCCAGGCCCTGGTTAACACGCTGTCCCCAGGGAGCAGTGGCAGCTCCCGGTGGCTCCAGAGCCACCGCAGGACGGTGCCACAGGCAGAGCACACAGTGATGGCACAGGGTCAGGAGGTAGAAGCACAGCTGACCTTGCCTCATCCATCTACGTGCCCTGGCAGGAGCTGAGCGCTTCTCAGGGAGCACATCCGCTCCTGAAAGGCTGCAGCAAGCCATCTAAGTGCTCTTCCAAGCCATTTATTAAATTAAAACAATAACAGAGAGCCTGTCCCTGAGTTCAGTTAGGCACCCAGATCCAATTCCAACAGCTGCAAGGGAGCAACTCAATTTTTACATGGCAACTTGAAAAAAACCCAGAAATCCAACATCATCATAGACCCCTAATGGGTACAAATCTCTGTTTTCCTCTCTACTGCCAAGTTATACCCCAGATATACTGGGATTAGATTCAAATCACCAAGTCCAGCCTAGCAAGCTCACCAGTTCAGGACACATCTGGGCACTGGTGTGAGTTCTCAGCTCAAGCCCAGAGCGTCTCCAGTGCACAAATCTGAGTACAATTATAAACCAACCCGCATCTGCATTTCAACTTCTGCCCAGAAGCCAATTCACATCTTTGTTCCAGGAAAATGCTGATTCCTGAATTTGGATTTGTTCATGTCATCCTCATGTACACAATATTCTCCCTGTCTTCAGCCCAGTATCAGACTAAAACTCTATAAAAGGAGCTCCTGTGCACTGAATAGAAAGCATTTTGATTTTGCTCCAGAGGAAACAGCCTTCTCCTCCTTTTTAAACATCTGCATTTGCTAAACAGTGATGTAAAAAAGTACAGCGAGTCAAAATCTGGGCCAAACCAAGAAGGTCATATCCTGTGTCCATCTCAGCAGTCATAAATGTAGGTTTAAAGCAGTTTTTTAAAACAATAGCTTGACTTCCAAAAAATTTGGAGAAGGATCACAGGACATGCCCCATCGATGAAACACACTTCTGCAGCAACCCCACGGTGCTGTCAGGCCACCAGAGTGCCACATTTGCCATCCATGAGGATGCCACATGCACCCTGGGCAATGCATTACTAGATACTGCAGCTCAGTCCTTCGACATCCCTGTTTAGTGCTTTTCATGCACTATATTTTAGAACTGTGAACTTCAAGAAAGCAAGAAATAAGAAGTTTTCTTCTTTTCTTTGCCTGATTTCTTTAGGCTGGATGAAGATTCAGAAGCAAACCCAGAGGTTTTTCCATCTGCCCTGGCTTTTGGTATGTGGCAGTCAGGTCTAATCTGCCTTGAAAGCCTCTCTGTTTAAATAAGGGATTGGGTGCTTGTGACACCTAATTAAATTAGGTCAAAACGACAGGAAACTGAGCCTTTTATCAAAGTGTTTGAAAGTGCTTTGCCCATCCGGCATCAACACCAGAATAAATACTCATGGCTTACTGATAGACAAAACCCTGTGCCACTACTGTGTTTGATAGCATCTGATGTCAGGAATACAGCAGCTTTTATCTCCACTTTGAAAAGTTCAGCATAGCCCAGAAAAGCTAATTTTGCCTCTTTCTGATGTGTTAATTCTCATCACTAGGTGCTGTCAGAGATCAGAAGGCGAGTTTGCTGCGTTCAGCTATCCCAGGTCTGTAAACTGAAGATAAGCACCACAGCACCATCCCACAGAACATAACTCCCTTGATCTCCCTGACTGCAGCATGAGGGTGCAATAAACAAATATTTAATCAACAGATTGCATTAACAAGGAAATTGTTTTGAGCAATATCAGGTATCTGGTCTGTGTCAGGAGAGCAGACAGTAAACCAGTGTGTATGTGTGCTCTTACAGCCAGACACCAGCCCATGGTTTACAGTAGCTGAGGCTCTGCACAGCCCGCTTGTCTCATTCTCAAACAAGCACGCTTATGTTTTCTTCCTGCTCCTTTATTCTTGGAAAGTATTTGCTCTGAATAGCTATTTTATCTCTCCTCCAGCACCAGCTATAAGACTCCTCAGTGCTGTGACTACTGTCCAGCCCCAGGGCACTGCTGCCCATCCTTGGTGCTCAACTGAGCTGTGCTGAGCACCACAGCCCAGCACACCAGGTTTCAGGGCACAGGATGATGCCACACAACACAAGGTGTGTGCACATCTTTTCCTATCTGCAGACTCAAGCTCTGGCCCCTTCTAGAGTAGATCAAGGAGCTGAGAACTCCGCTTGAATTTTCAGGGACGCTTACACAGCTGCTGAAGTGAAAGTCTGTGTCATCTCCATGTTGCAACTTTCAAGCCTCTCTCCACCAGTTGAATCCTACCCTACAGCACAGGCTCCCTATGAAAAATCCCATTTCTTATTGTGAGCTTGAAACAGTCCTGTTTTGAAGACAGTTCCCAGCCCTTAATGCAGGGGAGCTCTGGGGCTCTTGCAAGCACTGCTAAGAAGGGCTGTCACAGTGGATTGCACAGCGTGTGGTGAGGAGGGCAGTGAGGAAAGAGGAAAACAACAGGACATCTTGCAACACCCTTGGGGTCCTATCTCACTATGAGCCTGTCAAAGTTCATTCCCAGCCCAACTCACTTCCTCAGCTAGCACCAAGCTTTCACCAAACTGAAAATAAACAGCAAACAAGCCTTCTTGCCACCTCAGAGTGCAGCAAAGTTACCGGCCAGTCTTGACCCTCCATGTGTACCAGCTGTTGGATAAACAGGAGAGAGACATGCACACCCCAAAACCTCATCTACCATCATTTCAGGACAACATCGCTGCCAGGCTGAGCAGCTGATTCCAGGGGAGCTCAGCCCTGCAAAGCACTGATGGAACTGCTTGACCATTTCCAGAAAAGCACAGAGCTCACCTCCTTGATGGAAAAAGAAAGTCTGGGAAAAACAGCACAGTTTGATTCTTTCTTCTCAGTTACACTGCATGTCTCAGTGACCACTTCTCCAGCGACTCATACTGAAGCTGCAAGAGCTCGGATGCAAAATAATATCACCTAAAGGCTTCTGTGATCCAGTCAGGCAACTGGCAGATCACTTAGCACACTTCATCTTCCTAAAAGGCAGCACAGAGTCCCTCGTTAGAGGAGTTATCAGTATGAGGAATTGATGAAGTCAGAGGAAAACCTGGTTTGGGATGGGAGTACTCTCCCTTGCTAAACCTCGATAGCAGCTGCAGCCTATTTGAGGCCAGGGTAAGCTACACGGGGGCCCTCAGGATGTTCTAGAGAAGCCCTCACCTTTCCAACAGGGACCAGCTTTTGTCAGGATCAGTCAGTCCCCAAGGTCCAGCTCAGCATCTAAGTTCAGGGTGGAATAGCCTGCTCTTGGCAGGGTTTATTCCCCGGAAAGCCTTGGGAGCCGGGTTAAATACAAGCACGGAAGCCAAACGAAGGAAGAGTGGCTCGGTGCCACAATGTACAGATGGCTTGGGCCTGTTTCTGCTGATGACCGACGTGGAGGGATCTTGGTCCCGCTCCAGGCTGTCAATGATATCATTGTTTGACACAAAGCCCTCCTCCCTGTGCCGCTGCGCTGCTCCCTGGAAGGGCCCTGCGTGCAGAGCTGACAGGACATGGCAGCCTGGCTCTGTGCTGAGGGAGGTCACATACTTCACTCATGAACTGATGGTTCTGCACAGGACAGACAGGCTGAGGGTGCAGGGCTTTCTTGGCTGGCAGCTGCCCCTGTGGCACTCCTGGGGATGGTGCAAGAACAGGCCTCCAGCTCATCTGGCCACTGCTGAGGAGCAGCTGGGGAGAGAGGGGCTGCACGGCACACCCAAATGCTCCCAGAAAAACCAGCAGAAGTAAAACTGAGACTCTTCTTGCATGACCATGTTCACTTGAGGGAGTGCACTTTTCCCAGCTGCTCTGGAGAACCTCACCCCTGTTCTCCCAATAAATGAGAGCAGTTTTCTGTTGCCTGTGAAACATCACTTGTTAGCACAAGCCTGAGGGGCTCAGAGCCCTCCCTCCCAGTGGACCACCATGAATGTGCTCAGTTCCACCAGCCAGAGATCACCCATGGGCACCCAGAGGACCCTGGCAGCATTCTGGTGCTCTTGCTATTTGGAGCAAGAAGGATTTTTTATAATTTGGTCCCATTAGCAATCTTGTTTGGGTTCATTTTTACAGAGGGGCTAGTCTGCATGGACAGCTGCCAATTTAAAAACACCCAGTAGTATCTAGGAGATGGACATGTTTTTTGTTTCCTCCCAAAAACCAAATGGTCCATGAAACTCTTGTGAGAAACATCAACATTAATTTTTCAGTCATGGGACCAAGAAAAGTGAAGCCTTCAGTCTCTTACATCTCTTTCCCTGTCCCTTTCCTCAAATCACAATAAATCTGTCCAGCCAGGCTGCCAGCATCTGGGGGTGGAGGGAATTGATTCTCACAAGAAACATTAGACATCATATTTCCATCTACAGTTTGTGGTCCCACTCCATTGTCTCTCAGCAGGATCCAAGAAGGGTAAGAAGGGGAATTTGCACTCTAACTCTTCCAGTCACTTAAGTGTTCCCTAGGGTCAGAATTTATTATCAAAAAACTGAAGTGACCCCAACTTGAACATGACCAACACATGACCCACAACAACATGAGCAGGCAGGTCTGCTTTTCATATCCATCACTGGTGGGAAAGGGGAGATTTCAAGTCTCTGGAACATTCCAGTCAAAACCTGGCACTTCATAAAACCAATGAAATCCAAAATTTTTTTTCTTGGCGAGTTCCATCCAGATGAATCCTGGAGCCCTTAAGCTCCCTTCCTCAAGAGCTTTTGCTAAGAACATGCTTATTGTGCAAACGCAGCAGTTTGGAAGGAAAAAGGAGCTTCCCAGCTATCGAGATGGAACTAAACAAATCACTCGTAAGTTCTGGAAAAACGTCACGGTCTAAAGACTCTCCATCCCCTTTTGCCATCTGCATCATCTGTGACATTCACTGCGTAAATCATGAAGGACCCAAGCAAGATTTGTCACATAGCCCCTCAGCTTACCAATGGGAACCATAAAAGTTGCCCAGAGAGGAAGAAGGAAATAAAATAAACGGAAAACTGGATGATAATGAGTCAGTGCACAAAAGATTTAAAAGGCTCCATATCCTTGTCTCTTCCTCTCTGCCCCACAGAGAGGAATCACTGAATAACCTGAGGGAATCAGGAGGCTGAAAAGTAGCCATGGCTTTCCAGGTCCCACCCCTGTTTTCCTAATGACTCCAAGAGACAGTAGAGCAGGATAAACTCAATTTCCCTCCTTTACACAACCCTTACCCCCTCCCCATGAAGGAAGGCCATTAGACACTGATGATGTGTAGCCCATCAGTGGAATAATCTCATATATCCTTCCTACTCGGAAATGGGCAGCAACTTCACCTCTTCCTCACTTAGTTGGTAGGAGAGGTCCTGGGAAATCTGCAAAAGCAGGAAACAGTGAAATACAAGTGACACAGTTCTCTTACTGTACTGCTGAGAGCATCAAGTGGGGTGGGAGTGCTTGTCCCCTAACCAGGTGGGGCTAGAAGAGATTGGGAATGATAACACTTCCTATCAGAACCAGCCGCCCAGGAAAAAAAAAAAAACAAAACAAAACTATCTGGATGGCTCCCAAGGTCAGACCAGATGAGCTTCAGACTTCCTTGGCAGTGTCCTCAGCCAGTTGCTGCACAGCTCCTCTGGGGCTCTACCACCAAGTGCCCCTCACCATCACGGCTGTTGTGGGCAGGCAGCATCCAAAATAGGCAGCTAAAAATCCAGGCTGCTCACAGGATTCACTTGCAGACAGGGACATCCCCTGGAGAAGCCTTCACTACCCTTGGCAGCTGAGGGGGCCTTTCCCAAGTCTGTTCTTCCCGTGAGAGACACAAAGTGGAAGAGAAGAGGGAGGAAAGTCTTGTTGATACGTTTCTTGAGCTCAGGTTAGAAGACAAATTTCATGTAGGTTTCTGCTGTGCAAATAAGAGCTCTCCACTAAGAAAAGGCTCACACCAGGCAGTGCTGCCACACACAGCGAGAGCCTCTCAGTATCCCTTCCCTATTTGGCTCAAAGCTGCTTTTTATTAACAAATGCAAATGCCTTTTACAAAAAGTCACTTTTCATCCAAGGTTTGCAACTCAGATTCTTCCGCTCCTAAGCCCCAGCCAAATTTAAATCTGCTTTATAGGCATCTCTCCATATATTTGTTGTTTGTGCAGCTTTGAGCTTTCCAATCCCGCAGCTGCAGGACATGGTTTTGAGTCATTTAAAACAAGCCTGAGTCGTTTGGGGGATATACTTTTGTCGTTATTCAGAAATATAAACTAGTGTCATGAACTCTGCTTGGAACTACAGCGTGGTTCTGCTTTCTTATCGAAATCCTGAGCAGGAAATAATGCAATATTATGCTAATGCAATAACTGTATTTGTAAATATATGAAGCCCAAATGCAGATCTGTGCCGAGCTTATTACGAAACACAAGGTTGTGCACAGCCCTGAAATAAATATGCAATAATTCCTGTGTTTCTCCTCTGTGGATGAACACAATGTCCTTTTCATATAGAATATGAAATCACAGGTTTGGTGTGAACATTTCTTCCACATATTGAAACCAGCACCTTTCTTCCAAAGCTGGTGCATCCCTACCAAACCTGTACAGATTATGACACTTTTCAAAGCAATCTCATCAGCTCTGTCTCTCCATAAGGAGAGTGGTGAATGTGTAACAAGGCTGCCTAATCCCCCAAGAATATCACTTAGAGCAGTTTTAGTAGCTTGGCAAATCTTCTTTCTAGCTTTGGGAACCATTGGGCCAATCATATCCCAACCAAATCCAAATTATGCCAATCATTTCATGCTTTGTTTGAGTGATGGGAGTCTGGGATATGGATACAAGAGTAAAACAGGGGCCAGTCAGGTGTGTTCACATGAGCCCAGGAACAAAGCTGGAGCACAGCACCAACCTTGGTAGCAAAGCTGGTTTCCCAAAACTCCTCTCAACTTGAGCAGTTAAATGGCCCAGAACCCTGGGTCTTATTTTAATTTTAAAAGCCCCAAGTACCTTCCTTGAAGCTGCAATTCTCTTACACCCACTTCCATGTGAACCAGGAGCAGATAAGCAGACAGACTTTAGACAACTTTGAAGGGACACTTCCCACTTTGAGGATTTCACTTTCTCTCCCACCATCTGGGCATCCAACAAACTCTTCACAGAAGTCCTGGATGCTGCAACTACTCAGTACCTCAAAGCTCAGCTAAAATCTCAGGCTTCCCTGTAAGATCAGCAAGTGCAATAATGAGCTTCTGAGGGCTGTGGAGCAACCCCAGGCTGGGAACCTGAGGAATCAGGCTGGCCTTTGCCTTGCCACACACTTCCATAAGGAAAAGCAGTGTGTCTTCACTTAGAAGTGCTCTATGGATGCTGATGAATAGCATCCACAGGGCTCCCAGGGACGACTTCATCATTCCACTTTCAATCTGAGTGTCTCTAAATTACTTCACCTTCACAAGCCTCTGAAAAGTGGAGCCTCTCCGCTAATCAAGCTCAGACTTGCATTTTGGCATTGCATCATCATCTTTCTTGAGCAAGGACTTTGGGCCTGGCAAGACTCCCTCGTGAAGCACTGCTATTTATGAATCACCTGCATTTGCCACAGAAAATAAAAACAAAAAACTCCAAACCCCTTGCTGTGTTTCACCAGCCCTAGCAAGGCAATCCATCCCGCAGTGGAAGTGTGTGCACAGCCTTAACCCTGTGCGTATACATCTCAATGCATGAAAATGCACTTCAGGAAATAAACACAATAGAAACCTTCTATTATTATAATTCTGTTTACTAACACCAGCAACGAGCTTTTCTGTGCTGGAAATAGCGTGGCACTGCTCCCGTGAGGCACCTGGAGGCTACGTCATCATGCTTGGAGCACAAATGGATTAACTCAGCAAGGATCCCTTCTCTTGCCAGCTTCCACTGTGCCAGAAATATTCACCTTTGCATAGCAACTGCAGAATAAGCAAGACCTGACAGTCCTGGAAGGAGACCACCCAGCAGCATCAGGTTCAGTTCAGAGCCTGGCTTGGTACCACTGTCATCAGCAACAGCTACTTCTGCATTAGACAGGACTGAGTTAGCAGTGCTTATGATGCCTGGTCTCTGTTTTCCCAGCTGAGAGATGGCAAAGCACACAGAACTGATGGCTGTTTCTGTTTAGTTCTACACAGGTGCATGACTGCCTGTCAAAAGCACCCTGCTTTTGCAGCACTGAAACTCCCCGTAGCTTAAGTGGCAAATTACAGGAAACACCTTGTAGGATGTACTTTCCTTCCATCAGCCATAGATATCAGGCTTTAGTGCAGATGGGGCTAAGAAAAACCTGGTTTTCTTCCAAAACACTCTGAATATCATTTAGATTTATGCACTGCCATCAGAACCAGTACAAGACAGAACTTCTACAGACAAGCTTCTTGAGCTAAGTTTCCAGCTGCTCTTCCACCACTGGAAACTAATATGCTCACAGGGCAGAGGGGCTCTGGGACAGCATCTGGACCAGAATCCTTCTACCTACCTTAGTCTCCTGCAGCTTCAGCTGAATTAAATATGCATCACGCCCTATGATACCACACAGCATTGCTGTCTCATGCCTGAGAGGAGGCTGCATTTCCCTTAACGCAAAAGCAATTTTTCAGTCTACTTTAGCATGAAGGGCACTAATGGAATTGAAACTGTCAGACCATTTCTCCTAGGAAGCGGAGCAGGACCTCTTTGGATCACAGCAAATGAAATCCTCATTAGAGTCACACTGACTCTAAAGCACTGAGCCATTTGGTAAATAGGGCGCTTCCTATCAGCAACATTTTCCAGTTAATGTAGTAAGAATTATGATGCAAAAATAAGTTTACACACTGAGGGTCAGGTCACCATCTGCTTTTTGCTGACAAAGCTCTGTTACACTCAGTGCTGCTTGGCTGATTAACATCTGAGGGGACTCAGACTTGGAATAACCTTGAAATCCAGAGAAGGACTTCCTCATCCTGTCTTTATCAAAACCCTGTTGAAGTCAGTGGAGGTTTTCCTGTTGATTTCACTGCAATCCTTATTCTTTATTTTAGTGAGATCACAATGCAAGGCACAAGCACACTTACCTGTTTTTCTCCAGTTCCAAGACGAGCTCCTGGCCTTCTGCCTTTACCTTAACTTCAGCTCTGAGGGGGTGCTGCATGTAAGAGAGAGGGTGCCTGTTACTCATACATCATAACTACGAACACATCCACACACACAAATTGTTCCCCTGGAAACTGCAGCTGACCTTAAACCACTCCTTGCCTTCCTCCTACTTCAGACCTGAAGTGGTGGGGAAGGGATTGGCCATGGTGGCTCCCAGGTCCAGGCATGATGCAGCATCCCACGGCACAGCCATGCAGAGCCAGGACACAGTACAGGGTGCTGGGATGCTATACCTGAGCTAGTGACCCTGGTGTCTTGGAAGGAATAACAGGCTCAGAAGAGGCAACAAGTGCCAGTGCTGGAGTGCTTGGAAGGAGTGCTGGGTGGAAGGAGAGTGCTGTACCCCCCTCTCCTGTACACTGTGCCCCAGAACGAGCCAGTTAACCAAAGCTTCCTTTGTTGTCACAGCAGAAGGACACTTTTAGGAGCCTATTTCTGGACAGGGGGATTCACATCTCTTCCAGAGATTTTCACGTAGTTCCTTTACTCACAGAAAAAGACAGTAAAAGACATGCAATGGTCCCTTGGATGCCTTTAGGCTCTAGCCATTGTAAAGACAGTATTTCACAGCTGCTGTTGTTTAAGTCCCAGGCTGCCAAGGGACTGGAAACCATGACAGCAACTTTCTGGTGTGTTCAGGCACATGCTACAGCCCTGGCTTGCAATCTGTCTGCAGCTCTGAAGGAGGACGCAGGACAGCCAGCTCCCTAAGGCCTGCTGGTGTTAACAGAACAGACCCTGATTTCTTAGTGGAATGGTAAATGCATACACTAGAACCAACCATTTAAAAAAGAATTATTCAAAACACTGAAAATATAGAAAATGTTTTCTAGAGGACCAACTAGAAGGGCCTCTGAGGTCTCCAGTTTTAGCTCTCTCAAAGCAGGACAACTACACCTAAGCTCAGCTCGGGATTTCTGAGTCTGAGCGCTTTCTCATAAAGGAAATGGATGAACAAGTTTCCCAGAAGAGAAATAACTCATTTGATAACAACACACTTCTCTATTCAGCTGGAAGGAAAAAAAAAAGAAATTATGAGAACTGGTGAGAAAACTAACCAGTAGTATCTTCTAAATCAAGGTTGGAGGAGATTTTGCAGAACAGAACAACTGAAAGTGAAACAAAGCAAGACTGACTGAACGGGACTCTCTGATGATAGATCTGTCAGCCCGGAGACATGCTCACTTGTCACTTCATCAAATCCAACTTCTTTCATCAGCTCCCTGCTCATATTCTTGGTTTTGTTCACCTTGCCTTCAGTTTCCAGGACTTTTGCCCGCACAGATGATGCAAAACAAGTTAATACATTTAGGATATACAACAAGGGCTAATTCCAAGGGGCTGAGTTTCATTTACAACCACAGGTGCTCAGTACGTCTCAGGGTAGCTCTGTGTTTCACTAACTAAATGTAAGCACTGGGGGGTCTGAGGGTCTCCATCACCATAAAAGTCTCTTCACAAAGGTTGTGCAAACATCATTACTACGAATATCGCCCTCCCTTCTCCTTCAGTAATCCCACTGCTCCGGAGTCCATCAATTGCTGTGTAACTGAAATATCCCAGCTGCATATAAGCTTTCTAACACTCATTTCAGAGCCAACAGGAATTTGCCTGAAACAAACCAAGTACGACCCCTGAGACCCAGCAAATTTATATAAGGGGGAAACGCTGTCCAGATGTATTTGCATCACTATCAATAACAGAACCAAAACTTGCAGGCAGCACTGCAAAGGCAATTTAAAGAGAATTAAGACCATGAGAGAGTCATTGTAGCTTTTTTTTTTGGCTGTAATATGACACAACATTAAGTTTTAGAACCCCCAAATAACAGCACAATAATAATAATGAATTAATAATAAATACTCAAAAAAAATCACGGCATCTCCCCATAAAGCTTCCCCTTTTTTGTTTCACAATGTAAATAACACCCTCTGGAGTATCCTCTTTCATTTGATTATGCAACTGTAATTGCTTCTGATTGTGACAACACAAAGGCTGAGAAGTTGTGTTTGTGTTAAGTCTGGCACCTCAGCAATTCTCAGAATGGCCAGAGACTGTTGACACCCCACTTCATCCATCCATGTAACAGAAGTAGGGCTGTGATCTGTATCAACACACACTGTGTCTAAGTCAGTTAAACCCACCTGAGCTATTGTTTGGCTTTCCTTGTTTCAGTGAAGCACCCTCACAGCTGGGCTTCACAGAACCATAGCACAGTTTGGATTGGAGGAGGCCTTAAAGATCGCCTGGTTCCAACCCACCCCTGCCATGGGCAGGGACACCTTTCACTAGACCAGGGTGCTCAGAGCTCCATCCAACGTGGCCTTGAACACTTCCAGGGATGGGACACCCACAGCTTCTCTGGGCAACCTGTTTCAGTACCTCACCACCCTCACAGTCTAAAATTCCTTCCTAATATCTACTCTAAACCCCATCTCTCAGGTTAAAGCCATTCCCCCTTGTCCTGTCACTCCATGCCCTTGTAAGAAGTCCCTCTCTGACACTCTTACAGATCTTTTAGGTACTGGAAGGTGCTACAAGGTCTTCCCAGAGTCTTCTCCAGCTGAACAACCCCAGCTCTCTCAGCCTGTCTTTATGGGAGAGGTGCTCCAGCTCTTGCAGCATCTTCACTGCCATCCCCTGGCCTCACTCCGACAGGTCCATCTGTGCTGGGGACCCCAGAGCTGGACACAGCACTGCAAGTGGGGTCTCACCTGAGAGAAGTAGTGTCAGAATCCTCTCCCTCGACCTGCTGGTCACACTGCTTTTGATGCAGCCCAGGACACAGATGGTTTTCTGGGCTTATCTCCCCCTAAAGCAGATACCTCTCTTCAGCTGTTCCCTAAATGCCACTGATTGTATGGCCCCACTCCCGTTCCACAGGTCAGGCAGAGATAGATGGAGGTTTTAAGGCATGGCAGAGGGCAGGGTGAAAGCAACGCCCAGATGTGCCAGCCAGCTAATCTCGCCTTTCCCGGCATCCGGAGGAGCCGCAGCAGCTCCCGGCTCACCCCCCCCGGCTCGTCACAGGTTAACAAACCCAAAATGCGCATCACCAGGTGCCGCGCTAACCGCGACATCCTCCCTGCGCCTGGTAACGGTAAGGAGGCTTGAAAACAAACCAGAAGTGACCTACCTTGTGGCTGCCGGGGCCGCCCAGGGCTGCCCAGTGCGGCACCACCACCTCGGGCTGCAGCTGCGCTGCGGCTGCGGAGACAAGAGGAGCCGCTCAGCACCCCCGGCCCCTCCGCACCCCGGGCTTGGACAGCGCGGGGCCGGGGCGGGAGAGGAGCTCTGCGCTGGTTGTAGGAAAACCAGGAGGATCCCCCAAACAACCAACCCACCCACCTACCCACCCACCCAT
>VXAY01000868.1:764730-775573 GCA_013399855.1 Oxyruncus cristatus
ATCCATCCATCCATCCTCCCACCCTCCCTCCCCGGGGGCTCCCGCAGCCAGAGGCAGCGGCGCAGAGCGGGGGGCGGCCGCGCACCCCCCGGGCCGGGCACCCCGCACTCACGGCGCGGTGGCTGCAGCAGCAGCGAGAGGGCGATGCTGCAGAGCAGCCCCCGGCCCCGCATGGCTCCGCGTACGGACCGGCTCCGCCGCCGCCCGCCCTATAAACCCGCCCGCCGCTTTTCTCCTCCCACCGGCCCGAATCCGCCCTGCAGCCCCCCGCCTCCTCTTCTCCTTCCAGCCCAGCCCTTGGGCAGCGCCGCGGGGATGCTTTCCGGGTGCTACAGCGGCTCTGCCCAGCGCTGTGGGGCTGGGCTGTGTCCCCCCTCCCGGGACAAGGGGAAGCCTGAGCACCTCCCTGGAACAGCTAGGAAAGAGGGGAGACCTGGGTGAGGGAAGCAGCTCAAGAAGCTCCCGCAAGAGCTGTGTTTATGGCTTTAATTGTTTATTTATTTATTTGCTATATTTATGTGTGATCTTATAAAACCATTCATAGCTGATCCCATGGTGCCAGAGACATCCTAAATCCCTCCACTCCTGGAAAATGCATTACCCCTGGACAGCTGAAGGGGTAAAGGCTAGATTTTTACGTGCCTGTACAAAAGGGCAGAACCAAAAACATGCTCAGTGCCTCTCTACCCTTATGGTAGATGGAAGGGCCAAGCTTGAGGAAGGGCTTGGGAATAGCTCATATTTCTGTGCTGTCCTTCAGGGATATCCACTCACTCCCATGAGGCTCCCCAAGGAGCATCCTTGTCTTCTCCTGCATCCTTCAGGGCTGTCATGGGTTGAAGTCCACACATCGTTTCGTTGCTGGTCCTTTGCCTCTTAGGGAGCTGAGAACCTGGAGGTGTGAGACGCGGTGTCTCACTGCTGAATTACCTGTGGGGTCAGGGTCACACCAGGAGAGGAGAGTCCAAGTTAGTGGGGCCATGCTGAAGTTACCAGCTGCAAACACCGAGTCTCCACAGTGGTGTAGGTACTCCTTGCACACCCTGAGCCCCCAAAAAGCAACTGCCTTCCCTGTGTCAGTGTATTTCTGCTGTGACTCCTGTCCAGCCCAGCTGCAGCCTCACTCAAGGCTACACGGGTGGACTGGCACGGATTTTTATGGGGTCAGCTCCGAGTGGCAGGAAGAGGCATTACCTCTCAGCCGTGCTCTTCAGACAGCCATTGATCTGCGTTATCCATTCAACTCTTTCCTTTCATCTCTATACTTAAGTGCCTGTGTAGGTGAATCATCAGGGAAACGAGAAATTGAGAGAATTTGCACCTGGCTGTGTTTCAGATTGTATTGGTAAATCAGCCTGATAGGAAATTAACACTCCCTTTGCACTGATCTCTCTTTTACTGAAGGTCTTGGCTGGCTCCTGCCATTGTTGCCCAAAAGAAACATGACTGTTTCCATTTTTGGACACTCTTTTGCCTTATGACTGTCACATATGCCCCCTTTCTCTCCCAGCACTTCCCATGCTGAATCCCTGTGACCTAGTGAAGGTCAGTTTGTTCCTGATATCACCCTGGCAGAGGAAAGCCAGGGCATCATGGGTACACTTAGAGGAAGTGATCAGGGTGAGTGGGCTACAAATGACATTTTATCAGCCCACAGAGAGGTCACAAATTTTCATGACACAATTAAATCATGTTCTTTCCCAGAGCAAAAATCCAGAGACCAAATTTCAGCTCTTTTCTAATCATATAGGATATCTTGAAGGGAAATCTTTATTATTTGCTGTGAATTCCCCCATTTATTTATAGCTGCCTATAATATAGATGAAAACAATGGCACTATTGTGGATGTCTTTATTATAAATAAGTAAAAATGCAAGCCAAATTTAGACACAATTTTAGCTATTCTGCTTTCATCCTTGCATAAAATTTCCATGTACCCAGAGGAAAAAAAAACCACTTTGATGAGGAACACGTATGTTTGCACTGAAAGATTGTCACAAATCTTCTCAGTACCACAAATCTTCATAGAGACTGTTCCACATATTTCTCTAAAAGAAGATTAGCTCAAAAAAAAACATAAAATGGAATAAGGGGAGCCTTATTTTAAGATCATTAAAGTACTTACTCCAATAACTGCGTGTGATTTTTTTCAGCATTCAAGTACCATAAAAATAAAATATGTGCAATATTTGCATTTGTTACAGAGTGATATTTTTATCTTTGGATTTTGGTAATACGAGAATTGATATCTTAATTTACAATCACCAGAAACTCCCTCTATAAAAATATAACTACAAGCTGTGCAGTTGTTATATATAGGTTAATCTATATATACATACATGATATATCACATTACTGAGACATTGTTGCATGGAAAGAGTTTGGATATTTCAGCCTTCCTAACAGTGCTCAGATGTTGTAATGGTACCTGCATCTGGTACAGGATGAGTCAGATCCTCCCTGTGCCCATCTCTTCAAAACGCTCCAACCAAAGTCAGGGGGACATTTGCCTGATTCACAAAGCAAGATCAGGCTTTGGGTTATCTAGGAATTTTACAGGCCCAGACTCATTTCCTCCTAGGATTCAAACTGCCTGATTAAAAGTATCAGCTGGGAATTTCGAGTCTGTGCTCTGTTCCCTCATCTGTTACATCCCCTGTGATCAAGGCATGGACATACCCATTAGCAGCAGCCTCCAAGCAGCACCCAGAGCGAGGGGCCTTCAGTAGGTGTTTCAGCCTCCCCAGGGCAAAGCTGATGACAAGGCTTTTGCAGTGGGGGTTCTGCACTTGCTGCACAGCTTGCAAGATTATTTAACACCGTTGTTGTTGGCTGGAGAGCAAAAGATGACAATTGTTCCATTATGTTCATAGTAAATTAGAAGTTAGCCACCGAGAAGGAAACAGATAGGGCCTAGGGGGAAGAATGCCTGCTCAAGAAACAGACTTATGCAGAGAATGACTTGGACATGTATCAGAGTAAGAGCTCAGTAATATTTCACTGGAACTCTTTCTTCAGAAATAGGAAAGGTTGTTGAACGAAATGCTCTGAAAAGACTCCCGCTGACACTGGAGGAAATGTTACCCAGAATCAAAGTCTTAGCAGGAGAAGGGAGAAGACTGTCCTGCCTAACCTCTGCATGACAGATACTCACACTGATGAGAGAAATTTTATGGCTTTGGCTGACTTAAGCAGAATGTGAAATATTCTATTTTTCAGAACATTTTTTTCATTTGGATCACTTGAACTGATCAAAGGAGGGAGGTTCTGAATGCAAGAAGGGAACTGGAGATTTAACAGCGAACTTCTTTATCTTGAATCTTAGCAGTTGAGAGCAGCTTCAGCTGACCCAGAATACTCTGTATAACTCTGGTTTTCCACCACCCATGCAGAACAGCAGGAATACTTGGAAAGGCCCTAGAGCAGCTGCCCTGCCAAAGAGGGAGAAGTGCTGTAAGATGATCAGGTATCGGACAAGGGCTTGTCCCAATGTGCTGATCGTGAAAGAATATCAAAGCAATCTCTGTGCTTCCTTTAAAGGGTGGGTCACTGCTGCTACTTTCTGCTACTAATTTGCTTAACTCCCACAGGCAAGTGAACTTGGTGGTAGAAGATTTTATATGCAGACACACCACAACTTTTTAACTGTGTTTGCACACGTGAAGCACCACAGTCCTCTCCACACTGCTTTTAAACTTCACCAACAGAATAGTGATTATACTGAAGTGGTTTATTCTCCTTAGGTAAAATGGCACAAGGGCTTTCAAAAACATCCAATCCGTAAAACTGTCCAGTAACTTTGGGGAAGAAAGTTGTCTCTGCCATGGATAGCCACAGGCAGTGGTGCACCAGGAAGCACTACTGAGTGTCTTTAGACTTTTACAGTAGTAGGAGGAAAACAAGCTTTGTACAGAAAATCTGCATCTGTTTCTCAAGCTGAGGACCACGCAAGGGGGTTTTTAGTTTAGATCAAGGTAAACAGTAGAGAAAGAAGAAAATAATTGTGATATAAAAGAGAAAATAATTATAAGAGAGTAGAATATGTCCCTTTCATGTCCCAGGTACCCTCTGCAGTGCCATGGAGACTTTCAGGAGGGCACACAATCGCCAAAGGACTGGCCTTGCCTATGACCCACTTCAGGCATTGCATGAGGAGAAGTAACAGTACAGATGCTTGGCACTTCAGGAATCTGCATTTAGGAGAGAAGTTCAAAGGTGGGCTGAAAATGACCTGGAAATGGGAACTAAAAACCACTTCTATCATGTTTTCTCCACTGCAGGACTGCCAGAGCAGGATATGGAATGATTCAGAGGAAGCCAGGTTTGGGTGGGTTGTTTGTGTAATTTTCACTTCTGTTGCAGACAAGACATAAGAGCTTTCAACAGAGCTCAGCTGAGGGCTGGATTCAACACCATAAACCTGCAGACACAGATGCCATACGACCAGCTTCCTCTGAATTATCCCTTAGCATCCCCTGGCAGCCCAGCACGAATGGACTTCTCCCTCCATGGCTTTCAGCTCTTCCCATATTTCTTTGGATTTTCATGACTGTAAATACACACAAGCACATATATAAACTAATAGTAGTAGCCTGAATCGTCTGGAAAAATTACTTAAGCTCAACATTCTAGGAATGTTCAGCCTAGCTGCACAGAAGTCTGTTACATGAATTACACTTCACCCTCCCCAGGTCTGTATGTAAGCTCTCAAATTCCAAACAGCTCATCAGACTCTTCAAAATGACCTGTGCAACTCGCTGAAGCCACATGCGTTTCCCACTGAACACACTGACTGAAAAGTTAGTGCTGAGGAGAACATTTATTTCCCGTTCTATAATATTTCTCTGGACTATAATTTTGTTTTAAAAATTACAATACTTGAAACAACTTTACATCTTCTTCCTCATCGCTATCAGTTACATTGATGATGTAAGTGCTGGAGGGAGTAGATGGGGAGGATGGCAAAACTTCCTCTACCACTTCAACATCCAGCTGTGGCAGGGGGCTCAGAGACGGCTCCTTGTTGCAGCTGCTCTGACAGGGCACCACATCAGGGCTCTCATAGATGCGCTGGTCCCCATGTATACTTTCTTCTGAGTATCTCCTGAACTGATAGTCTTCCCCCAGGGTTGAAAATATCACCTCCTGTCTTTGGTTCCTGTGTTCATAAAAGCTGAAACACTGAGGCACTGAGCCGGAGAAATTCCCGTAGCCAAATGGAGATCTGAGGGAGAATGTGCTGCAATGAAAGAGAGTCAGAGTTGGCTTTCAGAAATACAGACTGCCTGGGCTGCAGAGTGACACTGATGTTCTGCGTTAGTAAGCTTATCCTGTTGATTCAAACTTTAAAACCATGCCTAATTTAAGCAATACGGCCATAACAAGAATTGTCCAGATTGCATATCTCTGCATAAGCATCATTTCAACCTCATACACACATGAGGTTTCTTTGAGAACAAACATAAACCCCACTGTTTTTATCAATAAAATAACATCATTAACAAACCAGCATCTGATCAACATACTCAGAATAGTAAAACACACGTTTGCACTCTCAGTGCAACTCAGAAATCATGATTCTCGTATACAAGAAATGAGTTTACAGGACAGTGAACTTATAACAGTCTTGTCTCTCTGAGGCCTCACAAAATATCTAATTTTAGAGACCCAGGCCTGAGCAAAGCTTATCTTTAGCAATTTTGGGAATATGTGTCCCGTGTTCCTTTAAAGGACCTCAAAAAATAGGAATGTCTTGTATTGCACTCACCAAGATTTCAGAAGTATTAGCAGTTGTGGCAGCTGCAATAGTAGTACCCAGGAGACATCTCACACCTCTACTTTAATTCTGCCACACCATTTTCAAAATATATATTCACCATCCCTAGCTAATGCCTTTCTGTCAAAATCAACTGCACTTAAGATGCATAAAATGGAAAGGAGATACCTCTGCTTTCTGTAGTCTTGGGAGTGCCAATTACTGCAATAGTTTTATGGAGATTCAATAACAGGGCATATATTATGAGCAGCCTGAGGCCAGTAGGTCCTACCACACAGGAGCTACAGGAAGGTAAGAACTCCTTTCCTTCTGAATGCTCCATCTGCTTTCTGCAAGTCAAAAGACTCTCTGCCTTTTAGTATTTGTTCTTACTGGTGTTGAAATTAAGGGTTTCATTACCTTGGGGGGAAACAGCGAGGTCCAGGTACAAAGGAAGGGTGGCAAAATGGAAACTGAGGAGGTCCTCCGAAAAGATTGGCTGGTTGAACGATGGGAGCAGACACATAGGTGGGTGAGGGAATAAAAGGGGTAACTTGGGGAAGAGGTATTGCTCTAGGAAAAATAGGAATCCCTGGGGCGTCACTATTAGAGACAGAAAATCTGCCATTAGCGGTGCTGATGTTACTTGTGTTTCTGCTGAAACTCTCAGCGAAAACGGACGCAGGTCTCTTCAGAGAGAAATTGAGCCCAGATGACACAAAAGCTTCTGTCTGAGCAGGTTTAGCAAAGTGCTGTGCTGAAATTACAGGGCGCAGGGGCAGGGTTGGAACTGCAACAGCCACTGACGTGGTGCTCGCACCAGTGGTCTGGAAAAGAGTGGCCGGACGAGTATGCTGACTGCAAGAAGCTGGCAGACGAATAACAGGAGACTCACCTTTAGAAAATAAAAGTTATTTATCAGACATGAATACAGCAAGAGTTTTTATAAACAGGAGTGTAGCAAACCACACTAGAGCCTGATTTTCCCCCCAGTCACTTCCCTGGAACTCACGGTCATGTGAGTTTACATGGCCTACATGTGTCCTGACACATGGGTTTGAAGCCCACATACTCAAGCTTCCTTCCACAGAAACCCAAGGGAAGAAGGAATTGGCTAGTGAGTGTTGGGACTGTGGGGCTGGTAAGGGCTGTGTCTTGTCCTAATAAGGCCACAGAATGGGTTGGAGTGTGCTTTCAATGCCTGAAGCTCAGAAGACCTCAGAAGTCTACTGAATGAGTTGGAATGAGCCAAATTTATAACAAATCTGTCTGGTGAGAAGCAGAAGCAACAATTAAAACACCCGAATCTCCTATACGTTTTCTTCTTTCACCAGTGAATGTACCCATTAGACAATTTCACTTTGAAATGCTCTGTAGAGCACAAACTTCAGTGTACACTTCCAAATCCCACCTCATGTCAACAGGGCTGCCTTTATAGGGAAAGATTTGAAAACACATTGCATAAGTGTTTTCAAACATCACTAACTCAGAACTTCACTGGAACAAAGCTGAGTGTTCTCTTTTAAAAATCTCCAAATATTACCACACAGCATGAACAGGCTTTTCATTTTCTTGTCTCATTGTAAAGAGAGCAGTCCTTGTCAGGATTCTTAAAGAGGAAAATACCATTTCCTGGATTAAGCTATTTGCTGTTAAAATCCAGTATCCACAGACTGCTAGAGCCACAGCTCTGTCACTACATGCCGTTGTAAATACCAACTCTTACTGCAGCAGGTAAATTCTGAACTTTTTAAATAATTCACTGCTGAAAACTCACAGACTGGATGTCCAATATTGTTCTTAACATTGGGGTTGGCAAGAGAGTAAACAGGTGATGGGAAGGGACGAGGGCCAGCTGGACTTGTAGTGATGGTACTCTGAGAAGTGCCAGAAAACGCAGCAGAGCGAGATGGTGGGAAACATTTCTTCTTGTTCGGCTGGTAAACCCAACCTGTCAGAGACGAAAAAAGATGCAGACACACAATATTGTAGATGGTTTCATTCTTTATCTAAAGCTATGGCATCTGTAATTCTGAACTATCTGAGAAAACTAGTCCAAAACTTGCTCCTACAGTCAATGGCAATACTCCATTTTTTTCAGGCAGCTGGCAAATGGGGAATTTTACCCAAGATGAAAATAAAATAGACATATTTGGGCATTATTTTTATGTTACCAAGTAGTAACTGCTCATGAAACAAAGAAATACAGAGAAGTGGGGAGTGATGTTTATGACAGATTAGTCAGATCTCATCTACCAGGATTAGCCATAATCATGAACTAGCAGGATTATGACAAAGAGAGAGAAAGGATCATGACACTCAGTATCTCAACAGCTTTTAAAACGTACTTATACTTTAAGTACTTATGCTCTGTTTTATTGAACTGTGTGTTATGGAGAAATTAATTTGTTAGGGGTATTAATTTTTAACCCTTTTGAGAAAAGGCTGAGAAACACCACCTTCCACACCATTATTTAGGAACTCCAAGTCTACACATTGGAGAGTCCCACAGAATACAATGCCGTTTGTGCTTCCTGTGGCATTTCCCTTTCCTGCTTTTAAGGAACGGATGAATGTGTCACCGCAGACCACCTGGGCAGCTTTTTCTGGAGCATGGAAAACAATGCAGCAGGCCATGTTCACAACAAACTCACTATCTGCCCACTAGACTACTAAAGCATTCAGAAGAGTTGCTGTAGCTGTGGTGGTCTAAGCACCATTGTTTTGGATACTTTAAAAAATCTACACAGTTTCAGGCACACAAAAGGACTGTGTGCTTGAAATATTAGTAATTTTTTTCCATCTCTATTACTCGCTCTAATGCAAGAGATCCATTTTTCAGAAAGCCTTGCACTTCTGAAGCATTGAGGTAAATAAATAGAACGTTTACCGGGAAATTCCTCCCTGTGCCTCAGTTTTATTTTGTTAGCTTCCTCGTAATACGGCTGCTTCTGCTCTTCGGTCAGTTTGCTCCACTCCAGTCCAAGCTGAACACTGATTTCTGCATTATTGGCACCTGGATTAGCTTTTGCTACAGCAGCTCGATGGATCCGGGCCCACACCATAAATGCATTCATTGGACGCTTTACACGGCCACTTTTGGTCTTGCTGAATGGAGTATCTGGCATACCTGTGCAACAAGGCAAGGAAAGAAGATCATCTTCCAGGGAACACAGCAGTACAGGTTACATTAATTAATTAATTAATTAATTAGTACACCCAGAGGATACTTGGCAACAGAGTCACTAGAGCTTTGGAACAGATGAAACTTGATGCGCATTTGGAGAGCAGTTCTGAAAAGTAACTAAGGCTTAGGGATCATCCTCCACTAAAGTTCACTGAGTCACTGCACAAGGAATCATTTACCTGGCTCGTTACATACCATTTAAAAAAAAACAAAAAAAGAAGAAGAAACATGGGACTGTCAACACACTAGTTTGGATTTCATTTGGCCAGATTGTTTTCTTTTGAATTAATAAACTAAATGTTTATAACATAGACCACATCACTGCAAATTTGTTATCACCACCAGAACTCTGTAACCAAAGCCCTAAGGCTGCAGGGACCAGATCTAAGGATGGTAGGGCTGTTTAGTCCCACACCTGTGCAGTCCCTGCCTTCTCAGCTGAGATTGTTGCTGTACTAGGTTTCTTGTTGGATTTTGTTGCTTTTTTTCTTTTCTTTTCTCAGATTTGGACACTCATTTTGTTGGAGGAACCTGTGTTCCCAAATCACTGTTACATGATAACAGGCTTTGGCTCTTTGTAAACACAGGCTGCATTTAAATTGAGCTGGCGACATGATGAATCCCTAGACCTCTTACAACTGATCCCTGAGCAAGCAATTTCCTCTCTGAAAAAGTCTTAGAAATTAACTCTATCACATCATCAATAAAGGGCAAAAGTCTCTAAGACCTCACTTTAAAGTCATTATTTTTGAAAGCCTAGATATTTTCAAAAAAAGCTTCTAATCCAGATGTTTCAAAATGCTCCTTATTTAACATATCCCAGTTTTCTCAGAGATGTATGAATGCTTCATGGCCTTAAAAATCAACCAGATTTCCCATCTTAAACCTGCAATCACAATTCAAATAATTTTGAACACCGTTCTAAGAGGTGTCATGTAGTCAGGGAGCAAGTAGACAAAACTGCATTGATTTTAACAAACCACTAGAGAACTCTGTGCTTCTGCATGTTAACGCTGTGTCAGAGTTGTGCTACCTCCAGCCTATCCAAAGGGATGGTTCTCCAACATGACCTTTCCAATTGTGTTCTCCTTCCTGATAACCTGTCACCTCATGTGCCACTGACTGGACCCTTGCGAGCTCTCTGACTGTAATACCTGAATCGGAGGGCAGGACAGTGAGGGGAATGTTTTTCGTTTCAATCTTTCGAGGCTGCACTAAAGACTGCAGTTGAAGTGGCATTTCTTTTACCGGCACATGGATCAGCTGTGAGGGCCGAGGACCTTGGATCTGTACGTGGGACCTGGAAGGCAAGGGGTGAAAGACAACCGGGATGTTCTGATCTTCAGGAGGGCACCCACGCTTCTCACACTGCTGGACCTCGCGGTCATTGGGGCTGGCTGGACCAGGTCTGCACATGGATCCAGCCGGAGAATCGCTCTTCTCCGCCTTCACCGGGCGCGCCTCAAAGGCCACCTTGGGCGGCTCCACTCTGACAGCAGCTCTTCTCCAGGGCTTACTCCCACTCCCACTGTGCCTCAGCATCTTCTCCTCGTTCTGGCTGTCACCGCTGCCCCTTTCGCGGTCCTCTTCTCTCCTGGCGGCGCCGCGGGCCTCCTTTTTAACCGTCCCCGCAGCCGAGAAGCACCTGCCCTCCTCCCCCACTCCTCCGCTGTGCCCGGGGCGATCCTGCGGCTGGAGCTCCTTCACTTTGACGCGCAGCCCCCCGAGGGGACCTACGACTTCCCTGTGTCTGGGGTGAGGCGCCCGGGTGCGGAGCCGGCAGTGTCGGGCGGTCCTGCGCTCCATCCCGTCGCCGCCGTTCCTCGCCCGCCGCCGTTGCGCCAACGCTCCCCGCGGCCCCGCGCCCCGCGGCCGCCGTTGGGTCCGCACCGACCCCGCAC
>VXAY01000868.1:784675-856256 GCA_013399855.1 Oxyruncus cristatus
GGGTGCGCTGGGAGGGAGCGGCACGGTGGGGTCCGGCGGCATGGCGAGGGGGCTGCGGTGGGTCGGGGGGATGCGGCTGTGCCCGGAGTGCAGTTGGGATGGAGTTTTGGGGAGTTTGGCGGTGAGAAGAGAGCGGTGGCTGGAGGAAGCGGCTGGGTGGCAGCGGGGCGCGGGTGGGTGGCAGCGGGGGGAATGATGGCGTTCGGTCGGAAGTGGTACTTGGGTGGTGAGACACTGGCACAGGTTGCCCAGGGAAGTTGTGGCTGTCCCATCCCTGGATACGTTCAAGGCGAGGCTGGATGGGGCTCAGAGCAGCCTGGTCTAGTGGAAAGTGTCCCTGCCCACAGTAGAGGGGTTGGAACGAGATGATCTTCAAGGTTCCTTTCCAACCCAGACCACTCTGTGATTCTGTGAAATGGTGTGCAGGAATGAGGAACAGCATTTCACAGAGCTGCTCACGCAGGGACGTCACTGACTTTGTTGTGGTCATGTCCTGTCTGACTTTGTGTGGTGATGTCTGTCATTTGGTTAGTGACACACATCCGCTTGGTTTTAAGGGGAAAAGGGATTAGAAACTGCTGGACTTTCAAAAGTACTGTTTTAGACTGGGAATCAGATTTGAGTCCATACAGCTCGTAGTTAAATCATAACCACAGGGTGAGTCTGTAACACACTGCTGTTACTTGGTTACTAACCATACATCCTGTGGGCATAAATACAGCACTGGCATTTCTGTTAACAGGATAGCAGAACAGTGGAATGAGGTGGGAGGCAGCTCTGATGTTGCTAAATTCGTCAGTTGTGATCATGATACAAGTTTCTTGGTATAAATTTATTGTGCAGTCTTGGTAATACCCCCTATACATTAAGGGGTTCCACTTCTGCACCTACACCAAGGATCAAAGGGCATTGCTATCAAATGAGATGTAATTTTAGTGCTTTAATTAAAAATGCTGTTGGTTGGGGTTTTTTTGAATCAGTATCTCTTCACCACCATCACCTTAATGTTCCTTATATAAAAAGACAAAGCCCAAAATGTTCAATTTTACCCAAAGCAGAATTTTTTTCTTGCTTAGACACCAAAACACAATGTATTCATGCTATATATATTATTAATCCTGGTACTTAACAGCATCAAGATTGATGCACAGGCAGATTTAGCTGCCTGCAGAGCCTGGTCATTACAGCCCCTGGTGCTTGCAGAAGAGGTGTGTTCCAAAAATAAATTCCTTGCGTTGGAAGGGAAAACATGCATTGCATATTTTATCTGAGATGTCAGGTTGTTTAGAGGTTTTTGGATGATGTGTTCTGCCCTTTTGATCAGGTGAAGCTGGAAGTTTGCCATGGAGAAGCCAGAACTTTACACAACAAGGAAAAGTGGGCAGTCTAGATTTGGTAGAGCTGTATAGTGTTTTCCAGGGTGCTGACAGGCAGAGGCATAGTTGGATTTTTCTAAAAAGGTGTACATAAAATTTATATGTGAAGGGAATATTGGAATTTAAAATTTAAAAAAAAAAATCTAGATTTTAAATTACTATGCAAATTCTCAGGGTTGGTTAGAAAAAGTGCTGGTTTTAAGGCATCAATCTGATGTCATGGTGGTGTCATCCGTGGTTCCCAGGGTGGATCTGTGAATTCAGAACATAAGTTTGTCGTCAGTTCAGCTGAAGGAGGCACAGAGACTCACAGAAAGACCCTCATAAGCAAAGCTGGGAGGTGCTGAGATAGCTTATGCTTTGTGTGAAACCAATTTCCTCCAGTTATCCTGCTGGAGAGGGCTGGCAAGAGGACAATGGATCTTGAAAAATAAACGTGATTAGGTTAATTCAGAAGAAACTGCTTTAGTTTTCCCTGCTGTGGCTGTGAATTACCCTGCAGCCCAGTCCTGCAGATCAGCTGTCATACAGTAACTTTATGCTCACAGGAAGCATTTTCCACTGTGCAAATCAAACCTTGAATACGTAGTCCCTAAAGCACAAGGTGAGAGATCATCTCTGACTCACATATTTTGTTAATATGAAGACCTGTGTGAGATTTTAGACCAAGTCTTTCGGCTGACTCTCAGTAGGAATTGTGCAGCAGTCCTGGGGCTGTGTTTGCACAGGCAGATGGGTACCTGTGATTTATCACTGTAATGGCTTCATCGTGGCGTGGGTGGAAGATGTAAAGTAAATAAGATTTACCCTCTAGATAACTTAATATTGCAGAGATTTCTAGAGTGCAGACGAGGCTTGTGTGTGCCAGGTAAGGCATGTGTTGTACTGAATTCCTTCAGTTTTGCCCTACTAAAAGCATTATTGCCCTGTGGTTTAGCATGGTTTCATTTCTGGCTGCTGCTTAGAGTCACTGTATTCCTCTGCCAAAGATTTGTATGTCTTTGAAGGATGTTCAGTTGGCTGCTGAAATTTGAAGTGAAACAATACATTTTCATCAATTTAAAGTGGTCTGGCTTAGTTTGTTGAAGGATTTTGAGTCACTGTTTCAGAAATCTCATAAAGTAAAGGAACACATCTGATACAATCCTTTATTCACAGATCATAATTAATCCAGGGTAGCCTTAACAAGACATTTGTCTTTTCTGGGAAACTAACTCTGCCCCCATGAGCTTTCTGTTCCCTCTGAACCACTTTTGTTTACGATTAGCATTACTTACATGATTTTTAAATGTAGCAAAAAGATGTTCAGCTAAGGCTGATTTGGCTGTGGGTTATGTGAAGCAAAACCTTCATGTTTTCTGAAGTCTTGGCTGTCCCCACCATAAGAAGAGTTTTGGTGGCCTGGTAATTGCAACCACAGTGTGTTACAGCACTCTGAGGCTTCTCATTGCTTTTGCTGTGAAGACAAGCGTTGTGCCAAGATGTGCCACATTTGTACATAGAGTAGATTTCTACATTATTTTTTTTTCTCTCTCCCGCTCTCTCTATATATAGTTACAAGATAATGTAGTGATAGAACAAGGGGGGAATGGCATAAAACTGAAAGACAGTAGGTTTAGATTAGATGTTAGTAAGAAATTCTTCACTGTGAAGGTGGTGAGGCCCTGGCATAGGTTGCCCAGAGAAGCTGTGGCTGCTTCATCCGTGGGAGTGTTCAAGGCCGGGTTGGATGGAGCTCTGAGAAACTTGGGATGGTGGAAGGCGTCCCTGCCCCACAACAGAAGGGTTGAAACTGTGTGATCTTTAAGGTCCCTTCCAACTCAAACCATTCTGTGATTCTATTCTATGATTCTTTATGTTTTGGGGAAGGCTGGTGACGTTCTCTTTCTGTTCCAGTCCACGAAGGCAGCCCACTGGGGGAACTTCATCGCTGTGTCCGAGATGGTGTAAAAATCAATGTTCACATCCGCACTTTCAAAGGGCTCCGTGGAGTCTGCACAGGGTTTCTGGTCGCATTTGACAAATTCTGGAATATGGTAATTATTGTTCCAGCTCTTGATTTGTAACGGTTGTATTGAAAACTTGAAATTTGCAACAGGTTTAAGCGGATGACATTTGGAGAGGATTGATGTGGTATTGTGGTGCACAAACTAATTGCTCTGTCACCGAGTGCTTCGTTTCAGATGTAAGTGCTGCTTGGTGTTGGGCTGGTATGTCTGGGAGGTGCCCAAACATTTTAGAGAGGGTTTAGGTGAGAGAGAAGTTTCGAATAGTTCTCAGCATCTTTAAAGAACTCAAGATCATGGAATATAAGAAATATCAGAAGCTGCCAAAGGTTTCTCTGCAAAACCCAACCTTTTTATAGTGATTGTTGCTTCGCTGTTTTCTTTCACTAACATCACTGGGCTGTCAGTGACAAAAGCTTTTCCCTGTGCTCTACCCCATGAACATTTTAAAGACAGTGGATGGAAAAGCAGCAATTAAATATTTGTGAACCTGGAGCTGTGAAAAGTTTGGAAAGGGGGAGATGGGAAGGATTTTGCAGGCAAGGCTCACAAAGGTTTTGCAAGTAATGCAGAATGGATGCAACACTTTGCTGCTGCTTTTGTACCTCAGTACAATATAGGTGATTAACAAACCAGTTCCAAAGCACAGCTTGTTCTTTGGAGAGATGGATTTTCTCTCAGATAGAACATAATTTCATTATGTTTTGATGCAGAGCTGGTCCAAAGCTGCTTCATGTCTTCTTTTAATTTTGACCTTTCCGTTTCTTTTCTCTTCTTCCAGGCCCTGACAGACGTGGATGAGACTTACAGGAAACCAGTAATGGGCAAAGCTTTCTATGCAGAACCTCAGCTCACACTGACCCGAGTAGGTGACCATCTCCAGTTTTCTTTTTTTTATTTAGTATCTCCTTTTTCAAAGAAGTAAAAGGGGAGCATTGATTGGAAAACTGTATTTACATTTGAAATATTTTACCTCCTTTTATTACAGGTGACTCTAAAATGACTTGAACTGAGGGAAAAAAAATACCCAAAAAGTTTTCTGACCTTTTTCAAAGTACTTTGGCCATGGTTCACTGTTACTAAATTTCCACTTTAGGGTCCCTATTATTCAGAACACAGTTGCTGCCACTGCTTAGTGCAATATGCTGAGCTTCTAGAAGCTCACTCTCTGGTTTTTGATTAATTTGTTCTGTGTGTTTTTTGCACCTGTGACTGATCAGGTCCATGTTTGTCCTGCCAGGGAATGTGGCAGAGCATCCCTCTGGTCCAGCTGTTCACAGAGCCACAGCCTGTGTCTGCAGCCAGTGAAACAACACGGCTGTTTGGTCCCTTGAGCTTCTAGCCTGGGTACTCTGGAGCCTGAGATTCTTGCTCCAAAGCAAGACACTCTCTAGGATCCAGCTGCAAATAGAATTGTTTACCAAGTTGAGAACTGAAGAGATGATAAATGAACTTCTGAACAATGAAGGGAAAAAAAATATGACAGGGCTGTGCCCGTTGTATGGCAACAGCTCTGGGCCTTTTTGAACATCAGAGAAGCATCACAAAAACATTTAAACAGTGTCATTGTGAGGAGTTTGCTTTCAAATTCCTGCCATTTAAATCCGTTTTCTGATAGATCCCACCCTTCCTTTTTTAAAGATTAGTTAAAAATAATCAAGTTGTCATTGTTCCTTTAGCCCACTCTCACAGGGATTGGCTTTCCATCCTGTTGCTGGGATGAGACAGGCTAACCAAGAATCCTTCTTATTTGTCAGTGTTTCCTAAAAGCTTGCCTGCTGCCAGAGTAAAAGCAGTTTCTTTTTCCCCGTTTCAGCACCATGTATTCTTAGATTAATGAGTTCATGCAGTGCTTTGGAACTGCTGCTGTAGCTTTTATTATTTTTCTCTTGTTTGTGGTCTGCTCACCTCCCAGAATACCCACACGGCAACTTTTAGTTTGTTTTGGGGAACACAGAAGGCCCCTCATTTTTTCACTGTGCACCTTTGCTAATGGAGACCCCTTATCTTAGGCATTCGTGACACAAGGATGTCTCTAACACAGACAACATTACAGGAGTACTGGGAAAATGAGCTAATGGAGCAACTTGGTGTCTCTCTGTTGCTCCTGACCAAAGTTAAGTGCTACCACACAGCAGTGTTGCTCCCAAGTTAAATTCTTTGGTGCACACATAAAGACACTCGTAACCTTGCAAGAGATCCATTCACCTTGTGTCACTGTTTGACTTTGGTAAGAAAACATTGTTGTTGTTGCTGGTGAATATTCTTCACTGATTGTGTCTTGTGAGCTCTGATTTGGGATCATACACACAAATACCACGTGTGGAACAAGCGGCCTCTCTCATTTTATGAGTGTGGTCATAGACACAAATGTCCTTTTACAGCTGTTTGACAGACTCAAACTCCAGGAGTCCTCGGGGAAGAAGGGAGCTGACTCAAAGACTGTCTCAGAGGAGCCGGCCCTGACAAGTGACTCTCAGGCACTGGGATCAAAAGCTGGATCAGGACGAGGGAGAGCAGAAGAGGAGCGTGAGAGGCAGAAACACTCGGGCAGAGCTGGAGAAAAGAAGACGCCAGGTGACAGTTTGGTTGCCAGAGGTGAAGCTGATGTGGGCAGCAGGACTGCCCACACTGAGGGTGCCAGTGCTGGTGGCACCCGTGCACGAAGCCAGTCGCGGAGGAAGAGGCGGCCCAAAGTGGATTATCAGCAGGTGTTCACACGCCACATAAACCAGATTTTTATTCGAGGAGAGAATGTCTTGCTTGTCCATTTAGCACATTGACTTGGCTGAGCTTTGGTCAGCGTATTTATTTGATAGCATGACTTGCTGCTGCAGCTCCCATTGCTGTTTAAAGTTGTCATTGAGTTTGATGGTACCATGGCTGGTTTCCCGTTTCCATAACAGGGTAGGGGAAATAATTGTAAGTAGAGCATCCTGAGCTTGATGCCAAAGCAGCTTCCTTAGATCCCTATTGGGGGTTTCAGGACAAGGTCAGCAATGGAGTTGTTTCTGTGATATGAGGGAGGTAAGCACAGATCCCACTGCTCCTTAAAAAGAAGCTAAATGGAGAGGGTTGGAAGAGAATTTTGGTTAGTCTGTTATAGGAGCTACTTGTGGCACACTTTAAGGAGCTTAAGATAAGATCTCCACCTGCAGTGAATCAGAAATGCTCTTTTGCGTGTTCTGAGTAATCTCAAGAGGAGACTGCTAATGAAACCAACAGTTTATCTGCTGCTGTTACATGGATGTCCTCTTTTCCAGACATGATTCTGTCAGTCATTTTGAAATAGTTTGTAAAAAGGTGAAGTGACATACTACTGATGGCTATTGCCCTGTGTGATGGAAAACCTCTTAATTGAAAACTGCTCTTCTAATGTGAGTGATGGCAGGACTGTAATTTGTTTTCCATATCAAAGTTTAGGCTTCTCTTTGTAGTGCTGTGCTTTGGCCCTGCGTCACCAGCAAGGAGGTGATGTCGCTGATCCAGGGGCCTCCATATTTGGGGTTTATCTGTGAGTGCTGTGGATGCAGATGGAAAATTGTACTGTTACAGTTCATTCATATCCCTACTTAGTGTAATAATGAAGCTGGCAAAGGTGGAGGGCTTTTGTCAGATGCGTTTGTGCTGAGCACACTTGTACTGTATTTAAGAGCCTTTCAAGCTCTCTATTGAAACCACAGGTGCTGTGTCTCCAGCAGTTCCCATGGAGCAGAAATCTTCGTGGGTCTTTCCTGTCCATGTGAATGATGCATCGTCTAATTCCAGTTGAACTGAGCTTCTGAAAATGCTTTGAAGTATAAAAGTCAAACTCAGCTCATCAGTGTTTTATTTTAACAAGGCTATTAAACTACTGTACATCGGGCCAGGGTTCTGCAGGTATAAACTGATTTCCAAGAGAGCCGTATGGAGAAGTTCCAGGGTAAATGAAGCTGTTACATTATCTAGTCTGTTCACTTCATTGTCCAAGGACACTAGAATTCATGCTGCTACTCCTGTATTCATCTCAACTGCCTTGTGCTTTGCAGCAGCTCCGTCTGTTTAAGATGAAGTTGGGAGATTGCTTTGTATCAGGTCTTGTATTGCATATAGGGTTCATAAGTTCTCAAATTGAGTGACTGTTCTGTGGGTGATGTAGATGTCTGTTGCTGCAAATGCAGCATTCTGCTTGCTTGTCATTAGGGGGATGTCTGGTGTTTGGGTGAATCACAGAAATCATTTAGCAGGAGTTCCTGGACTCACAAAGCAGCTGGTTTTGCCTCTGGTGGAGCCTGAAACTTCTGTCAACATTTCATGTGATGAGGGGGCTTGGGCAGCTGATGAGCTGATCCACTGAGCTGCAAACCCAAGTTCAGCCTGGGACAGAAGTGCCTCAGAATAAAAAGTACTGTTGAGGCAAAACAGTTTCATCAAGAGCAAAAAAGAAAAGAAAAACTAAAATAGTCTATAGCTTCTTATCATGTATTTCTTTGTTGTAATCCCTTCCCACTATGAACTGAGACGAGGCACTGAAAAGATTCTTCTCTTGGAGGCTCTTGTTTCCTCTCTTTCTACGTTATTCTTGTTTGTGTTCATGTGCTCTGCAGTTTTTCCCTTTTTTTCTTCCCCCCCTCTCCTGTCAGTACTTTGTCTCTTCAGGATGTTCTAAACTCTGGTTTATGAAGACTGTTCTTATATTCATCCCTCGTTGTTCTGGCTTTCTGAACCTTTCTTGGTTGGCTCTCTGTGTGGTTCCCAACTAATCAGAACCCTCACAATTTACTAGAAACATGTGAAGCTAGAAACAAGGTGCTTTTTTCTGCTCCTGACTTCCCAGCAGCTTTTCTTGCAAGTACTTATTTTCTTCATTCTGTTTTTGGCTGTGGGGTTTTTTTTCCCCTCTGTTTTCTGACAGCTTTGTTTTTATTTCAGCTGCTTAGGATGACTCCTCTCTGCCTTTTCCATTCATGCCAAAGGCTACTGGTTTTGACCTCTCCTCTTTCCTTCATATTTGCCCATAAGATGTCAGGTCACCCTCGGGCCTGTGTACTTTGGCATCGAATTGAATTCTTGCTTTTCTTTACCTTATATTCTTAATTCTGTTTGTCTGCTTTGTATTACCCTGTGCATTGAACAAGATACAACTGACATGAATGTTCTTGTGGCTCTCCTGCCCTCCTTCCTTATCAACTGACGCTTCCCCAAGTTCTCAGTTGCTACTGGAAGTCTCAGTGTTTTCCTTTAATCAGAAGTTTTTCTCTGAAACCTTGCAGGTGTTTGTTGCTTCACATCTACAAGTTTCTTTGTTTACATTTTATGAAAAATACTGGTGCTTGGACTTGCATTTGTGCCTTGATTTTTGTATCATCCCTGACCTGTTCTTCCAGGATCATCACCTTGGTCATCAAACCTGGTTAAAAGCTATAGTTTGTCTACTTTTTTTGCACTACCTCATTATTAAAACGTTCCTCCTCTTATCTGTGAAGTTGGTTAAAATTCTCTCTTCCAATTTAGTTTTAATGGCTTATTTGTTGGTTCTTCGTTTGTTTCCTCCTTTCCTGTCCACCTTTCTCCTTATTTCCAAGCTGCTTCCTAAATACAGCTGCCTCTTCTACAACTTGAGATCTTCCAAAATGTCTTCCTTTTTCCACTTTTTCTGCCATTAAAGCACATTACTAAAATGCTGGTTTATGGATTTTGTCTCTTTCAAGCATCACGATGGTGATTAAGCAAGTGATCCTGTATGTGTGTTGTCACTTGCATGTTTAATACTTCAGATAATGTTGCTCTTTAATTAAAATTGAATGTCACGTTCTGAAATGAATTCTTCTACCTCACCTAGGTATTCCTATCAATCTGTTAAAAAAAAAAAAGAGAACAACCTTTGGAAACAAGTGAGCTTTGGGGTTTTTTTATTGTCTCTGGGTTTTTCTTTCCATGTTTTTCCTTTTCCAAGCTCAGCATCAAATTTTTGTTCAAAAAGCTTTCTGCTCCCAGCCTTCCCTCTCTTGGCTGCAGTGTCACAAAGATGCTGTGAGCGAAGACACACCGAAGGAATGAAGAGTAGGAGCAGGAGGCAGTCCTAGGAGGAGAGTGAAGAAGCTTTGGGCAGGTATGAGGAACCTCTGAAAAGGATCCACAGGTTCACTGTCCCATATTTCTAGGACTTTGCTCATCGTGGTGCTCAGCTCTGGTTCCTAAAGTGTGTTTGTGGTGAGGTACCGAATTACAGGGAGCAGTTCTCTGGACTAACTTTGAAGGAGTGTTGGGATAATCTGAGAAATTTTTAAGATAGTTTCTGAAAGAGCAGAGAAATACGAAACTTGTGAAACGTTGCAGTGCCAGGTGCAGAAGTGATGTAATGCCACAGTCTGGGAATGTGACGTCCCATAATACCTTGTGGTGTCATCGTGTATCTTTCCGTTCCCAGCACGGTCCAGCAGGGAGCCAAGGCTCGCTCTAAAGAGTGGCAGTTTTATTTGTACAGTCAAGTGGTTTTGCCCAGATTTTACCGAACACTTCTTAAGCAGAGCTGTGGTAGTAGAAGAGGTAAAGCCAAGGGAAAAAAGGAGCTTGTAAAAAAGTGTGATTTTAATTCCTTCTCTCAGCTGACTTGTCCAGCTTGTTAATTGCCTGGAAGTTTTTTTTCCTGATCTAGAGAGGTACTTAGCACGTCCTCCCCAGGTGATTAATGAATTAATCAGCAAGTGCTGTTTCCCATCTGCTTCTTGTCCTTCAATTTTTGGATTCGTTGTTTCTGTTGCAGCTGTCCCTCAGCAGGAATAAACCTCACTGCCTGCTGATTTTTCCCCCATCTAGTTTTGCATCCAGGTAGCCTTTGCCTATTCTTGATTTTCGTAGTGCCCTCTTCACACTTTTGGAATTACTTGGTCAGAAGAATTATTTATCTTGGATAATAGTACTTTTGGAAGTAAACTGAATAATTTTTGAAAAACAATTTTGTTACTTATTTTCATTCCCACAGTGCTAGGTTTTCCTTGTTTGCTGTTGCAGCCACCCACTTGCACCTGTGAATCACTGTGGGTGAAGAGGTGTCCAGGAAAAGAGAGGCAGAGAAAATAGGGTGTCTAATTTTTATTGAATTTAACAGTCTGTCCAGCATGCTGCCCACACTCACCCTTTCTGTTTCTTACTGGCACTGACCTAAGTGACACAGGTGGAAACTGATTTCATCCAGGATCTTGAAGGCAAATGGAGGGGCAGCAGGGACAGCAAACTGGAAACACTGAGTTTGTCTCCAGGTGAACTTCCCATCCCTGATCAAACAGATCAGAGTTATAACTACCAAATTACACTGCAGGCTCTGCCACTGGATAAAACTGGAAGGCACAGTATTGCACCTTTTCAGGGATGATGCAGTGATTCCCTCAGCCAGACAAGCTCTTCCCTGAGAAGCTGCTGAGGCATATGCCAGTGTCTGCCTCAGAGCATAACTGCAAAATACTGCCAATTAATGTGAAGATTTTTGTCTCCTGCCTGCATTGCCAAGTGTAAAACATAAATGCTGAGGTCTGCATCATCTGCAGCCCAGAACTATTCCAGTTCATGCTTTTGCTTCTTGACATTGGCTTAAAACTTTGAGGTGTGTACTGTAGCAGTCCTAAGACAGTCTTTGTTATAACATTATGAAAAGCTATTACTTACTAGAAATAGTATTGGAAAACTAGAGTATTTCAGAATTTGTGGAATTCTTATTGTAATTCAGATATTGCAAACCAGGAAAGGCTGAGAGAATCGAGATTCTCTCAGCTGAGAGAATTAGGGGTGACCTAATTGCAGCCTTCCAGCACCTGAAGGGAGCCTACAAGAAGGATGGAGAGAGACTATTTACAAGAGTTTGTAGTGAGAGGACAGGGGAAATGGCTGAAAATTGACAGAGAGTAGGGCTAGATTTACATATTAGGAAGAAATTCTTTACTCTGAGGGCACAAGTTGCCCAGACCAGCTGTGGATGCCCCATCCCTGGAAGTGTTCAAGGCCAGATTGGACGGGGCTTGGAGAAACCTGATCTAGTGGAAGGTGTTCCTGCCCATGGCAAGATGGAGTGAGATGTTCTTTTAGGTCCCTTCCAACCCAAACCATTCTGTGATTCTGTGAAATGTGGAGAAAACTGCTACTGTATAAGAGCATCCTTTGCTGGCATCTTTTTTACTTATTAGTAGCAGAAAAAAACCTAAGCCCTTTGGGAAAGAGTAGGCAAGGCAGTCCGATGGTCCTCCTCTGGATGGGCACTGCAGGATTGGTGCACTTGATGGAGACTTTTCTTGATGGAAAACAAAAGGTGTGTAATTTCCTGTAAGTATAACATGTACCTCTCTGTACGTTATCCCAGCTACAGCCTTTCCTGGCATGCTGGAAGCGGGAAAGCAGGCAAAGAAAGAGGAGGGAAGAGGAATTACTCAGTTGGTGATAACTCCATGACATGGGAAGTGGCTTTCAAGCCTGTGGACTGGGGCACAATCAGGCCAGCACTGGGCAGTTGTGCTGTGTAGAGGAAAGGGGGGGGATGCAGAGACAGCCCTTGAGTGCAGCTTCCCTTGTGCTGTGAGCCTTTCACAGCACAGGAGCTGCTCCTGGAATATCTGCCAGGCTCCATCGCTAAAAACTGACACCTTTGATCCTACCTTTAAAATTTTGCAGAGGAAACCCAGTGGGAGAAGAAACAAGTGAGCAAATTTGCCCTGTTGAGGCAGGGATGGAGGAGACTTGGTTGTCCTTGCTGGCTTCCTAGGGGTGCAGGAGAAAGGACTACTTTAGTGGAGGAATAGCAGAGATGTTTGTCTGGTGATGTTTACAAGGCCTTTTAGATGTCACTAAGTGCTCTTGCTCTTAGCTATTGGCAGGGAAGGCCTGTCAGGGAAAGAAAATGCCTTCTGATGTTCCTGGATAACTATCTTACTAGCTTCGAGCTTTGTAGTGTACACTTGGATGACTTTGTTGAAAAAAAATTAGTGCACCTGAGACTTTCAGTCAGTCTTGTATTCATTCAGAATGAAAAATATTTTGATCAGTTTGTGTGAAAACCTATCCATCCTGTTTTCCTCTCAAAAGATCAGTGCTCTCCCTCAGGAAAGGAAGTGAAAGCTGCTCCTGATTTTCACCACTTCAGAGCAAAGTGCAGCTGTGGCATGGTGTCTTCAGTGAGACACATCACTCTGAGAGGGGGAAATGAGAGAAGTTTGGCTTCCCTGAAACTAAAGTGGGCATTAGGAGGGGAGCAGGTGCACTGACCTTTTTTTTCAGATAGTGCACACATCCACTGTAGTTTCACAGATTGGGACTTGTTGACCAATCAGTTATCTATGGAACTTCCTTAAGGAACCACAGAGGAGCAGCATGACCTGCCAGACTGACATGGGACTGGGAGTCAGAGGCTGACAAATTCTTACCTCTCTACTCCTCACTGTGGCCTTGGCGAGTCACTTCCCTCCTTCTCCCTGAGGCTCCACAGCTGCAACACATCTAAGAGCAATCCTTGCCTGTCTTGCAAGGATCTGGGGGGGTGATAAGTGCTAAGTATTGTTATTAAAACTATCCCTGTCAGGTAATGCAGGTACCTCCACCATCTGCCCTCTCCAGGCACGTGACTGTTAGACTCACACCTTGGCACATGAAAACTGTGCAGGGTATCAGGTACAACGATGCACTTCAGTCTTGAAATTACTGATGTCTTCAAGGACTGCAATATCTTGTTTCACAGCTGCAGTTCCATGTTTGGGTCACATGATGATAAATGAGAGTGTAACTCGTTTGTAATTTCTTCTCTCTCTTCCTAAATACTTTGTTTCTTAGGAAGCTGATGCTGCTATGAACATACTGAATAATACTGAATTTGCAATATCCTGCTTTCCAGATGTAAATGTTTATATTTAAAATTGCTAAGACTGCAATGCAATAAATATATCCGTGTAACAGTTTGCCTCAAAGCATGTTTTTTTTTTTTTTTTTTTTTTTTTTTTTGTGGAGACCACCAGGTTTGGATACAGCACTGCTATCTAGTCACATGGTTTGTGAACAAAACTCCTTGTGTGTGTTCGAAAGGGTAATAATCTACAAAATAAGAATATCATTATACCTGTCCTGTAGAGGTACAGAAGGTAGTGAACTTCACGTTGGAGAATGTAACAACCATTGGCCTGATCACTCAAAGGTCTGCTTCCTTAGTGTGGTCCTCCACCACGCCACCAGAAGATGGTTTTTCGGGAATCGGGGAGGTCCAGAGCCAGCATCCAAGCATCTGCTCTGGTGTGTGCATAGCCAGTGGGGAACCTGTCTTCCAGGAATCCTTCTATTCCCCGGGTAAGCAATGCTGATTTGTTTGGATCAGAGATTTTTTTTTTTTAGGAAGAAACTCTTCCCTGGGAGGGGGGGGAGGCCCTGGCACAGGTTGCCCAGAGAAACTGTGAGTGCCCCATCCCTGGAAGTGTTCAAGGCCAGGTTGGATGGGGCTCAGAGCAACCTGGGATAGTGGAAGGTGTCCCTGCCCATTGCAGGCAGTTGGAATGAGATGATTTTAGCTCCCTTCCAACCCAAACTATTCTAGATTTCTATGCTAACTGTATGGTTGTAGCATGGGAGATGGTAACCTACCCATGCTCTGGACTTCTGGTGTTTGCTATGAGGAACAAAATCTGCAGTTTAAAGCCAGCAGTGGCAATATGAGGATGCATGTAATGAGCAGGATCTGACAGAATTCACAGAAGAAGTCTGCAACCCACTGACTTTGATTTGCATTTTAAAGTGTTGTTTTACACTGGGAGTCTGTCCTTCCATGTGTTGGGTGTTTCCCCGATTTCTTACAAGATGATTTACAACCAATATGGCAGTAGAATCGTGGTCTTTTAGAGTCCAGCTGTAAAGGAATCATTCCAGGATACTCCTGTTTGTGCAGGTCCTTTTAAAGGGTGGTTTGGGAGGGTGAATAGTTTTGTGTAAAATTTCTCTCTGCCCATTGCCCAGAGGGTCAAAGCAAAAGGAGAACCCAGCCAGAGTGCTCCCTCTGGGGAATCCCATCCAGATGGGAGGTGGATGGGCACAAGGGTAAGGGGTGCTTCCATTCTGTGCAGGGATCCTGCTCCAGGGAACCCCATCCCAGGTGGAAGGTGGATGGGCACGGCGGTGGGTGGAGGGATGCTCCTGCTCTGAGCAGGAGCCCCGTTCTCTGGGAAAGAGCAGGGGATATCTTCAGGGTTCTGGATTTCCCCTTTCCATGGGCATTAAATGCTCCAGAAAGGTTGTCCAAAGACTCCCCTGCGTGCTGCAGCCCTTCAGGCTGCTCTTTGTTCCACTGGGAATCGCGGCCAGAGCCTCTCCCCCAGGTCCGGGCGACGCAGCCATGGAAGCGCCAGGCGGGCTCCTAAACTGCAGGAATCCGCTGATGCTCCCGTCGGGATAAAGGTGAGATTCGGACACACCGGAGGTACCCCCAGCTGCTGACGTTCCCGGGCTGACATTCCCAGAGCCCCGCCCGCTCCCGTTCCCGCTCCGGGCCGGGATGAGCGGGCGCTCCCCGGGCCGCCAGGGGGCAGCAGCGCGCAGGGAAACCCCGCAGTGGCGGCTCCGGGATCCCGGGAAAAGGGGGGAAAACAGTGGGACATCCCGAGCCCTGCGAACCGCTCCTGCGGCACCGGGCAGGGACACGGGCCGTGTGTGTTTGTGTGTGTGCGCTCCCCACCGTCCGGCTGCTTCACAGGGCGCAGAGGAGGCTCCCGGCGCTGCGGTCATCGCGTGAGCAGTGATGTGTTTGCAGAGCATCACCTCCCTCCTGACCGGGCAGATCAAGTTTCCCTCCCTAAAAACAGCTGTCCTGGAGTGGTGGCATGGCTGGAGTCACTGGGGCAGAGCCCTCACACAATCACAGAATCATTTAGGTTGGAAAAGACCTCCAAGATCACCGAGTTCAATCTTCGACTGATCCCCACCTTGACAACTAGACCAGAGCACTGAGTGCCACATCCAGTCGTTTCTTGAACACCTGGATGGTGACTCCACCACCCCTCTGGGCAGCCCTCACCTCCAGGCCAGGTCTGACAACAGGGATGGTGGCAGAAAGGGCCAAAAAATTGGTCCCCATGTGTTGGCTTAGGGGTGTCTCTGCAAGCTGAGTTCTGGGTTTGCACCAGAGCCTGCAAAGGGAACCCTGGGGTAGGCAAAACATCACCGAATTTGTCACAGCGAATGTGCAGAAACAAATCTGAAGAACTCGATGGGAGGCAGCGCTTGGTGGAGGAGCCATGGCCGGGCCAGGCTGCAGGAGCGGCTCGCCCAGGTAACTCCTGTGGGTGCTTTGGGGTATAAGAGGAGTCCTGTAACTGTCCAGCATGGATGAGGATGATGGCTGGAGGAAACACTGGCTGTGGGAGGAGCTCAGGAGTCAATGCTGTTGGGTCTGCTGGGACAGATCTGGAAACAGCAACCACTGGCAGTGCTGCCCAGGCTGTGAAACAGCGCGCTGTGGGTACCCATATCTTGTCATATATTTACAGGAAGAAATCATTAATCATTTATACACAATGTGCAGTAAATCCTATAAAATACTGTTCTTTGAGAATATGGATGCTGTGGCAGAGTTATCTGTAAATGCAACAGCAAAGGCTCAAAGAAGGAAACCTCCCCTTGCTGTCCTGCCCTTTGGGGGTTGAGGCTCAAGCTCGGTACGTTTTTTCCATCAGAGTGTAGTCAATGGAACAATTGTACAATGTGTTGATCAGGAAAAGGATGTGGGAGCCTGAGTGGAAAAACTGATGGTATCGTGCTAATGGCACAGAGCAGCAGGAAGGATGGCAAACAGGATGTGCCCCACGCTCGGCGGGAAGAGCTGCAGGGGCTGGAGTCAGCCAGGGTCTGAATTGGGAGCATGGGACAAGCTGGACCAGAAAGCAGAATGTTCCTGATCTTAAACTTCTGTGCTGGGAACAGGAGCTCTTTGCTGATTCTTTTGGGGAAAAGCGAGTGGTTGTTAGGCAACATCCCAAAGTTGGTGGAAGAACCAACCGGAGAAAACTAATTTGTAGTTGCTTGGAAATCAGAGCAGTGGGAAGCTGAAAACTGATGTGTGGAGGACTCTCAGGAGGACCTCCTTGCATCCAGGGCTTTGGTAGAAGGCTCTTCCAAACACAAGGATAAATAGGTTCAAAGCAGTGCTAAGGGGAGTATGTTTACTCCTCTCCTGGCAGCTGCTCTAACACTTGTGAACATGTCTGGGAGTGGGAACAGGCCTGTCCTATTGTGTTTTGGCTTTGGTGCAGATGCTGTAGGAGGTCATGCAATGGAAGATATTCCAACAGTAACTCTTGCAGTGTCACTTGGAGTTGCCTTGGGAGCGAATCAGTATTTTGGTAGCTTGAAAAACTATTTGTGTGTGAAGGTTACATGTTTCCTGGCCTACTGTTAGATCTTGGCCAGGGGGCTGAGCTTAGTGGCTTAAAACCAGCTCCCGAATTTGTAGAGACACATGTGAAGCTGGATGGGCAGCCCTTGTGCCCAGCTGCTCCCAAATGTTTTCAGCAGAGCCTGAGCTGAAGGTGTGTGAGACAAGTCCCCTCTTGCCACTACCATAACCATGGAAGTGTTTAAACCTGAGAGCGAGGAAACGGCTTTTAGTTGTCCTCCTTTGGAGGAGTGTCCCACAGGGAAGGGGTCCCGTATGGGATGGTTTTCCCATGAGGAGCTGTTGTGCTCACGTGTGGTTTGTGGCACAGTTACCCACCTTGCGTCAGGAAAGGGTTATCGGGTGAGAAGCACCGGCTGTGTTTGCTTCTGGAATTGCACGTGTTTGTAGTGTTTTGTAAACCAGGTGTTTATAAATGAAATATCTCGGTGGGGCAGAATATGCTCGTCCAAAGGCCCCGAGCAGGAGTGAGTGGACTCCTGTGTCACCCTGGCGTGGGCTCCCGGCCCCCTCCTCACGTTGGTGTGTGATGTTGTGACATCAAAGTGAAACTGGGTGGTGGAGTCAGCGTGCACTGAAACAGGTCGTGGATGTAACTTGCCCTAAAATCAGCCCGGTGGTGTGAACTGGAACCAGCTCCAGCCCCCTCCAGCTCACCTTTGGAGCTGGGTGTTCCGAAGCGTGTGCCTGGGTGTGCTGCTGGTGTTGCGGGAGAATCTGTGTCTGCGTAGCCCAGGGTACAAACGCTTTGCATCTGGGTTTGCCCACCCTCCTCGAGTGCTGACAGTTTTATACCGGTAAGATAGTGGGTATTAATTAATTTATTTTAAAAGCAGACGTGTGCTTGTCATTCCTTGTTGGGTCAAAATGCTCCTCAGTCGCCCATTCCTCAGCTTGGTGTTTTAATTAAAAACACGGACCCCGAGAAGAGGGTTGTGCTGTCTCCAGCTATTCCAGCCATGGCAAACGTTAGTGCAGCAGAGTGTGAATTGCTTGCCGAGAGCATCCTCCAGCCTGGCCTCACGTCTATTACCAAGTGTAAACTAATGAACAAAGAGAGGGCGTTTGTCACAATATCCAGTGTAAGGGCTTTCAAAAACTGCTGTAGGCTGACGTGGAAAGATTGCAAGAGGCTGCAGCCCCTGACCTCAATAAAAGCTTCAAAGGAAACTCCTGAAAAGTTTTTGCTGCACAAAAGAAATTCTTCAGGTAATGGAGCTCTTTAATAGCTAAAACTACATCAAGGCTTCTGCTGACTGGATGAAACAACATCTTTGTTTTGCATGTGAACGCTGTTCTGTAATGTCTTCTTTTGTGTTGTTGTTCTATTGAAAAAGAAAAAAAAAAAAAAAGAAAAAGGATAAGATGAAGGTACCAGGTCACACAGGCAACCACCTACAGCGACTGAGCCAGGCAGGGTGGGAGGGCAGGAGTGTGGCAAGAGCCACACAGGCTCCAGGCCCTGCTATGGGTTGGGATGCTGAAATCCCAGCTCCCAGAGAGAGAGAAGACGAGCATGCAGCGACAGGACAAGGGGGAATGGCTTCAAACTGAAAGAGAGTGGGTTGAGATTAGATATTAGGAAGAAATTCTTTGCTGTGAGGGTGGTGAGACATTGGAACAAGTTATCCAGAGAAGTTGTGGATGCCCCACCTATGGCAGTGTTCAGAGCAAGGTTGGACGGGGCTTGGAACAAATTCATCTAGTGGAAGATGTCCCTGCCCAAGGCAGGGGGGTTGGAATGAGATGATCTTTAAGGCCCCTTCCAACTCAAACCATTCCATGATTCTGTGATTCTGTGCAGACCCTGCCTCAAAGAAAACAGTGGAGAAATCGGCAACTGCTCAGGCACTTTTGCAGTGATTCTGGCCGTGGAGTGGGAGCAAACAGACCAGTCTGGGGGCCCAGAGGAGCCTGGAGGCTGTGCAGCCCCGGGAGGAGGTGGCTCTGTGATGCAGTCCACAGCACTGCTCCTGGGGAAGGGGCTGTGGAGCTCACACAGGGCTGTGGTGACTTCCTGGCCACGGCTGCAGCTCCGGCTGTTTTCCCTCTCCCCCTTTCCCTCTCGGCGGCTCCAGCACGGAGCTGCTGGTGCCGGGGTTGTGCTCCAGCACACACTAGGTCAGTGGCTTTGCCCCCAGCACTGTCGTTCCTCTGTCAGGCTGCAAGTCCTGAAGCCAGAGACAGACCCGCTCTCTGACTGAGCCCTGGGCTGTGCTCCGCTGGGCGTAACTCCCAGGGCCAGGGATCATCGCTATCCAGAGGTGCTGGATGCTGCTGAGAGAGGAGAGCAGGGCAGCTCATCCAGACAAAGCAGTTTGTGTCTAATTAAGGTGAAAACTGTCATCCTGTCTCTCCCCCTGCGTGCACCAGCCCGAGACCTCGGCCCCGGGCTGTGGGCAGCTGACCCTCAGTGCCACAGCTGGCACAGGGCAGGAAGATCCCATCCATGACATATTCCCCACCCTCTTTTTGTTTGCAGATTCTTCAGGTTTCCCACGAGCTGCAAGCCCCAGTGTAGGGAGTGGGAGGTGTTGAGCACCTGGTGTGGTTCTCCCACAGCCCAAAGGCAACGCCCACGGGGCACAGCTCAGACCGCTGCCCGTCAGCAACTCTCTCTGCTCAGTCTGCCCAGCACCAACATGGACCAGGAGTCCCGGGGAAGGAGAGGGGTGCTGTGGCAGTTGTAGGCATGAGATAAAAATGGAGAATGTTCCAGCACCAGGTGAGGACATTCATGTGCATTAGACAGGGCTGGAGAACCATCTGGAGGCCACACCTCAGTGGGAGCTGAGAGGACGTGGTCCCCTGGTGGGAAGGTGAATGGACAAGGGGCAAACAGAGGCAGGTAGAGAGACAAGTGAAAGAACCCAATTTCCTGGCTTGTAGGAATTTAACCCTTAGTGTTCTCCAATCCTGGATTTTGTTTGCAAATCAAAAATGGGGAAAGATTTTGGTAACCTCGTAGTATCACCAACAGTTTGTTAAAAGACTAATTGCCAAGTAGCTTATGCATGTGGGACCATTAGTAATTCTGTAGCTATGCAAATTAAAACAGTGATGTATGATTTATAGCTTTAATAATGTTCTGAAGGCTCTTAAATTTTAATCACTTGCAACATCCTTTTTAATATTCAATTACTTTATTAACTAATTAGGTCACTTGCTGAAAAAGCACATAAGGCTGGTGCTATTTTAATATCAGCTGAACATCACAAAATACCTTTGAAATGGTGTAAATGGTTTATTTATTTTAAATAGATCATTAAGATGCTGTAATTAATAAATCAGTTACAGGGAAAAAAAGACAAGAAATTGATAGATGCCAAACCACAATAGTAGTGGCTTCCCTGCTTACTTTATAAGTGTTCACAGGGATGCTGAACTTGGTGAACGTGGCCACTGAAGCACCTTCCTGGATAATTCGTATTCAGCTGAAGGGATAAGTTTTGAGATATGCTTGGTTCATTATAGATGCTTTTTGTATGGATTGAGCCTTCTGATTGATAAAAGCTCCACAAATGACCTTGAAAAGTGAAAGCACTTAAAAGGACAGCCCTCCTTTGCAGAGAGCTCTTTGTCTGGCTCAAAAAAAGATAAAACTGTCGCATCTGAGAGTCCTGCTGATGCTGGGAGGGAAGGCAGAGCTCTGGGGGAGGGCAGGTGGGCGGCTGAGCAGTGACCAACCTGCTCCACTCAACGTGGACAAGCACAGGCTGCTGCCCAGAGATGGGGCTGTGGCTGAGCAGCAGCACTTGCAGCTGAAGCCAGAAGAGAAAATTCCACCCCCGGAAAACCCGGGAAGATGCTCAGCTGTAGTGCAGAGGTTTACATTTCCCCTTTACACCAAGCCTTGATGTAAAACCTGGAGTTTAAGTTAAATTTGAACCAGTGTGGGTGCAGCTCTGAAACAGACTTTGAATAATCTTCTGTTTTAAAACTAAGGGTAAGACAAACACTATTCCAAGAATTAAGTCAACCTTTTTAACAGATTTTGGTTTAAATGATATCCGTGTGATGATACAAAGTGCAGTAATTTTCTCTCTTGAGGAGATGCTACAGAAGATCTGCAGTAATTACAGAGCGCTCGTCTTCCCGTATTAACTTTTCTTGCTTCTATTTTCTCATAATGAAAACCTGTAAATTAGGGGGGAAAAAGCTTAATGTTACAGTGATCTTTCTGTGAAAACCAATACTGCCCTTTACAACTGAGCTACATAGAAAACTAATCTAAATCTCAATTTAAAGTTTCCTGAGAACTGAAGTGTATATGGTCTAGGTCTGGCTCTAAAGCAAAGTCCAGGTGAGGTACAAAACTGCTACTCTGGTTCCTCAAAACCAAAACCAAAAGTTGTCCCTACCCCTGTCCCAGGGGCATCTGCAGCCCAGCTCTTCTGCAGCTGACAGTGCCTTGTTCCATTACTGGGGCTTGAGAGGAAATCATGGATTTTCACTCAGGAAAATGCCACCTAGCTAACATTTCTCACTGCTGTGAGAGGCTACTGCTCGGTGTGATCATCCCTTGAAAGGAAGGACACATTGGACTGACCTGAGCTGTGCAGAAGGGATAAAATAAACGTCTAAAAGAAATCTATTTTATACTTTACAGGAGCTGCCATAGGAAACAAAGGTGCAGAACAACACAGCTGTAAGGTACCAAATGCTGGTACAGCTCGGGACAACACATAACGCTGCACACCTTGGAACAAGTGCAGATAGAACTCTTAGGGGGTTGGAGATACCTACAGTCACATGAGGTCATTGTCACTGTTTGGAGAGTATTTATTTCACCCTGCAACGAACCTGTTGTACAACACGGCTCAGGGGCTGTTCTGAGCCTCCTTACAAAGCCCCAGGTCTCAGTCAAATAGGTGCATTTTTATCACATTCCTGTAACTTCTCCCCAGTCATTTATTCACGTGATCGGTTTCCGTGTCACTCACATCAAGCTGTGTGGGAAAACCCGCAGCCTCCTCTGCCAGACCGAAGAAGACAAGACCAGCCGGAAGGGCAAATAAAAAGGTCACCAGTGGCTCAAACCCAACTGGTACCAGGACAAATAAGGAGGCAAAATGCCGCAAAAACCACCCGCAGAGCTGGGCAGGCCCAGCCCTCTCCCTGCAGCCGCCTTTTCCGCCACGGAGCCACCGGTATGGCAGAGCCGCCGTTAACCTCCCCGGCTGGATTCAATGTGACAGTGACACTTCACAGCACATTGCATCCAATCTCATTTGAAGCTGACAAAGATTGTTTCTGTTTTATATCTATTGGTTTATTAATGGCCTACAGCCTCTTAAGCAGATGCATATTCATTAGATAGCCAGCTGTTAGGAGGTTCCCAGATGTCGAAAGTAGCTCCGTCTTGGTGTACATTCTTCCCCCCCCCCCATGAAACAAAGTAATTGCAGCTCGATTAAAGAACCAGTTAATTACTGAACCAGTACCTTATGGTATGATTAAAAAAAAAAAAAACAAAAAAACCTGCAAATTTGTGAGGAGTAACGACATTTTTTAAAAACAGAGATGAACTGAGCCTTTGCTGTGCTGTACACGTGCAGAATTTACATGGATGTAGAGACTGGATTACTCCATGTAAAGAACCCCCAGCTGCAGAATCCAGGGAAATGTTGAATTCCGGAAAGACACCTTTCTTCATTTTCCCCATTCTGCAGAATTTCTCTTACCTCTTGTCGTTCTTTACGTGAATAGTGGGCATAGAAACACAGGAAAAAACGAAAACATCTCAGTTTTTAAAAGGTCATTTTACAGAGAGAAGCAAAATTCCATGACATCCCAGCTGGATAAAACTGTGACCAGATCATTGAACAGGCTGTACAGGTTGACTTACAAATTCCATGGGCCATCCTTCTCAGTCTCACAACATTAACCCGACTCACTGAGTTATTCTTTCCTCCAAGCTCTAAAAGCAGCTCCCCAAAACAGGATTAGGACAACAACCATCCTCCTGCCACCAGCCCCAGGAAGCTCTTTGCCCACAGAAATGTTTAAAATGTTGAAGTCAGCTCCGAATCCAAGGTTCATGTGGATTCTGTTCCTGGCTGATGGGCAGGAGCTGCACAGCCCCTCAGTCGCGACAGCCAACGAGGAGCATCAGCCCTGCTTTGTCCCAAGGAGCTGCACTTCCATTACCAGGAGAGAAAGAAGAGGGCAGCTACTTTCCCCTGGCTGCAGGGAGAGCTTCAGGAGGGATAACTGGAAGCATGCAAATATTCAGGATTTAGTTTCCAAATCTCTCATTCATACTTTTGGTTTTCCTCAGTCCAATCTGTCAGCAAGTACCTGGTCCCGCACAATGAGAGATTTTTTTACTGACAATTCTGTATTAACAAAAACGCTCCCTCTGCACGCAAATATTTTGCCTAAAATAAAGAGTTACGATGTGTCTGCAAACCAAACGGGTCTGAAACCCAGTGGACCCGAAACAATTCTGAATTTTAGTCAGTAGCATCTTGAAATAAAACTTGGGGGCAAGGGGAAAAAAAAGGAATTAAAAAAAACCCTCAAACCAAACCCTTCTGCATTAAAAGCTTTAATCAGAACCAAGTGATGGCACTATAAAATGTCATCTGCTATGAAAGTGTTTACAGTCAGGCACAGAGGAACATGGAGGCAATTTTGTAGAGCGACTCCTGGAGCAAAGGCCTCTGAGAATAAAAGTGTCTTTAGATATTTGTTATCCTGTTATAGCTGGTATCACCTTGAGTATACAATGCCTGCCTGCATTATGTAAACACTTCATTGATAAATCCCTCCCCCACCTCCCCTAAGCTGTGTCAGGCTGTTCTTAGCTGACAGATAGAGCTGAAACAGATGCTGCTATAAATACCCTTGTTTAGCTGTTTTGAATATAATTTCTTTTGTAGAACATGGTGGATGCTCCAGTTATCACTGAACCTGCACCTGTGCTGGAGTTCATTACTCCTTTCTACACATCAAGATGCCTCTTTTTTTTTTTTTTTTTTATAATGATTCTATAAAAAAGCCAAACACAGAGTTGGATTCTCCTGCCCCTTTCTCCTCTTCTAAAATATAGACATCCTTTACAGAGGATTTCACTCATTTTAACTGAACTCTTATTGAGTTTAGAAGCTACAGAATCCAGAGGTGGTAAAAGTTTACCTCTTAGGACCAGACACCGAGTTAATTCATAAAATTCTATATACAGAATTCTATGGTTCTATATACATTCACAGTTAAGTGCTACACAGCACCCAGACAGCCAAACCCAGACACCACAGGTACAGTTGGACCTGGCTTTAAAAATTAAGAAAGGAGTTGTACTAAGTAACACAGAGGCACGATTTTGGTTATATTCAAATTTTACCAGGCAGCAGCTGATAAATGGTGGTACGTCTGTCCCCACTCGCACAGTATCTCATTTGTTTTTTCGCCTGGAAAGATAAGTTCTGGTTTAAAGATATTATTTTGCTGTTTTGCTCATACCTGAAATATCAGAAATGGAAATATTTTATGCTGTTTATCTTAAATGAGTTCGATATTATTTTAAGCAAACACAGCCCTTTTTACATTTGATCTTTATCTAAAAATGTAAACTACATTCTGCTAAGCACTGCTACCTGTGATCCATGTGCCTGACCTGGGAGAAAGGGACAAAACTTCCATGCCCCAGGCTGCCCCACTGCAGAAGAGATGCACAGGGATGCCCCTGGTCCATGTTATGAGGGAATCTTTCTTGTTTTTTTTTCTTTTTCTGATGTTTATTTTGGATCAAAGGACTTTTTCCTCATCCACCTGCAGATGGGCTGGCTGACAAAGCTGCTCTTCCCACTCCACACATCCTACTTTGTAACAAGGATATCGATCCATAGGATGAACAGGGATCAGTTCAGCACTGCAGCTGCTCCCTGAGCCTGTGCACCTCTGCCTACGGTGTAACTGGCACAGTCACAACAATCCGCTCCAAAGTGACCACATGTTCTCCACTGGAGTCACTCTAACCCCCCCCAAATCTGCTTCATTATCATTGCCTGGATTAGAATCGCTGGTTGCTCTGAAGACACGTGAACAACCTGAACAGGGACAAGATCCTTCAACCCAAAGCTATTTTACCAGCCAAATACCCCTTAAAAGGACACTATGAGAAACACCCATCCTACTCATCCAAAAGCCTTCCACAGAGGACTGAGCAGCACTGCAACCCTCCAGCACGACAGGAGAACACTGACTACAGGTTTAGTTTTCCTCGCCTCCCCATCTACCACCCCTGGAACCAGCTTTCTTCCCACCACAATTTCGCACAGACTGAACCAGTTTGAGTCTTGCCGTCTGTTCCAGCTAAAGAGTCTGAAGATGATTATTCCAAGTAAGTGTAAAGGTTTCAGAACAGGAACCAGAGCGATCTCTCCTACCCAGCCGCTGAAGCCTGCCTTGATTACTTTGATGTAACAACACTTGAAAGCTCCTATTCTTTGAAACTAATTTAAACACATTGAATTGTTGAAAGATTAAAAACCGCAGTCAGCTAATTACACTCACTCTCATCTCTTATTCAGCAAATGAATCACTTTTCATTACCACTTAGCTGAAGTACATGAATTTCTGCCTAATTAGAAATGTTGTAGATGGAGCATTAGCAAGGCTGGAGCGGGTCAGGATATCTTGCCTGCTTCATTTTTAATTCCTAACAGTAGAGCCAGATAGGAAAGGCTTCAGATAAGAAGTCATTAAACAATTTTAAATTATTTATAAAAATTACTTTGCCCAAATTATAATTATTTTTTTCCCCCCAAATGCTCTCATAAACGTCAAATGGAATGAAAGGAAAAGCAGCCCAACATTGATTTTAATGAACATTTTAATGTTATGTATAACAGAACATTATGAATACAATGGAAACAAAGTTTTATCAATTTAATAATAAAAAAGAAATTCAACATAAGAAAAGGGAGGCAATAAATTTCATACCTATAGTATAGTGCTTATTCTTAACAATATTCCCAGCTTGTGAATATAACAATGTCTTTGTGTTCCAGATTCTAAAATCTTGATTCATGTGAACTTAAATGCAGAATTACAGAAGGAAAAACAAAAACCCCCAAAACCTTAATTCGTTCTTTTGCTTTCAGTAAATCAGTAAAATCTTTGACTGCTACAGGTCTCCTTTATTAATATATATATATCTTTTTTTACTCCTCTATTGGATTCCACAGCTGCTAATGCCATATTTACACAAAAGAATCACCAAGTGTTGTATAAAAGCCAAGATCCAATGCCACTGGATTAGGTTGGGTTATAGATTTACATCACTGAAGTGTAATTTACCTGCTGCTGATGCCTTAAACCAGTGGCTCCATGGGGACATTGGTGCTACAAAGGACACCAAGTGCCACTGGAAAAGAACTGCAAGAAAGTGCATTTTCTGGAGTTTTCTGAAAGGAAACCTTCCAGCAGTCTTGGATAAAGATTCTCTCAGACTGTCACGGGATATCAGATATAACATTAGAAGCATGTTAAGACCCCAAAAAATCTGTTGATTACCAAATTGCTGAGAGAGAATTTTTACAATAAAAATTTGGGTAATACAGCAGTGTGGCTGGAACATTAGCAAAAGTATATATACATTCCAGGTCCCTTTGAATTAGCCATAGTCACTTATGTAAGCCATTTTTGGACAAAAATATATATTCTTATAAAAAACTGATCATAGTACTTGAGTGACTTCACAATTGTGGACTCAGTGGTAGTAAAAGGAATGATCCAATTATGACAAAGCAATCAGGGAGAGGGGGAAAAGAAAGTCAAAGCTTTTCAAGAAAAAAGAAAAGTATAAAATTAGATTCAAACATTTTTACCCAGTCCCCAATCCAGTCTTCCATCAAGTCTCAAAGTTAAAATTGGTTCTTCTACATAGGAAAGGTTTTTTGATGGTCTTAATACAAATCATTTTGTAAAATCATCCAACACATTCCTTAGAAGAATCTTTCACCTCTCCAGAATTTGAACACTAGTTATTTCAACAATTAGAAAATAGCTTTTGGTTCTTTATGTAGACACTTTAACTGATAAAGAAAAAAAAAGTATTAATCTGTGTTTTCCATCCCTTCCTCAGCTATATTTGTGCAGCTAAAAATCCTTCATTCAGCCTGCCCATTTATTTTGTTTTATTTTAATTTCATTTTATTTATCTATTTTACAATCTTTATTTGCTAAAACTGGCAAAATTTGCAAAGGCATCTTGCTTGGGTTGTACAGTCCCAGCAGTCAGAGAGGTCATAGCCATATTGGGTACCCCCATTCCTATTGTGCCCGTCAAACCCATTCCTGTAGCTGGCACTCCCATGTTCACGTTCATTCCCATCATTCCCTGGTTCATCATCGGTGTGGGTCCCATGGCAGCCATTCCCATCGGACCTGACATCACATTGGGCATTCCCATCCCCACAGGCACGGACCCTCCCATCAGTGTGCTGGTCTGGGGCCGCACAGGCGTCACGTTGGGCTGAGGACTGAGGTTCACGGCTGCAAAGTTTTGAGTCATGACATTCATGGGTTGGTGCATATCTGCAGAAAAGGGAAAGCACACAAAAAAAATCACTGGTCAGATCTGATGACACCGAAGGTGCTCAGGGTATTTCAAGAAACTTATTATTTGGTAATTGCTGTGAGCATGGATACACGATGGCCAAACCCACAGCTACTTCCTGATTTGGACATCAGGAAGAATTTCTTCACTGAAAAGGTTGTCAGGTATTGGAAGGGGTTGCCCAAGGAGTTGGTGGAGTCCCCATCCCTGGAAGTGTTCAAAAAACAAGTGGACACAGCACTCAGTGCCATGGTCTAGTTGACAAGGCAGCGATTGGTCGAAGGTTGGACTTGATCTTAAGAGGTCTTTTCCAACACTCTGTTTTGGAAAATGCTGTGATTTTATTTTGCTTGTTTCCCTATTTTCTGTGTGAAGACTCAGAAAACTTCTACAAAAATTTTAAATGTCATTTTTTGCCAATACATGCTGCTCTGCATATTCTAGAGAAGTTCTAAGGATTAGGAAGCCTGAAATCAAGATACATCAATGGTGCAAGCTCTGCCGCAGAACCTGCACAGGTTCAGCCTCCTGGTACTGCAACCTCCACGTAGAAAACACCACTTGTGTCACAACACTGCAGTAGTTTCAGGAACCAGTGTGACTAAAGGTAGGAAAATGCGAGGACAGAACACTCAGATCTCAGGGTCAGCCTGTTGAACACAGAGAGGGCTCAGCATGCACACAAAACATGGCAATGATCACTTACTCTGTTGCTGCATCATGGCATTAAGCGATGGCTGTTGGGGTTTTGAAGGCTGCATCCCAGGTACTAAATTGTCCAAACTGATATTTACACTGGGATCTGACCAAGTTAAGGGTAGACTTTTGGTTGCATTTTTCTGGACCATCTCTGTCCTTGCATTATAAAGAGTGTTAGGCTTCAACATCGTGTTCACGTTTTGCAGAGGCTAAAAAAGAGAAGTTTGTTGGTATTCACTTGAAAGAATTTACCAGTAGGAAAGTGGACTAAACAACAGGTGTTAAATTTTTCCACAGAAGACAATAAAAAAAACCCCAAAAAACAGGTTGGAAACCTGTAACATGCTGTGGAGAATGGTTTTAAAATATCAACCTCAACTTCTCCAAAAAGCAACAACACTTTGTAAATCAATGAAGACCATCTCTGAGAACACTGGCTTATAAAAGGACTTTTCTTTTTAGTAGGCTATTTAAACATTTTTGGACAAAACTTTCTTACAACATGCTGATCACATCCAAATGGCCAGGTCTAATGCATTCCAGGAGTGAGAATTTTCAATGCTGTGACTAAGGAGAAGGCAAAAGATTAATCCAGGTAGGTCATTAGCAAACAGTACCAGGAGCAGCATACCTGTGACCTGGACATGGGCAAACTGACGCCCACAGCACTCATCATGGCGAAGTTCAAGCTTGGGGAGGTGGTCATGGTTGTTTCAGAGGGACCCATGAAATCAAAGAGATCTGCAGAATTTGTGGCAGCTGGAGGCTGGCCCAAAGCTGGCTGTGAGCATCCAAAGAGCTCTAGAGCTGGCTGCTGTGCACTGGGAGAAGGAGAAGCTTGGTTGAAGGCACTCCAGTCACCAAAGTCTCCGTTTCCACTTTTTGCTGTACCTGAAGGAAAGGCAACAGTGTGGGAGGAAGGAAGAGAGAAAAGGCAGAAGACTTAGAGAAAGGCACTGAGCAAATGCCATATTCCATGAACTGAAACAAATGAGAGCTGATCTCTGTCCGTCCAGATTAACATCTGCAGGTAGAACCTCCATCTGGACATCATTCCCTCTCATGAATATTCCAACAATTTTAACAAGGTAGGAAAGGAAATATGAAACACCCATACGCAAAGTAGAAGGATGTTTGATAACATGTCACCTGTGGATGCAAGACAAGCAGGGACAGGTTTTCTTCAGTTGAAGTACAACTGGAAGATAACTTAGGGGTACACTGGAGGCTAGAGTCAAAACAACACCTAAAACTTTGATATAACTTTTTATCTCAGCATTCTGGTATTTGCTGAGAGAGCAGTTGTGAGGAACAAGCCACTTGATAAAGCAAATTCCATCACAATAAAACAAAGACAACAAAAGTTGGTTGTATACAACTAATAGCTCTTTGTATAAAACCAAGTTGAGGGGAATAAAAACCAGAACTTTGAAAGCAGGTTGTCAGGGAATGCTTATTTGAGATAAGGAATAAGCACTTCCCACCCCATGAAGTGCTCATGTAAAACACATTAGATTTTCTAAATCTGATTCCTGAACTAAATGTCTGGGCTTGAAGGAGAATTTCAGTCTTGGATCTAGCATTTCTCTCAGCAGCAGCTTTGCTGAATTCTCAGTTCATCACTTAAACATTGTCTCATTTCAATATAAGAGGTTTTTGAAGACAAGCATTCAAATAAAAACACAGAACTTAGAGCTCTCTCTGTATCCCACTGTGAGGACAGATCCAATAGTATGAGCTGTTTATAGACACCTGCAAGAGCACCTATTTCAGCATCACAGATGTTGAGACACAAACCAGTGAACTGAGAGCATGTCATAACCTTTGAGTCAAACAGGAGGAGATGTTACCTCCCTTAAAAACACATGTTTCTGTATTAACAAGAAAAGTGTTGCTTCACAGGAGTGATGCGGGAAGAAAAGCTTAAAAACAACATCTCCAGGAGATGCTGAATACAAAGCAACAGCATTTAAACAGCTCTCATGCCATCAAGCTTTTTGATTATCTCACTGATACACTTTCGGTACTCCAGCAGTCACAAGCAACATCGTTGCCATAAGCAATGAACTTCGAGTGCTAATGAACATTTAAATCATCTCTTGAATTTCTTTAGCTGAGTGAATGAAGACTCAAACACAGAGCTGGGGTAGATTAATCTAGTGCCAGTTTCCATTGAAAAATCTACCCAATGGCTGGTTCCATAAGGGCCACCCATAGCCATTTTCTACACCAGTATTCCACCCACTCATGTGTAACTGCAGCAGCCTGTCACACCTCATGTAAATATTTATCAACACACACCTTGAACCTTTAGTCATCTCCATCTTTACCAACACATTACAATTTAAAGAATAGTAGGAGATGAAATTTGTTCACAAAATCCAAGTATTGCCAACAACTTCAGTGCATGAAGTGGGCTAATATTCATTAGCTTAGGGCTTTACTGGAACATTTGCTTTGATCTTCCTCACAAAGAGGGGCCTATATTAGAATGTTTCAATTAGTATTACATATTAAAAATTAAAACCTACTTTAAATATTCTTGATAGATAAGTAAATGCTGAGCGTGCTCCTTCTATGTTCAGACCTGTGCACTGAGCACCAATAATGGAAGTGGGGGTAAAAGGGAGAAGGTTTTGCCCCTTCAGTAGGACTTCAAAGATGATTAATCAAGAAGGAAAAGATTTCTAGAGGGGCTTAGGCTGTTCAGGAATGATTAATCATTTCACACGACTCCTTGTCCCTTGCATAATGGTGATTGGAATAGATTAATCATGTTAATGCAGATAAAGGATTGTATCAATTTAGACTGTATTAACACTGAAGTTATTTGCATAGTAGGCGGCTTTGTGTTTATAAAACAACTTGGGTTTGACTAAGAAAGCCTATAAAAAATTAGAGCAGTTCCTTCCTACCAAGCAATTAAAGGTGTATTAACTAATCTATGCCCAGCAGAGCTCTCCTAACACAGCAAAATAAAGGAAGAGAGACAAACACACTGACTAAAAGCTGGCTCACAGGCAGATCTGCTGATCAACCTCTTTGCTATTAGTTTCTCATTTTGTACTTAATCCTACACACCCTGGCTGAGAACCCCCAGTCACAAACACACCTGCCCAAATTAACTTCACCAAAAAAAAGCCAGCCAGTTCTCTCCACTCCTTGCTCGTCTGCAACCCTCTTCTGTCTGGGTAGCACTGCATTCCACCAAAGGGAAGTTGACTGCTTTAGGTGGCTCCCCTAACCTAAAACCTTTTTCAGATGGTGGCCATGTCTATGTAACAGCTTGTATGTTTGCACTGACTGAGCCTTGTGGACACTGGACACACAGGCTGTGCCAGACAGTGGGTACCTTCCTTATTCCAGCACTTGTGGTCCAGTTACACACACAGTTCACCATGCAAAGGGAGGTGACTTTCAATTATGCCACATGGCATCTCTTCCCCTTTTCTGACCCTTAAATCAGTCCGTAAATTAATCCTACCTTGTGGTGATGGGAAACTTGCTGAAGCAGCAGGTGAACTAAAATCAGCAAATCCTCCAAATGGGTCAGTTGATTCACCTAGAAACAGAAGGAAGCCAAGAGTTGTTATAGGATTGTGCAAAGATCCACTGCAACAACTGCATGGGGGATTTATGAAGGAAAGCTGTTCTGTACTTGACACAATGCATTTATTGATTCTGCTCCCTAAGTCAGCTCTCTTTTCCTGTTCATCCCCATACTATATTTATACAGCCCTGAGCAACAATAAACTGGATTATTTCCAACTACCTTGCAGGTCTTGCGGTTTTGTTTTCCTAGGGAAGAACTAAAATACACAAGTCTTTGTCATCTCTAAAAATAAGTGTAGAGATATTAAAAAGATTAACAAGTTTTTAACTAGGGAGCGATGCTACTAGTTTGGCAGTTTATAAAATTAAAACTTTGAGAGCATTATTTAAAAAAGCCAAACATTCCTATTGTATAAAAGTTAATTTATTATGCCTCCTATGAAAAATTACATGTCACCTTATATTTAGTTTTTGTGTTACTTAAAGCATGAATGATTCTGCAATGTTCTTGAATTGGGATTTCAAGGACAGAGCTTGCATTTGTGTTCATTTTTTTATAAGTTTGCTCCCTTTCTGCAAGAAGAACATGAAGTTTTCCAACTAGACGTTTGTATACAGCATATAAATGATTAACTTCTGAATACAGCAGAGTAACCATTTTTCACTTAAAAGATACAGCAAAGGTATAAAATCGGAAGATTGAAAAACCATAGTGTAAACCTGCTTTTTAAAAACGAACTGGGGAAAAAAAAAAAAAAAGAAAATCACCCAGTTATTGTTGGTACCGCTTTTAAGCAGGGATTCCTGACCTGAGGAAGCCAAGAAGTTGACCTTATTTGTTTGTCCTCCAAGATTTCACCTCCAAGCAGTCCCACCCTTAGAAGAAGCTGCAGCAGTTCAATTATTTTGCTTTTAGTGTTATGCCTACATTATATAGGTTACATCACAGCTGCTTAGCCTGCAGTGCTTAGGAACCAGCCAGGTGGGACTGGAACATCTGTGCTGCACTCAAACACCACCAGGGACAGTTTCCAACATCTGGTGCCATTTCAGAATTGTCTTATCGCTGCAAGACATTCTGCCCCATCTGCTACTCTCAACTGGGTTAATTAAACTAGAACCATCTCCTTTTTAATAAATGGCCAGCAGTAATAAAAGGAACCATTCACTTCCTAATACATGTGTACTTATATTTCTTTATAATGTTATTCTACTGTAGACGTTGCCAGGAAGGCGACCGTTCTTCCAAGGGGAAACGTATTCTTGCTGAGAGTGTAGTATCGGATATAAAACACGAGACAGGAATGCAAGGATGGTCTCTTTGAATTTTCACAAATACAGCATTACTGAAACCCTTTTACCACCTTTCCAAGAGGGAGAAGATTTTACAAAAGTTAAGGACTTTCTTCAAAAAATTCTGAAGTGATCTAATAAGCATCCTACGTATGTTCATATACAAGTTTTATTCTGACTGAAACCTGAGAATGAAAATGGGCTGGTAAAATATTAAGCTCTAAAACTCTGATCCTGTTCACTCTGTCTACTTCAGTGAACATTTTCAAATAATTTGTATCATCACCTATGTGTTTCCAGAGTTCACAACAGGTTAGTGGTTTGAGAGTTTATATGCCAAATGAGCAACACAGCTGACATACTTCTGACCAAACGCTGAAAACAATTAAAAAAATTTAATGCTCTCATGCTATACCCATTATCTTTGGGCTGCCTGACTAAGTGTCTAGGGATTAATTTAAGTTTAAAAACAGAATAAGGTTCAAACCCAAAATAACCCCTTAACATTTTCCATCAAGTCCACATTTCTTCTACCTCCTTTGCCTGTTTTCAAATGAAACCGAGTTCCAGATGACAGAGATTAAGCTGGATGCTGTAACTCTCTAAAGAAAGGTATCACAAGCTAAGGTTAAAGAACCTCAGTTCCAATAACACCAAAAAGTTACTTCCAGCAGGTCTAACCATGGATTCTTTGCCTTCTCCCTTATAACAACAAACCAACCCCCTCACGTACAAACTGTGTTGCTTCAGTAACGTGTAACGCTGAGCCCAACCAACCTTTTCCACAACTCCGCACCTGAAAATACACAGATAAGCAAAGCCTGAGTTCCCTGAATTCACATCACTTCCCTGCCAGTTCCTTCACAGGACAGATCAAAGGCTGCATTTGACCCCTTCCCTGTGTCTTGCTTGACACTGGGAATGTTCCCACACCCTGTGCTGCAAGGAGCAGTGGTCATAACAAGTGACCTGCACGTGAAGGACAGCGCTCATCTTCTCCACATGAGCTGGCCTCAAAGATTCCCATGCGAGATCTGTCACTACAAATGAACCCTTTCCATCTGCCTGCTCAGGTCAGCAGAGGTTATTTAACAGGACCAGCTGGTAATATGCCTCTTCTCAGCACCATTTCTAAATACCACTTTGGAAAAAGAAGAAAAAAGGTAAAGAAAAAAAGGCTCACTACAGCAAAGAGCCAAACTGATGAAAGATTTAAATACACTGCAATATGGAAGCTGCCATGGATCTGTTTGAAATACAGGCAGGTTCATTTTGAAGTAGAAACATCTATTCTCAATGTGATTTTATTTTTATAAAAGTAAAAACATACACACGTATATGAATAAAAAAAGGCTCCAATCCCTTCTGCCATAAGAACGGCATAGAAGTTGTTTCAGTATTGATTTTGGGGTAGTGGTTCTGCTCCAGGATCTTAAAATTTTACAGAACTGTTGTAACTCCAATGGACAACGAACACCTTTGTACATGAAGTTAATAAAATACGAAATAGCACAAAATAAGTTGTTCCTTGAATTTAGGCAGTTGTGCACAAAAACAAGGCACATGAAATGAATTTTATTTCTTAACCATTAGGAATTAACACATTTCAGAACAGACAAGAAACCTTTGTCTACTTTCCCAAAAATAAAAGTGAACAAAGTTTTAAAGATCTATTCAAAATAAGGACTAAGACAGATGTCTGATACTAAATTACCGTGACAGTTTCCCTCCCCTCCAGTAGAGTTTTGATATACTTTATAGCGCATTGAGTACTTACAGATGTAGCATTTTGGTAGGATAGTGATGAAAAGATGATGCCTCTGAGTGGTCACAGTACTGGCTTTGCTCATCCATTACAATAAAAAATCAGGGGTTCCCCCTACAATAACCCCAGAACTGGTGTAACTTCAGCTAGAAGTGGGTAAGAGCAGTCTTTACAAACTCCTGAATGCAGCCATGTGGCCACACACATGGCCTCCAGCCCCTCTGGACTGCCTTTTTTTGGTACAGTCTCTGTGATTTTACCTTGTCTTTAAACCAAGAGGACAGCAGACACTCAGGTCGGTCTAAGATACAAACATACCCTTCTACAAACAATACCAGTATGAATGCATATATCACGAGACGCTGCTTAATTGTAAGGGGGAGAAGTTCTGTGAAAGGTTCCCACCTATGAAGAGGCACATGTTCGTATTTTGTTTGCTACTCAAAGTGATCTTTAAACAAAAAAAAATTCTGCCCACAGTTAACCCTCTCCCAACTGTGCCAGCAGACCACAAGTGCACAAAGCCCTTTTTCTATTCCATGTCACAACCAAAACCCCTTACTACAAAGAACTGGTAGGCACAATTAACAGGCCTTTAAAGTCTTAGGTTCTGAAAAGCAAACTACCAACCCCCTGAACGCCTCTACCAATCCTGTAAGCAGTGCACTAAAATTTAACACACTCCTAAAAAGAAACTGCATTTTGAGAGCTTACGCGTAAGTCCATATGAAGGTCAACATGTTTGCACATTTACAGAGTGAAGGGATGTGTTTTAAAAGCCGTAATTTTACTTTTAGGTACTAATTTCTTTTTTTGGTATTAGGGTGTGAATAAACTAAGTGCCAAGAGAAAAGATAAAGAAACAAGTTTGCCATATACTTGAGATGAAAGCTTCTATGGAGATCATCCATCTCCAGCTGCCCAGCCTTTGCACTGCACTATGAGAAATGCCTGAATGTGAGTGAATTGCACTTGCTTTTAGAGTTAATTATAAATAACTGCATTACATACACAGTTTCTGACAGACTGATCTGGTAGCTAATCTTTGTGCTGCTAACATTTATTAGTCCCATGCAATAGCACACATACTACCTTGCTACAAAAGGTTCTAGGTAGTTCTAAACTGGTTTTGAGTATTCATTTGTCCATTTATCTACTACTCTATCCATACAGCAACAAACAAGCTCATCCTCAGAATTGGTTCCAAATATGCATTACTGAAATAAAACCAAAACATGCCTACCTGCAGAAGATGGCTGGTTGGCTCCATCAAACAGCAGGTCAACCAGATCATTAAGTGACTTGGTGCCAGAGGGTACAGCAGCCTGAAGAAGAAATTACACAACAGATCTCATCATGTCATCAATCAAATGACATTGAGATGTTTTCCAGGTTTTTGGAGGTTTTTTTTTTGTTTGTTTTCTTTTACTTTGAAGAGATGACAGATTTGTCTTTGAAGCCAACAATCACTGGAACGTAGCTAAATATAAAACCAAATAGTGGAAAAACCCATGAGTCAGGTTTGGGTTTTTTTATTATAACCGAAGACTTTGGTGACTTTTCAATAAGTGTGCAGGTTCAAAGAACCCTTTACAGTCCAGGTCAAGATCTTCTCTTTGCTTTTCTGAAGAGTAAAACATAGTAATGACTACATCTAAAATATTCTACATCTTAAATCAATCACACAGATTAAACTGTTCCACACACTTTGAAAACTACAACTAAACATTTTTTGATAAAATAATTCCCTTGAACTACTGCATAATAAAAATTCTACCCTAAACTAGAAATCGCCTGAGGTCAGAAGAAAGCAGTTTCCAAAGTCATGTTTTGCTGTGCCCTCCTGCTGTCTCACCTTTGTTGTAGGCTGTGCAGGATGAGCAGCATTCTGCTCTGGGCTTGCTTGGTCTCCTGTATAATGTGCCGCTGCTCCCAAGTCAATGGTTTTTGAAGGATTTGCTGTGCGTTTCTGTCTGATGGTTGTAATTTCTGTAGCTTGTGCAATATGAATGTGTTTTGTTGTCACAGTCTCCTCTTCATCTTTAAATTCAGCTTTTGGAGATTTACCTCTTCTTGATTTTTCCTCATCGCTGTCACTAGAAAAACAAAAGTGATAGCAGAGCATTCGTGATGAACTTCTCAGTTCCTTGAGCGGACATTTGGCTTAAGCCACAAGGGTTTTGGTTACTGCAGTTTTTGGTAGCAATAGTTTGTACTAAAAATACTGCTTCTTCCTACATTTGAGAAAGGAAATGTTCCCCCCTTACATAACCCATCACATCACACAGCATTGCACCTGTTGTACAGATGTGATGAAGAAAATCAGGTTATTTTGTTAAACATGAACTGCAAGTCCATGGCAGAGGATAATAAGAAATCGGTGTTTAAATGCAGTACATGGAATTACCTTCTGACAGGAACTCCTCCACACATTATGTAACGCTTCAGCAACAAAAAGTTAAGTTGGCAGGTCTGTTCAGTACTTACACCAAGAGACAGAAAGCAATGAACCAAATACAGGCATTATCTTTCAGGTTTCAACAGCTCCACTGGTACTTCAGCTCACTTCCTTTTCCAGAGAAACAGGCTTTTATATTCTTTAAAATGTTTTGTGGGAAAAGAATGTTTACAGAATTATGCAATGCAATGATACTATTAATTTTCTATCAGAGCACACACAAAATGTAAGAGAACAAAAATGTCATCCTTTTAGGCAAAAACTTTAGATGCCACTGCATATTGTTAGTTTAATCTGCTACATTTTCAACTTCTATATTTTAAGACTTTCACAAACAAACCAACTGGCCCCAGTCAACAGTCACGTTGCCTGTTACAATCGAGATTTGTACATAGCATGGAGAACTGCTATAAAGCTTAAATACATTGAAACATTTTGAATAGTAATTCCCTTAGCAACAGAGTTGAAAGTGGAAGGGTTTTATATTTTAATAATGCATTAGAACACTAAAACTGCAAGATTTAAGAAAGGCTGTCCCTTTGTCAGTGGGAATGTGACAGTAACTGCAATATACTCTGGAGGGGAGCCTTTGTTCTCTGCTGACAATGGTGGGCTTTTTTGGAACATGTTGCCTGTGTCATTTCCTCCATGCACGTTACCTACTCACCACTGGGGATACCTCCATTCAGTAACATCACTGAACACAAATGCTCCCTCCCTTTTTCAATTTTTTACCTTTAAAAAGATAAATATCACAGCTGCTGGCCAATCAGCAACTCCTGGGATTGGCTGGAGCCCCCCTTACACAGACAGGGGAGCTCAAATGGCACCACCATAACCTTATCCTTCCAAGGCACTTCAACCCTGACGTGTGACTGCAGTCCCACTGTCCCAGTTCTGGAGTTGTGCAGGTATCCACCTGTGTGTACAGCCACAGAGGGGACCACTCAGCACGTTTCCATTTGCGACATCAGGATTTTAACACGAGCCCCCAGAGAAGACAGATCTGCACATTAGATGGTGCACAGGGTACATCCATCCAAAAAGCCTCGGAAGAGTGCGGCTGATGCTGCCTTTCAGATGTGTGTTTAAAGCCTCCAAGGCTAGGACAACAAGAGGTAAGGCTTAGTCACTTAAAACTTGCTGCAATATGTTTCTTGTCCTCACTACAGAGTCCACCAAGTCCACATACACATTCTGTGGGTTGAGGAAACGGCTGACAACTGAAGTCTGATCGATACAGAACTGCTACAGATCAATCTCACTAATGCAAGGATGAAAAAGTGAGTCTTTGGTGATCTACAGCAAAAGAAAGGACTAAAAGCTTCTGAGAAAAGCAATCAAACATATATCCCAGAAAGGAGAATAAATTTTAAAAGACTCAATTTTCTATGACAACCTCTACTGCTTCCAAACCCTCTCAGGAGATCCACTTGTTATTTTTCTTTCATGGTCACATTAACAAAAAAAATAATCACAGATTACTGTTACTTTAAGTGTGTTTACTGTGCTCAGTAAAACTACAGTGCTTCACCTGAGAATTACAGAATTAACTTAAAAATAAAAATTCTAGATAGCAGTGTACCAAATAATTAAAAACACTTCTGCAAAGAAAGTACATGATTACAACTTGTAGTAATCAAAGTACGGACACAATCTTTTTCTTTGCCTTAAGTTTTTTATGGTGTGGGTTTTTTTTTTTTTTTGAACGTATTTTAAGGCAACAAAAGTAGTTTACTGAGCCTTAAGCAGACTTAGCTTCTCCAGAGCTTGCTGTGTAGAGCAGTTGCACTGAAATCTACTGTACACTCAATAGTCTGTATCACAGTTCTTAGCTCTTTGTTGAAGTTCTTCATTACTTTAAGTTTTTTTTTTTTTTTTTGCATCTATACAAACTACTGGCTTTGCAAGTTAAGTCAGAAATCCAAAAGTTTGGCCAAGTTCTTCTGGTACATAAAGACCATGTCTTCCAAATGCCATTAACCATGGTGAAGATGCTTAAGTCCCATTCTTTGTGCTTCAAGGCCTTTATTGGCTTTACGGTACTCAAGTAATAATGTTTATAAAGTTATTAAGATAGAAACAATAGAACATAACAGCACATTTGCCAGCTGAGTGAGTATCACCATTTAGTCACTTTTCCAAGTGAAATGGCAACTTAATTGTTATTATATAGCAGCAGGCTGTGAATAAGCCAGTATATTTTTTAGAAAAAAAACTGCTGAAGTGTGAAAACACAGAAATGCACTGATTTTGTGAGGCATTTACAAAACTATGTTGTTATTTGGAGCTTAAGTTATATGATAATTAAAATTTCATGTTCCCTTCAGTTTCAATATTTAAATACAGTATTTTTCCAATAGAGCACCCACTAAGGCTTGTATTTACAGTATCTTCAAGTATAAATACAGACAGTCTATAACCTTAAGTTCAACCTTCTTGGATCCTTTGATGGTTTCTGTGGAAAGAGGTCATCAAACTTCATTTGAACACTCAGATAAAATAGCTTCCTTGGTATCTAATCACCATGCCAAGAGGAGCCAAAAGGAAATTCCAGGATGGGAGCTGAAGCACCCATATTGCTGCAACCTGGATTCCTTCTTAGGACAGGATAACCTGCAATCACCTAACTGGCTTTGCTTATGTATGTCCCAAAAAACCCTCTTTCTATTTTGAGTCCTTCTATAAATTTCAAGATAAATTTCCCAACTGACACATACCAAAAAATAGAAGAAAAATAAAACAGAAGGGACAAGGGTTACAAGAACAAAACAAAAATGAAAAATGAAGTATTAACCAGAGAAAAGGATCAGTGTCACTTGGGGTAGAGATGTTCAGTGAAGAAGTCATCAAAATAAGCTGCTTTTGATAAAGATTGGACTTCAGAAAGGCCTGCCTAGACCACTGAAAAGGACAAGAATTTTTCCAGTGTAAGAGACCAGGAGCCATTCAGAAATAAAGCAAAGGAAATAAGATGAAAAAAAAAAGTGAGCTTTGCCGACATCATGGGACAAGTTGCTTTTGAAAGGTAAGAACAGAAAAGCACACAGCAATATACCATTGTTACATTTGAAATTGTTTACTTTCTTTCTGATCCCTTCTCTTTGTAGTCCATTGATAGTAAGTTCTAAGAGGAAACCCTGATGTGTGCAAAGAATACCAGTTTTATGATTTATTAATGCCCCAGCAAGAAGACCATACCAGCTTTTTCCCCAGAAATGCTACTATTACCATTACTTCTTGTTTCTGTGCAAAACTGCTTTATTTTTGCAACAGAGACATGTGTGCATGTGTATTTTTATATTCACATATATCCATATGTATATATGTGTGACTGTATCTGAAGATATTCCTGTAAAAAATATTAATCAAATCTCAGTGCAAATTTGAATTTTAAGTTGTTTCCCAGAAGGGAATTATTTCAATATACTTGAGCACTTTCTCTACAGCAATTTCAGATTCTGTTAAGTACGAACTTGATCTCCAGATAATTAAATTCAATGCACCTGTTGAAGTGTGATGTATGTAAAGTTCTTTCTGGAGGCAAAGCAGGGTAGGTTTTCTTCCTTACTGAAAAAACTTAATGACCAGATGTAAAACACAAGAATTTTCTTGAAAAGGTTCAACTGAAATTGACTTTTTTTAAGAAGCCACCTGCAGGCTGTTCTTCCTGGGATCAGCCCAAGTTAAGTCTAAGCAATTTTCATCTTCCTCTTCCTTGGCACTTCAGCATTCAGAGCAAGTGTAGCATTAAGTGGCAGCCTTCGGTACACTGGCACAAGACCATGGAATTGCTGAGACAAGGAAAAGCTTATGAAATTTCAGCCAAATTCCCTGCTTTGCCAGCAGATTTCTAAGCTGGGGCAATAATGGAAAGCAGCCAAGAGCAGTTAACTACTGCCAGAGCTACACAATTCCCTAAGGCCAGGAAGACCTGCACAGAAGTCCAGGAAGCATGTATTGAACCCAAACATGCTTCCATATGGACAAAAGGAAAGGCAGAGTATTGTAAGGAATATTCAGCAATGTCAAACAGCTCTATAATAGTCATTTCACAGATAAATTCGTGTTAAAATAACTCCAGTTAGTACCTGCACCTCTCTGGAGAGTCTTCTCTATCTTTCCTTCGGAACTTGCTGATGGTATCATCAATCGTGCAGCCAATTTTGTCAGTTAGCTCACCTAACTTATCACTGAATGGGAAAGATGGCTTTTTATCCCATTCTTCATCCCATTTGGACTTGGGTTCAGGATCGTATCTTTCACCTGTGTAAGACAAAAGATAAGAAATATTAAAGATAACACAAGAAAAAAAAAAAATGCCTGTGGTCTTTCAGGAATCCCTTTCGAGCCCCCCCTGCCCCACATACATAAAACCTTACAAGTTTTCAAAGCAATCTGAAAGCTCCCACCGTGCTGAATCAACACTATTACAGCAAGGCACAGCATGGAATGCCAATCATTAAGTGGCAGAAATGCAGATACAAAGACTTCTGTTTATGAGAATGACACAATCCTAATGCACAGCACATCAGGATCCTGTTGGACTCTGCTGGAGAAGCACAAGCGCCACCATCAACCCTGGCTGCATAAGCAGCTGATCCGAAAGGGGACATGCCAGCTCTGGAACAGTCACTTAATGCAGAATATTCCATTCCTGGCCAAGCTGTGTGGTCAGAGGTAAGTCACTGGGTTTTTTATACACTGACATTCAGGTGTACAGAAAAGCACAGGAACAAAATATCAAAGGATGTGCACAATGCTCAGTAACTTTCTGTTTGCTTTTCCACACTCAGCAATTAAAGAAACCTTTAAAAGAGATGGAAAAAAAAAGGCAATAAAGTAATTCACCTTTTCAGCAGCCCCTGAGTACCCTGAACATCTTTACTGAACACTACTATCAAGAAATCAGAAACTTTTTTTCTAATCAAGTATTCAAGACTTCCATACTGGTATCTTAAGATTATAAACAGCTGCGCAGTTTTACTTGAAATAGGCACATTTGCTGTACAAGGAAGGTTAAAACACTTGAGTCTGGGTTACTTATAGACACACAGCTAATCTGAGTTTTTTCTTTTGAATTAAAAACCCCGAACATTTTAACAAGGACTCAACTATCAGGACAGCACACTTTAACTTGTATTGTGATCTTCTCAGACCTTCTGCCCAAAATACAGGTGTATAAAGCAAAGAAAACAGCTCAGTTTTTAGACAGTATTTTTAGACAAACATTTTATATTCCAGGCCATCACACATTCGAAACAAGACACTTCTTGTACATTTTTCAAGAGTGTTTCACATTTTTCAAATTTTTTTACTTGAGTAAAATTGAGTAGCAGAATGGAAGAACAGTGAAAAAAAATCATTGCTTCAAATTACAAAGAAATTACATTGCAGTTCAGGGAACATTCAAGATGTATTCAATTAAACCATTTTTAATAAATAGAACATTATGGATTCCAGCACTACAAGGTGTAAAATTTAAGTTATACCTGTCTGATAATTTCATATCATAGAGGATGTATTTTCTTACTAAAGACATAAGTGCAAGTTTCCAATGACAGTTGTTCAGATCAAACTTTTTCAGTAAAGAATCTGTTACAAATCCTTGAGATACTCAGTGAGATCTTTATCACTGCAAAAGGAGACACTGCTAAGAAATGTACTGCTGTTAAATTTTGCAGGAGAATAAAATGGCCTTATTTCAGTTTATGCCAGGCTCTCAAGCACCTTAATGCAGATTCCTTTAGAAGGGTTTCCTTGTGCAGTAGAAATTTTAAAGTTAAAAAAGAAACCAACTAAGAGCTCAGAATCTTCAGCACAAAATGAACTAAGGAAAAATCTGAATATACAAGCATGTATGTTTAAATAACTAGAATATTTTTGATTAGAAATCTCACCTGGGAAAAGGTTTGTTTTCTGCTGCTAGAAAGATTCTTTTGTTTTTTGGTTTTTTTTTCCATTTCTTACTTTACTCAACAAACGAAGGAATAATTAAAAATATCATAAAAATTAAATAAAAGACAAAGAAACTAGTCCTTCAAATTAAAAAGCCCCAGTGATAACTAAGGAACACATGGAGAAAGGCTTCTACCCAGCATACGAGGATAGATCACGACTCTTTACAGAGCAAGTCAAAAGATAAGTTCAGGGAAAGAACAGAGGGACATGTACTCAAAGCACAAATACAGTGACTCATAAGTATTTCCTAAAAAGAGAATCACCAGAATTCCAAGCAGGTAGCAAAAGCCTAAAGGAATATAATAAAACAAGATATATCCTGCTATGGAGATAAAGATTTTCAACTACTCTTCATATGACAGAAAGGGAGAACAGAGAAATAATCTGTCAAAAACAGAAGGGAGTAAATCTAAGCTTAAGGCTCCCAGTGAAGAAGAGTAAAAAAACCACACAGACAGCACCAGAGGGGGACAGGTGAAGTTTTAAGTCCTGCACAGTAACTGCTCAGCTCTTACACCAAACCCTTCTCAAAGAACTCCCCAATTCTAACAACCCAGAGCCTTGTGCCATTGGGACTTTGGTACTCATCCCTTAATAAAAGCAGTCAAGGATTTACTCAGGCCAAAGAAAACACTGACTGACAGCTGGATCATGGAGGGCATGCTGGGATATATCAGATGTAAAAGCCAGTTGAAGCTCAGATCCCTGCTACACACTATGGCAGGGACTAGGGAGCAAGGAGAAAGCAAGGTACTTAGTGCCTGTATTTGAAGTCAGATCTGAGAGACCCCAGAAAATGCACAGATATTTTTCAAGTATTACTTGGAAAACCAAAATGTCTAATGGCATCTATCTACTTACGCTGTGCCACCCAAACAGGATCACTACCCAAAAAACCCTAACCCAAATTAACCAGTGATGCTAAAGGAGGTTGGCAGGAGGAGGCAAAGCAAGTCTTGTGCCATGGTGGGTGCAAAGCATCATCACTTTTTTTTTCCCTAATTAAAAGACTGACTAAGAAACCCTAACTTACAAGGGCATTTCTTTATCTACTTCTGCTACAGCAGCATTCATTTCACAAGGAGACTGCCTATGGATAAAAACAAGACAGCTAAGTTTTGATTAAGCCAATGCATTAATGCTATTTGTATAAGTTTCTAATTAGTTATGATCAAAAAAGATTAATTTATGCTTTTTAAAGTAACTAATTTAACTTAGTATGGGGGGGAATATACAAAATTTCCTTCATAATGGTAATACTGACAGTTAAAGAAATATAAAGAAAAAGCATAAACAGGAGCATATTAGAAATTCCTTTAGTTATTCAGGTGATCTAAGCCAAGTGGGGATTGTCAACCCTTGACCAAGGAAGCCCAGTACTCACTGTATCTGAACCCACCAACCGTCTCCGAGGAAACCCCAATGTATTTGTCTTTGTTCTTCTTTGCTTTCTTCCTCTCTTCCCGAAGCCGATCATCATCTTGAGCAAATTCAACCATTTCTTTTACCTTCTGGCGGATATTTATCCCTTGGTCTTTGCCATTCTCGTCTGTACAGGCAATGCAGGATAGAGATGAACGGATGGAAGATGGGGGGGAAAAAGGAAAAAAAAATAAATAAGAGGTACCAATACTGAACATCGAAATGAAAAGAAAATTTGAATTATGAACAAAAGCAGTCAAGGATTTTATGGCTACTGAGGTCCACTGCAACTGTTTAAAAGGGACCGAACACTTTAACGCCAATTTTCATCCTTAGATAAATGAGTTTTCACTGAACGATGTGCTTTGAAACATCTAACTGCTGCTGAAACACTGGAAAGATTAATAAAGACTGAGACAGAACTTATATTCTCCACTCGAACAATTTTAACCCCCTCAAAACATCCCCCTTTCCCCCCCCCCCTCAATCTTTTTAGCACAGTTTTGGGCAAGTTTCATTGCAAGAACTGTCTTATTGTAAAACTGGGGTTTTTTTTGAAAAACTGCTTTCAGTTGGGAAGTAGTATAAGCTAAATGTGCTCCTTTCCAGCCTTTTTCACATTCAAAACACACACTGGCCTTGCTGCCTTTGCACTGTAAATATTATTTGGTGGGAGGAAAAAAAAAAAAACCAGCTTCAAACAGATGTGTGTGTTTTGGAGCTCTAACCTTTTCTTCCCATATGATTAAAGCTATTCCTTTACGGACACCACAGGGGACCAGTCTCTAGTGCATATTTTAATATAAACCCGAACACTCATGTTGTGTTGGTTCTGTTGTTATTAGCCAGTCTTTTCTGCAAGTTCTTGTCTTCACTAATTAATACTCTAGGGCCCCACGTCTTGGATTCTGCACTCTTCACACAACTGGCAACAGTCACATTTTAATTAGACTAGGGAAGCTTCTAAGCTGGTTCAGGTGACTGACAACTCCAACTACTGTTTTAATTTGCTTATAAGATTTTTCTATTGCTCACCTACAAAGTGGTAATTTTCCAGGGATCGCAAATCATAAATGTGTTCTCTGGCACTTGTAACAACACGCTCTGATCCATTCCTTATGAGGTAAGCTAGGAGCAGCAAAGACTATAAAAATACAAAGCACCTTATGATTGCATGAACAAAAGCTCTATCTTTTTTTTTTTTTTAAATAGGCAGTAGAAATCCAAACCTACCCCCCTCCCCAAATTACTAAGTAATAAGACTTTCCCTTTTAAAATAAATGCTTATTACATGGTTCACCAAGAAAAAACATTGTTTTCCTCACATGAACCTTTTGCTCTTTAGACTATCAAAACCGTATTTGTGAAACTCTAACTTGTTACTACTAAATCACAACTTGTTACCTTTATCAGCTACTGCTTATTTTAAGAGAAAGCAGTAACAATTTAAGAGAAAAAGTTAACCCTGAAAACCAAAGCATTTTCTTTTGCCTCTTTTGTTCATGATTTTCCAATGGTTTTCACTGAAGAGTAACTCCTACAGGAATTTTAGAAGCCTTCTGCAGGATTCAATGGATACACAAAACTGCATTTCAGGACAATTTTAAGTAAGTGACAGAACAAATGAAGTTTAAATAATACCTTCATTGCAATTCTTTATGTTGAGGATTTCTATCTAGAAAAAAAAATAATGTACCTTATCTGAAGTAGTGCCTTTATCAGTTAAAACTATCATTACATTTCATCCAATCCAAACCTGATAAGCAATTCCAAGAAGTCTTTATAACATTAAGTAGTTACGTGTGATAGCATTAAATATTAATTTCTATTGTACTTCAGGGAAAACAATTACTATGACTACAAAACATCAAGCACCTGTGAAAAGCACAAACCATGCTCTAGAATTAATTGTGTCTTGCTACAATCCTGGCATCAAGAAAAACAGAATATAAGCTAGTCTGTTACATCAAATGTAAAAAATGAGGTTATATTTGCATAATTCAGTGAACACTGAACACCACTTCAAGTGCAGCATGATACAATCTCAAGCAAAAAGTTTCTGTACCATGTTAATTCACCAAAGACAAGAAAAATGCAAATGACTCGGTTCTTTTATGTCCTAATTGTGTTTTAGGAAAGTGTCATACGATCTGCAAAAAATTTGGTCCACTCAAAGTTAAACTGCAATTTTTAAAGAATTACAAATTGCCAGAAAATAAGGATTAGTTTGCATTTTATTTCAGGTAGTCTTGAATTCCTTCAAAAATGTTTCCCTGATACCACAGGAACTTACCTCCTTCTCACAGAGCTCTGTAACAACTCCTTTGGGTTCAAACTGCGAATGCTACTCCAACACTTGAATATCAGCAAAAATGTAATTGCTCTGTTATGTTCATTAAGTAGGATCTTAAACACTCTTCTAAAACCAGAAATTTTGTGGGCTTTTTCACATACAGCATTTGAAAGACACCTTTGACTTCACTAACAGAATTACAAAACAGTTAAGAAAGAAATTACAGGTTACTGGTGGAATAAGTGCTGTCCAAGTACCTAAACAAGGCACTACACGGTACGAGCACCAAGACGCAGTCTCAGACATACACACCTTGTAAACCCTCCTCCAGTTCTTTTTATTATCTTTCAGCATTCGAGTCCAAAGCATGTTCATGAGTTCTGGGAACTGCTCATACATAAACGTAGACCTAAAGAATTAAACAAAAGGAGTGAATGTTCTCCGTGGTTTGCCACAAGCACTTGTTCAGACTCGGGGCTGGCAGTAGATGGCAGCGTGATCTAAGCCAGGCACATCGGGTGACATTACAAGGGAAAAAAAAGCTATCCCCGGTTTTACTTTATTTACATTCTAAGACTAAAAAGGAAAAAAAAAAGTAATTCTAAAAATCTGAGGCAGTAAAATAACCTCCGCTAATCTGTAACGAAAATAACGTTGAATACGAATACCCTAATAACCACTGCAACTAGTCAAGTTAATTTTAACAGACAAAAAAAGCTCAAGGAAGAATTCGACATGTTTTGCTCTGTTGGAAAAGTCACAAAAAAGCACTTTGAAAATAAACACCCCAAAAAAGTCAGATGTATTGAATTAATTTTGAGGCTACATAAATGGAAAATCAAGAATTTAAAAAATACTTGGGCTTCGTTTTTTGTTTGACAGTTTTCAATATATTCTAAGATTATTCATTAAAAAATAAGACTTGATTTACAGCAACTTTTCATCATTATCAGTCTGCATACGTCAGAGTTGATTTAGCAGCAAATTTCACAGTCTTATATAAAATGCACCTTTCTTTTCTTCATCACTGAGTCAAATTATCACTTACTTGGCAATCTCTCCCATGAGTTGCCCTGAAGGTCCCCATGGATCATCATTGGTTGCTTCTCGAACCTTAGACTCTATTTCTGAATAATTCATAACCACATTGGTGCTGCAAAGGAAAAAAAATTCACACACATGAAGATTAGCATCAAAACTGAGAAACACATGAAAACTTAATAATGACACTAGTGCGTATCTCACTTAATGAGATACCTCTACAGAGTGGGAAAGAAAACAGCTTTAGTGCACAAGTTACCCTGAGGACACCATAGACACATTTAAGTTATCTTTAGGAAGATTTTACTATTCTATTAGTCTTCAAGAATACAGATGAGAAACTAGGGATTACATTACAGCTGGATTTAGTCCAGTAGAAATGGCTTTTGGTCAAATTAAAATCCAAACCAAACCACTAGAGTCAAAGCTGATAGCTTCTGCAACTAGGTATGGTTTGCAATGGTGCAGAGTTATTTGCAAGAGGCTTTATAACTCAATCAGGAGTAGTTTGGGCTTTTTCTGAATGAGTGCTACAAAGGGAAACTCAAGCAAACAGGTGCTGGTGAAAAATTAACAAATGAAACAAAACAACAACAACAACAAAAAAACCAAAACCAAAACAAAAAAACCCCCAAACCAAAAAAAACCACATGGAAGACTGAAGTAAGGGAGAGGAGATTTACTAGAAGGTCTGTTTCCTAGATTCAATTTATTTGATTAAGGCAAAACAGCAAAAGAAAAGCTGCAGAGCACTCAATTACAGCGATGCAAGTACTGTAAGGAGCTCAGGCTGTCTCTACAAGAGGTCACAGAAAAGCCTCACTTGGAAAAAAGGAAGCAATTTTTCCATGCTGTTTACATTAAAATAGTAAATATGTGGGGTTTGGTTTTTTTTAATTAATCTCTCAAAGGGGTAACCTACAAAACCAGCAACCTCCTCTGTGCCCCTAAAAGCATCCAGATATATTTGATAAAACAATAATTTTCCTTATATTTGAAGTGAGTAAACAGGCCCAAAGCCTCATTCATATAAAGAGTGTTTGGAAACCAGCTCTCTGGTTCTGGAGCGAGAGTCCACAACAGGAACAAAATCACCACTGAAAGGAGACCTGGTGGCCTTTGCTTTCCCTACATACTTGGAATGTATTTGAAATAACATGTTTACACCTATCACATCAGAAGTTTGAAAGTTTACTTAAAAGTACATCATACAACTGGTTTCAGAAGCTAAAAAAAAAAACCCATAAGGTGATGACTTTCAACACAAACCACCCCACAAAGTCAAATTAATTAAACTGTAGGGAAGTTCTAATGATTTATAATGCAATGTGGAGAAGGCATTTGCTGCTTAAAAACCTCTTCTGAACCTGAAATATCTAGAAGAAAAAATAACAAACATCAAGATGCTCAATAGTCATCCCCCTGTACATGTAGAAGTTGGCACAAAGCAGCATTCATGCAATTCCTGTTCAATTTTATTTGGCATAAGGATAGCAAAGATCCTGGAACTGGGAGTTATAAACAGCAGAAACAAGAATGAGATCCCCTTAAGTCTGAAAGGGGACACAGAAGGTAATTGTTAAAACAGAATAAAATTCCTGGACTTATCCTGGATTCTCAGCATGAGAATTCCTGCTGTCAGATCCTGATGTATGATTTTATTCAACTCTGTGTCTAAAGAGAGCATAAGCTACATGACTGAATAAATAATCAGCAAGCTAACAGAGCCTATCTATATTAAAAAAAAAAAAAAAGCAGCCGTTTGGAACAACAGCAATTAAGGTTTTACAAATTCATTTATGCCAAACACACCTCAAGCTTCTGTTTCTGATATTTTCTTCACCAGACGTAAAATCCCGAACTAATACCATCTTTATTTCCCTTATGTGTGGAAAAAAACACAACCCCAAAGCTACAGTGTTCAGGATTTGCAGCTTCCAGCACACTGGTTCCCTTGTCCAAAGCAAGGAGAGGCAGGGAGCTGAATGGAAAGGTTCTGCTTGTTTGTATAACCCCTCCTCAAGCGTTTGTTCAAGAGACTTGATGGAGGACTGGGAGGGGGAAGCACAAAATTAAGCATTTCCTTAATTCTTTAGAGCAAAGACTTTAGGAATGGAAAATGCATGAAAAGATGTAAACTTGCTGTAAAGAAGTAAATGGCAGTGTTAGCTATGGAAGAGCTCAGAGCACATGGCTAAAGCAGCAGCGGGGTTGGAAGGGGGAAACGGAAGGAAAACAAGGGAAATTAAGTAATGCCAAAAGAAAGAAGGTGCAGTTAAGCCTCCCTAAGCACAGGAATATGCTCTATTTCTAAACTCCTCCTGCAGAAAAGTTATTGTTCTCAGCAACTAGGAGAAAGCTCTTTTATAAATGCCAAGCTGAGATCTAATGGCACAAAACGTTCCAAACCAAAGCATCTTTAAGCTGCATTTAATTCAGCAACAAATGTAAACTTCAAGGGGAAAAAAAACCCCACCACTGTTGTATAGTTTGGCATCATTCCAGGTCACTTAAAAATAACCATTTCTAAAAAGGTGGAAATACAGTTTTATTCTTCCTTTCCCATGTTTTCTATGGCCCTCATTCCATGCCCTACCCATGATTCCTGTGACCTCTGCAACAAAAAAATAATTTACGTCCAGATGTGAAGGGAAAAAGTGACTAGGCTTGATTGCCAAGACTTCCTGTGATTGATATAAATTTAATATCCGAGGATACTTCCCGACACCAGGGGGGGCTCTCTGATTAGTTTATCCTGGGCAGCTTCCAGGGAATCGTGCTGGATTGCATGGACACGGTCTGCTCTGCAAACAAACCGACTACAACAGTCAAGGCTGACAGAAAGTAACTTTGCAGTCAGTGTTTAAAACACCCTGTTATCTGCCAGACAAACTGGATTCACCCCAAATCGTTAACTGAAACCCTTGTGACAAGGGTTCTTGTGACAAGAACATTTACAGAAACTTTTGACGTGGACAAAGACATTAACTGAAAAGTATATTGTGAAAGTTATATCCAAAATAAAGGCAGAGCAATAACAGAGTTGACAAACATCAGAAACTGTTGCATTCTTCTGTGTCTGACATTTAAGTTTATTAAATCAGGCTAGTGTCAACAGATGATTTTTAGTTTTTATTGTATCCCTAACAAATTATTTTATTTCAGTATAATTTGTTTTTTCAAAAAAAACCAAACTGTTGGGAAAAGCCAAGAGAGGGCACTGTCAGATCTCTATGGAACAGGCAGCACGGTGACAGCTTTTAATTTCTCGGAAGAGAAAGCTCAACTTTAACTGTTTGCATCTACAATTTATAGCAACACTAAACAGGTAGCTCAGGTTTGTAACTAAATTCCTCTACAAGAATAAATGGGCATTGCTACGTGAGTAACTGGGCAATAATTGCAAATATCTGATCATTTCCAACTGCATCAGATAATAAGACACACTTCCTCTTTAAAAAAAAAAAAGTTTTACATGCATTTTGTAAACTATATTTTAGCATACTTTGAAAATTGAGGTATCATGTACCCCAACAACACTACTTTGTCCCCAATTTTGTCTGCATTTTTCAAAGAATTGAACCAATTGTAAATAGTTCAAATTTTGTTCAAAGTTACGTTTTGAGATTTGTACATCTGAGATAAAGGTGTCACCCAGATCCAGGTGTCACATCCTGCAGTGTGCTAAAAAAAAAAAAAACAAAACAAGCAAAACACCAGAAAATAAAGCAATACAGGGAGGGGAGAGGGATGAGAGAGGTGACAGCAGCACTGCACATACCTCAGTGTATTATTTGAGGTAAGAATGATGTTTAGCTGGTGCTAAGGAGAGTAAGAGGGAACAAGAAGTTCTGTACCTGCCCATATAAAACTCAGATCAGAGAAGCTATCAAGCTCCAGCCAAAAAGTTTACCAAGTACCTGCCACTTCAACCTTCACAGTTTCAACAGCCTGAAAGCACTTGAACTTTAGGCATAAGAGGATAAAAATCCTACAGGTCTGAGATTGTCCTCAGAAATCTTTTAATACATGGAAATGAAAGGCAGCTTGTGGATGGCCTGCATGAAAATAAAACCTTACACTCTGCAGGAACACTTCACAGGTGAGACATAACAATGACAGATTTTAAGAGGAGTCCTGTCTTCCTCTTCCCTACCAGCAGATACTGAACATAACCCACAAGGTGGACATAAATACATGCACACACACCAGTAAGTGATAAAAATGTCTGCAGAAAACTCCTACTTGTGTTTGATTTCAATGTACTCCGGTGTAAGGCCCTGAGAGACGTATCTGGCTACTCTGCTCAAGCTTCTGATCTTCCACAACAACACATGAATCAAGCTACTAATGATCAGAAGGACAACATTAGAGAGCTTGAAGTGTATTCTGCTCTCAGTAACATCAGCACTTCTTCAGTGTTTTTTCCATAGAATAGTCACAAAATGAGCACTGAAAAAGGATACTTTTCTAGACTAAGAAATCCTTTTTTTAAAACTACTTTTATGCCAGCAAAGTGATTGTATTTCCACCCAACATTTTAATAAAAAAAAATTAAATAAACACAACATCCTGAATTGAAATGTTTTGTCTCACAGCAAAGATTTTTCACTGTTCAGGACCAAAAGGTGATCTCTACAGATTCATATGCTGTAAATGAAATCAGCTCAATTATCTGTTAGGAGATTACAATCACTTATACACAACTATAACTGTACTGCTTCTAGTAATAGCTTCCAATTGGTAACATTACAATCAGTTTTGTTGTGCCTGAACTAATTATCCACATCAATCACTGCTGGTTCCACACTGAAAAAAAAATCCCACCCTAAATCTCTCTAAATCATATCCCTTGAACCAGAAACTCTTCGGAAATGTGGATGGGGAAACGCAAGGCTCTGAGCACAGCAACAGAAATGGAAGAGTATTCTCTCAGCTAATCTCTGCTCTAAAATTAACCACCAAACTTGAAGGTTAACCCTCAAACAGCAGTGATTTAAACACAATGCCAGCAAATCTGCTAAAGAAAAAGATGCAACAATTTTTGTCTTTGTTCACGTGATTTAACATTTTGCTTAGAACCTTGGAGGCAGCCTACAGCACTAGAAAGTGTAAACAGTACAGTGCCCATGGTCTTCCCAAAAGAACATCACACAGATATTTCCACTTCATGCTTCCCAGCATCTCCTCTATTTTTCAGATTTTTTCCACGGTCAGTGGTGTTCTGTTCTCTCATCAGCCTGGCAATACATTCAAGTATGAAATCACAACTTGTAAAGGGAAGCTCACAGTTCATAGCTAGATTTTGGGAGCAATGAAAGAATTATTCCTAAGATAAGCATTCCTTGGGAGAGGAATAAAGTGTTATATCTCACAGTTTCAGACCTTCAAACATCACATACTCAGCACTTTGAATGAATGCTCAAATATCAGCAGTCTCAAATATGCAGCAACCTTTCAACAGCATGTGCCTAGAAAACCTGCACTAGAGAAAATAAGCGCCATGAGGAAAGAAGGTATTTATACATTAAAGGTAATGAAAGAATAATAAACATCTATCCATCCATTCATTCAGAATGGAACTTACTTGAGAAGCATATTAAGGAATCAGAAAGCCTAACAGATCTTAGTCAATGTTTCTGCACAAACTTAAAAGCCCTGAATAAGCCCTGGGGCAAGAGTCAGACCACTCCATTAAAAGCACCACCAGGATTAGCGTTGCCATTGATGTGGGTGGTGTCACTGAGGACACAAGTACCTCTCTGGACATTAGATCCACAGAAGATTTGTGAAATGCCATGTCTAATTTTACGAAAACTAAAATAACCAGAAGCCACAGACAGGCTACATTACAGCAGTTTCTTTATAGTGATGATAAAGGTATTGGATTGGACAGGGGAAGCCTAATTAGAAACACTTCTCAAACCTCTGGGAAGCTGCCCACTGTGCTGAGGGACTCGGCAGCAGCAACAAGGAACCTGGTTACACAGTCAGATTTTTTTCAATGTATATTTCAAACCAATTACAATATCATGTATACATGGGACTCCTATGTGCATAATATTATGCCTTTAACTATTACTCCAAGGACACCACTGGATTATGCACCTTCTGTTTTCCCTTTTTTAATTTTACTACTGGGAACACTAAAATACTAAAAGCTGAGATGAGAAACTTTGTACATTTTACCACCATTAAGAGTTTCCAATGAGACCCCATTCTGCAAATATTGGTTTAAGGACTAAGTGCAGGAGAAAAAAAAAGTTCAAGTTTCACTTACATGTATGTGTCATACATGAAGCATGAACATTAACGTTATTCAAACAAACAGCAATACTAAAGAAATTATTTTTTTTAAAGAAAGAAATTAGTCTGTTACAGCAGGAGGGGTCTGGATGAACAGAGGACAGGAGAAGCTCTGTCACAGCACAGCACTCTCAAGTCCAGTGCCAAAGTTTTCTCACAAGAAACAAATATTTTAACCTTTTGTTATTTAACATGCCAAAACAGACACAACATGGTTTTATCTTCTGAATAAGGTATTTAACATTATCCTTTCAACAGGCTATTCTCACATACTAATACATTAATTTCATTCCTTCTGTAATTTTGTTAGCAGTTTCCTTATTTTTAGAAAGTCTTCATGTTTCCTGTGACTTTCGCAGTGAATAAAAGCAAAGCACACTTTAAATGTGGTCCATGACAGAAGAGATGTTACAGACTGAATAAAATCTCAGCACCTCACTTGATGAGATAGCAAAGGAGACGGTTACAGGAACAGCCTTTAGAGTCCACATGGACAAACTAAGTCAGAATACACTTGCACAGCTCTATTCTGGTGTTTCTTGGATTCAAAAGTTAATGAATTGCATTAACCAATCAGAAAGGATCATAAACTGCATAAACTAGTTAAGAAAATGTTAAGGTACATTTTCATTTAAGCACAATATGCACGATAAGCACGAGGAAAGTTCACTTGAACTGAATAAAGAAGAACATATGCAGATGGTTCACTTATTCACCTTTCCTCTCTCCATCTAAACATCCCCACTATTTTTATGGAAAGGCACAGAGATGACAATAGGAGTACTTTCTCATAGGGATGGTGTGTTACCAGCACAGTGGTAGCTCCAACATAAACTCTGAACAAAGGCAGCAGTAACTCACACCTGGAGGCTGAGCCAGCTCTCCCTGCTCCTGCACTTCAAGCCCTGGCTTTGTCTCCCAGCAGCTCATTTTGTCCAATCAGTTCAGCTGCCTGGTCCCTCTCGGCTGAGAAGTCAGCAGTCACCAACTAGGACAACACAGGCACCCACAAGCTATTCCTCATCCCATCCATGGTGCATGTTTTATGAATATTATCCAAACACAACAGCAGTAATTTATTTTCACATTTCCCAAAAATCACTACAGGGGCTGACAACTTAAGGCAAAACCCCCAATGTATAGTGTAGCTTTGCCTCTAGACATTTAAAGACTGTATCCATAATTGTTTTTTAAAAGAAGAATAAATTAATTAATTATTGCATTATAAAATGAGCCAACTGAACATTCAACACCTGGAGAAGAGATAAGGCAGACCCTGGCAATATTTTCACAAAACAGTTACCTAGAACCTCCACCTACAGACACACATGCATTTAAGATGAAGCCCTTGGAGAGGAGTGAACACACCATCTCATCCTCACCATTCGACTCCTATGAGTCATGCATCTAAACTATTTTTAGTATCTAGATTAAAAGGTTCCTGTGAAGGACTGGAAATAAGAGGGAAAGCTTTCTGAGAACGCAAAAAAGTTGTTTTAATATTAAGTGATCCATTTTTAAACCATGTGTAGAAGTTAGTTTCCACTACTGAGAGCACACAGTAAATAAAAAGCTACACAACCTGTCTGAGTACAGGATATGTCTCCTCCACTCCCAGGTGTGGGAATCTTGGCATCTATTAAACTGTTAATTAGTTTCCAGAAACACTTTTGCCAATTAAAAAAAAAAATCATTTCATACTTATCCATCTGGGTATGAAATACTTTCAACAGCGCATATGAATTGGTGAGCTAAAAAAGAACTGATCCCAATGCACACAGCGCCGCCTCCCAAACCACGAGAGGCCAGGACAGGGTGCAAGCAGCACCCTGCAGCCAGGAGCAGCATCTATGAACTCCACTTATTTCTGTGAGCATCCCTTCCATCAGGCTCTGATCACTAGTCCAAACTTGTGTTTCAAGAAACTGAAAGGACTGAAGAAAGTCAAATAGAAAGATGCACTTCAGGACCAGATTTCGCTGCCCTGTGACGGTCTGTCACTACCTTGGAAAGCTCAACATGCCATCAGTTTCACAGACAGAGGACAGAAAGATAAGACATCACTTATCCACCTGTTATCCCAAACAATATAATGGACATTCAGGAATTTTTGAACCTAATGCTACCAATAATTATTCAGAGAAAAAGACATGAATTGCCTTCAAAATAAAGATGGTACTGTTCTTGCCCTCAGTGAACTCGTATATTCAGTCTCAACCAACGTCTCTCTCCTTGCCGAGTGAAGACAAACTAACTAAAAAACACATAACAAAGTTAATGCATTTTCATTTTGCTCCTGTCAGTAATGTCACTTTTGTTATAAAACATGCAGCTTAGATTTAGAGCCTTACAGATGAAACATATGGATACCAAAGACGAAGCCAGCAGTCCACATTGAACGGAGAAACAGATGGGGACCCATCTGCCAAAATGCCTGGTGAAATACCTCAGGTTACAGAGAGGTAACAGCACAACGTTAGAGATACTTGACCGTTTGAAGTTATTTATTTTTCAGCCGCTCCTCAGAACCATTACAAATATGACACCGCTCAATTCAGTCCATGAATACCAGGTATTATTAGAGACCTGCCATGCAAGTAGCAGTCATGCTCTTTCTGACCGATACCATCTTCATTATGTACAGTAGGATCCGAAATACATTTTCAGCTTTTCAAGTTCAGTTTCATAATTTATGTGGCAGATGTGCAAGGCAAACTGCACAGAAAGAGATAAGCCAAGAAAAACATCCTGATGGCCACAAATGAATTACAACTTGTGGGAGGAAGGAACTATAAAGCTATTTCCTGTGCCTTACAACTTCTAATCACAAAAGACTACCAAGTAAACAAGATAACCCAAAATCCACCACACACACTTTCAAAAAGAACAGTGACTTTAAGAATTAAATCGCAGGCTGTTAGAGAGCTCAGAAGCTCTCTCTCACTTACAGAAAGCACCACTGCACCTTACTGAAGCCTTCCCTTTCAAAGTCTCCCCCTGTCAAAAGTGACCCAATTGCAGCGAGCTTTATTCTAAATGATTTTGTAATTGCTTTCTACAGCTGAATTATTTTTTGCAGATGTTGGGAACATGAAGCTTGGGAACATGGCAGTTTTAAAGCATATTTGTGCAAGGAACAAACACTTCCTCCCCCGCTTGATTTAAGACTGATTTCACCTCTCCTACTGCAGATTCCCTGCAGTATGTCAGTGTTGGTATTTTCATATTCTTACATAAAACAATCCCTTGTGGTTTACACCAACAGATACATGGCTGCTTTATATATCTTAATGTGGTAGTAAATAACTTCTCAAACTCACCAAGGATTTTGCCATGTTAATGACTGTGGGTTTGCACCACCTCTATATAAAGCATATCTTCGTCTAAAGCCCAGACCCATTTATTTCCCCAATTTTTTTATGGGAAGTTTTAATTCCAAGCACCCACCCTCACCTTCTTGTTAGCATCCTCTAATCATCACCAATGAGCCTATGTTTCCTTTCAATACACATTTTTGCAGTTTCACTTTTAAAGGCTTAGTATGTGTTGTCATTTTGTTTTGCATACTGAATTCAAAAAACATTCTTTAAAAGGTGACTTACCAAAATAAATGTTACACTCCAGCAAGTAGAATGAATCAAATTATTTTCTCTTAACTTACATAGTAAGAACACAGTAGTATTTCCATTGTTTTTCAGTAACAGTTTTTAGGTCATATTTTAGTTCAAATTTTAGTTGAAATTAGAGGACAACTACACCTAAGCCATTTTTGTGACAAATCCGATTAAACTTAACATAAATACCAATTTCACAAACAAGTGGAAAAAAAGCTGCCTTTTAGGCAGCACTTGACATTTTGGTGGGGCAGTTACACCCTAAACTAGCAACTGTTTCTGATTCAGACATAAAGGCAACACTGTTACTGCCGTCCACAAGTTTTCAGTCTCTTTGCCTCATGTGAGCTTACATCTGGCACATCGGATTGGAGTCATTGCTTTCAAGCTCCTATTCCTGCAGATTTAATTGCTTTCAAAGTTCAACATGCTATGTTCAAACAACAGTGGCTATACAGTCAAAAAAGAAGTGGAATTATGAAATCTGGGTAACCTTTTGTAAGTGCAGAACTGCGGAGATTTCCGTATGTGCATTGTGATCACATGACTCTGTTTACTGGGGCTCAATCCTCAGACTTATCTGGCTACTCTGCTCCTTCACATTTTTTTTCTTCTGTAACAGACAAGCTGCAACAATTTTTAAAATATTTTTTTTAGAATTAACTGCATCTGTTTACAGAATTCAGATTGCACTTCGTCCTTCAAGAGTCAGCAAGAGCCACACCACATATTTGCCATCACAAGCTTTATCTTTAATTTTTCCATACTTGTGACTCAATAAGGTAACAGGACTTGTACTGCAAACAAATACTTAACCAAGCAGGACAAAGAGCAAGTGAAATCTAATTAATGACACGCTTCTCTAGAGTGCTTTTTATATGAATAAAATACCAGCACAAAATGTCAATCGCAATAAACACTGGTAGACAATTATAACATGGAACTAAAATTTAAATACATCATTTTAGGAGAGATACTGAAGCGCTCCTCACCATAGCTTACAGCCTCCAATCAACCGTGTTTCTTTGCCCTTTGTTTCATTCATATAACTTAAAGAATAACTTTCTCTGAAGATAAAAAGCTGGTTTCAGGTGTTCATAATGTGCTGCATAAGCTGTCTTACAAATAAGCATCTAGTGCTACTTCCTTCCTTGTATGCACACAGAACTAAAAGACTGCATTCAAGCCCACAGCTCAAGTATTTTAAATCTTCAACAGATAAAGAGACTCAAAAGTATTGCCAGTCACTGAGTTTTCAGGATTAGGGCAAAATATCTTAATGCTGGGTGAGAAGTATTTACAAGAAGAATAAGGTCTTATCCTTCTTTCAAAACAACAAATAAGAGGGGTAAAAGTTTTCAGAGGACAAGGAAGTTGTAGCTATTCTCAGCATAAAGCAACAGTAAGCTTTGGAGCTGTGAAACTTCAACCCACATGTGCACCTCAGACTTCCTATTTTTAACCATAAAAAATGTTGAGAGTGACCTTCAATGGAGGAGGAAGATAGGGAGGGGAAAAGAAGAAACTAAAAAACCAACCTCACAGCAAAAATAATACTCTAACAGTAGATATGATACTCCAAACCCTCCAGAATGCACTGAGGGACCTCTGTACTTAAGATATATCTCCTACTCCTTAGAGAACAAACCTTATATTTTCAGAGTGTCAGAAGACCTGGCATCAGTGCTTTAGGACAATCCCCAAAAGGTACCACTCCTTTGATAAGCCTCACTCACCTCTGAAGCTTCTGGAATTCTGTGCTCTTTGTAACTGTTCACTCACTAGTCATGCGGAAGATGTTCACCAAAAAACTTCAAATCAGGGTTTTCTAACACCATGAAGAGCTTGTAACAGTTCTAAGTTTACAGTAGTGCACCAACTAGTCAAGGAAAGCTCCTGATGCTATATATGCTTCAGATGTATTAGTTATAGGTAAGAGATTTTACTTCGAAAAGCAGGAGCACTGCCTGGGAGTCAGGGCATCTCGAACAGCACATACCTATTCAGTGCTACTAATCACACTGAATTCTAAATAATCCAAACTTTACATACTCAAAGAACTGTTTCAATTGTCAACTGGCAGAGTATTTGGTGAGGACAGAAGAATGCACATACAGTAACATGGAGTTTTGTATTGCCAAAACCCACACAAACACCCCCTGCTCCCACCCCCAACATTAACGTGCCATGCTTAACAATCCTTGTAGTTCCAGCTATCCCTTCCTTGCAAGTTGAGTACCATTAAGACATTGCCCTAATTGCAAATTTATTACAAATTAAGCATTACTCTAAACACATGCTTGCTGTTCCACCAGGGAGGGCTGATTAAAGTTTAAACAATGCAGGCACTGAAGCTTTTAACACACAAACTGATCATTCTCTGTTACTATATAATCACTTTGGCACTGTGACATCCGACACAGCCTCGTACTCTGCAATATCAATCCTCTCCTGCAACCATTTTGAGGAATAAACCTGAGCACAGATAACTCCTCTAAGCCAGTAGTGAACACCTGTTACAAGCTCTTCCCTGCACAGATTCATGGGCAGAGTACAGGTAGGTTTAACAGATTTGTCTGGAGTCCCATGCAAAGTGTTGTCACCCTTTTTGTCTCCAGCCTGTTCGAGGGTTCCAATTCCTATCAGCTCCTCTCCCTGTCTCTTTAGGCTCAGGGCAAACAGAGTCAGGGCAACAGCATCCCAACTCCACCTAAATCATACACATTAAACTTGTTTTTCTTTCCAAAAACACAAGTTGCTCTCTCTGTCCCTAACACCCAGACTGCCTTTGAAGGGCTTGCATCTTCCTTTTGCCTTCAACTACAGAGCTGTGACTCTGTACAGCTTCACATTTCATCTGTGTGGTAGCAAAGTATTACCATCATGTTACCTAAGAAAGCCTGAGACACATATATCATCATGAGAAGTATGGTCCAAGTAGCAGGTGAAGCAACTAAAAGAGAAAACTTTCAGCTGCACTTTTAATATGGCCTTGTGCCCTGGAAAATGTCCTAAGGCTGAGGTAGAAGCTATACTGCACTTCTCAGAGTAGAAGAAAGGAAGAGGAAACAACAGTTTAGACAAAGTTATCAAATTGCAGGTTCACAACCAGTTATTTTCCTTCATTTATTCAAGTGTCTTGCAGTGGAATTGCTCAGCAGGATGTATTCAGGAAGACCGAGAAACACTTGAGGCCACTATCTTCATGTTGGCTTTTATAAAGTAAACCACATTATCATTTAACTATCTCCTTTTCTAAACTACAAGGTGCTGATGCAATGTGCATCTAACCCTACATGGGACACAAAGTCACTCACTGCTATCACATTTCCTGCCCACATCACCTCTCTGCCATCCACATGGGGTGGGAGGACATCAAGCAATACAGTCTTCCTGCTGATCTTGCTCTGCCCTCACACCTTTAATCTTGAAGGGCCAGTTCCTATGAGTGGCATAATTATTTACTTTGCGGCTTATTATACTGCAGCCAGGAAATTAACAAAGAAGCCTGTATAACAAAAAAATAACAAAAAACCCTAATATTTTCCTACTTCAGATCATTCATCTGTTAATAAGCCTGAATTACCATGTTTTTTTTCTGCTACAAGTCTATCCAAGAATAAAAAGTAGTCACCATAATCCTAAATAGCTTAATAACTATTGTCTTTAGTCATTCAATTTTCTATGAAGGCAAGCAACAACCTAGAAATCCTTCTGCTGCTGTATAAAAAACTGGACAAAGTAACTTTGGTTTATAGTTAATGGCAGTGTCCTTACACAGCTATTCACAGCAGAGTATCCAAAAACAGGCACGAGTAGTGAGAACACACTATTCAGAATAAGTATTACAAGAGTAATGTTATATTAATGTTACTTCATTAAACTTTTCAAATTGGTATCTCAGGTAACAGAAAAAGTGTAGCTTGACAAACTAAAACCCCTTGGGTTCACGAACAGGCACTTTGACTCAAAGCAAGTGTTCTGTTCTGAAATGAGTCTGGCAAATTACATACAAATTAACTTTCCAAATGCCAAGCCATGTTTATTTGTGGAGGATAATGATGTTTCCTCTCCTTTCATAGGTATCATTTGTACAACTGGTTCCTCCAGGAGCTCAAGTGACTCTTATGTCCTAAAAAGGTAACAAGAGCCGTTTCATCTGCTTCAGAGCCCGTTTCCAGTTCCTGTCCACACAGAGATGATAAATTTCCAAGGACACTGCGTATTTGCAACAAACCAATTTCACTATGGTCCAATGCAGACACTATTTATCTATTTACTCACTAATGGTAAGATTACTGGATTTTTCTGAGCCAATGTCTGCAGCTACATGAGTTACAGTTACTGTGTAATTAACAAAAACACGACACTGGCAGTTTAAAGCTGAGAGACTCCACTTGCCAATTAGGAGTCTATTAGCATTAAGTTTTCAAGCTGTCTCAAGAAATGCAATCATCTGTTTTGTAGCAAGGAGAGATAAGCCACTCTGGTAAAAGTTAACTCATTTAGACAACAAATACCTTAGAACAGAGGGCTTTTTCCACCCCCCCACCTCCCTTTGCATGATCATACAGAGAAACAGTTTAAATAATTAAATAATTGTGAAAACAACAAATAATTAAAAGCAACAGCAATCATTAAGATATCAGCTCTACTTGCAGACCTAAGTTACCCAGACTGTAATTTGTTTTTCATAAGATGCATCCGCCCACTGCAACTCCAACAAAATTATCCGAAGTTACAAAAAGCCTTTTTCTTTTTACATTCAGAATGGCCTTAGAGAAATCTTGAACCGAGTAGTCTCATAGAACACAAAACACACCCCTCCCAGGAATCACAGAGGGAGGTATTTGTTTACTAAAGTAATGTCTTGAGAGGAAACACTGAGCAGTCTGTAACCTACATTAGGGTGATTCTAAACAGCTTGACAGGATGGTGAGAGTAACCACTGAGAAAAACACTTATTGCTCTGACTCAGAATGGAGTAGAGAAAAAACTACTCCCTAACTCCCAATAGGTCTCATTATTATTAAAAGAGATTAAAAAAAATGCAGGTCAGTCCCATTAAACATGTTGAATATACACTAATATTTCTAATTGTATCCCAAATGAACCAGTTAATATCTATTAAGTATGCAGTCAATATTTAACTGGTCAAGATAATACTATTGGATGGGGGGAGGGCAAAGTACAACAGCTTTGTAGTGGCTTCCTTAAAACACAGAAATAGACACTGACAATAAAGGTGTTGTCACAGTCGTTTTATTTTTAGTGGCAAACCAAACACCTCCAAAAAGATTTAATCTATTTTAAATAACAGTCTACATAGAATACCAGTCTCACCACTCTGGACTAATCATAGTATATGTCACCAATATTTCCAATATAATAATATGCACTTTCAAATTGAATTGAAAGCTTCTCAGATGAAGATCTGTTGGATCAATTCCAGCCTGAGTCACTCAAAGTAGCGCCATCTGAGACAAAATTTTATTTCAATCTACATAATTTCTCTGAAGATTGGGACTCAAGTGTGGAACCGAAATACTGATGCTTACCCTCCCCATTACAACCCTGATACAAACACAGAATGCTTAGCTTAGGAGCTTCAAGTGGTGATATATAAGATAGAAAAGCAACCTAAAAAAATTTAAACTTGCAGCTAACAAACCACTAATAGTGCAGTTTCAAATAATAAAAATATGTAAAAATGTATTATCATCTAAAAAGTTTCCCACAGTTCATCTTCCTGTCCTTTCCTTTCCCCATCAACAAGTGCTTGTGGTGCCATGAGCAGATGCTTACGCAGCACCCACCAGATCAGTTCTGAATCCTAAAACTTTGGGGTTTTTTAGCTATATCAGCAAGAGAGCACAAGCAAATACTGAACCACACAACAGCAGCATAAGGAAGGCAAAGACAGTGAATGGCCAGGTATAGAAGTGGGACATCCTCTTTTAGTGGAAGAAAAATATTAGAATTCTTCAACCTGCTTGTGAAACCACAGGCTAAGGGTGTACTTCAAACTTGTACTTTGCCCCCAGCCACTTATTCCTATCCAAATACCATTCCATCCCTCATGCCAGAACAAATATTTGTGTGACCATGGAGTTAACTATACCAGGGAACCAATCTACTGGAGAACTAAACTGGCAAAAACAACTGGTTAGTCAGAGAGTCATCAAGCAGAAAGTCTGCTGGTGCCAGCAATAGGGAGAGAAGTGTGCAGTCTGTGGCAGACAGGAGGCTGTGAAACCTCTCTTACCATCAGCCTACGCTTACACTGACTGTGAAACTACAACTCAAGATTTCATGGCTTAGGTGATGTTTTCATATTTGTGATAGTGCTGATAGAGTTACAGACTTCAGGGCAACTGCAAGGGGAGACTCAGCCCTGCGTTCCTGTGTCCTCCACTTATCCTAGAGCACAACAGATCCTTCTCCTCTCCCCTCCCATCCCAAGGCTGCTTCCTCAGATGGGCAACACAAACACACAGCTGTAAGGCAAACAAGTCTAGGGAACTAATCTAGCCCCAAACCAGATAACATAAAAAGTCCTTTGGGGAGAGAAACAACTCCCACTTCGATTTGTGGCCCCCCTATCAGGTTCACTGCACAGCAATCCAAGCCACCATCAGAGCACACAGTGGCAATCTGGAAGTTGAAGCTTTTCATCAAACCCCATGCCAATGAAGTATTTGAAACATGCTGGAACCAACAGGTCACATTCTGCATGTTGGAGATGAGTTTAAATGGGACTTCTTGTTCTATGACTTGGGACAAGCTGCATCCCAAACCTGAGAATAAACCAATGAGAGAAATTCTAAAAGTTCCAAAATGAAGCACACCACTCATTTTTGTGTTCTTAACCTACCATCCTGTGAGACAATGCCCCACTCACTCTTCAATGCCTAGTCTGTTTTTGCAAATACTTTTTATTTTCATGTAAATACAGAAATTCATTTAATATGTGAAATGAACAGAGACAAATATGAGAAAGCAGAATCAGACCGGAATTTCAAGATTGTATTTTCGGACAACTGCAATGCTTACACAGCTGCACCCTGAAACAGCAAAGCCTGAGGAGAGAAAGCAGTAGTGTGTTCCACATTTGCACAATGCTTGGCAAGTAATTATATCTTGTATATGACATAATTACACAAATCAGCTAATATTTTGTAATACACTGGCTGTCAACACAACTGAGAGGAATTAGCACAGAACTGAGCTAAGCACCTTGATCCTTCTGACCACAGCTGCAGTGATGTAGGTAAGGCTCTTATCTTTGACCAGCTTCATGCACTTCCCAAGCAGAAGCCCAGTCTTATTTCTGGCAGGGCAATGCCAAGCTATGATCTACAAACACCTGAAGGACACAGGAGCTGTCACACATACACACATCAGGTAGGTTCCCTGGAAATACACAAAGCCAACACCTTGGTCAGTCTCACGCAATGTAATACAAATTATTGTCAGCTTCCACAGGATGTAAAATGGCAATAACACACTGGAAAGAGCACTAACAAAAGAACCACTTGGAGTGTGTTGATGAAACCTGCGTGCTTGGCCACAACTGCCTCATGCCAACCCTTAATATATACTGTAGCTAGTAATATTTGCCTACTGTTGATTACTCCACCAGATGAATATTCAAACAAGAGAAAGACACATCTACGTATGTGAGATAACAGAGCATAATACTTTCAAAGATGTTTATCACCCATACTAAATTACATGGCCCAAGGACTATAACCCTTTTTATTTTTTATTAACTTACCAACTTTCTGGACGTTTTTTTAAGGGAAGGAGGAAAGTCCTAAGACATAAATGCTGTTACAAGCGCTTGGCAAACCCAGCCACGCAGGGCTGCAGAGCCAAATCCATGTTCAAATGCAGCCTTCCTTTGTATTGCCAAGATACTTTCTTCTCTCACACTCTGGTAACCAGGGAGAGGACAAGTCCTTTGCGGGCTGAAGATAATAATCATCACCTTGCTTGTAGTAATGATACAAAACACTGTTCTTAAAGCACTTACCAGCGGGACATCTCTTAAGTAGCAATGGGAGGGTAACTCATGCAGTGAGGGTTAACTGTCCCTTACATAAAACAATGGAAGTGCTCACTGCTCTGAAGACCTTGCTTATGCAAACCACGATAAACCTTAAATATAAAGAAAACAAAAATGATCCTGGAAGTCAAGTAAAGGAGTTTACAGAAAGATCAGACAGCAATGGACAAGTGTTGGACAGTTATCTACCCCTTTGCTGGACACATCATGTGATGGATCATTTACCATAATACCTGCTATTACTAAACAGCAAACAGCATTTCATTAAAGAGCTCAATAGTCTGGGTGGACAAATCCATGAACCACAAGAAAATCAACTGTAAACAAGAACAATTACAGGCACATTACAAAAAGAAAGCAGTTAGGCTAAAAGACCTAAAACCTCCAGCTGAGTATCCATCAGATCCTATTTATGTGCTGGTCAAACATGGGGATACTACAGCCAATAGCAATTGAAAGTTGATTGTAGGCATGTAATTGTAGGGTAAACGACTGGTATACATTTCCCACATTAATATGTATCTTGCAGACATAGCATGAGGTAGCACACAACAACATGAGACTGGAAGTCAGAGAATCCAGAGTTTTAACTGTTATCAGCTCAATGTGACTTGGTTTATTTGACACAATTATCTTATTAGTTTTCCTCATCTGTGAAGTGGGAGTGAAGTGCAAGGTCTAATTTAGATGCTTTAGGCTACAACAGCGAGAAATTGCAGTCAAAGCAGTAATTCTCTCTATTTTACCTATAATTTACCCTTCTCTCTACAGATTGTACAATTAGAAGCACTGAAGAAAATACGCTGTTTATTCACTACAAGAACTTCTCCCCTACCTAGCTGTATTAGAGCTGATGACAACAGCTCCTTTAATCCTTCCTTTTCCACAAACATTAAAAATCCTTTCCCCTTCCATAGATGTAGCATCAGAATAAATAATAGAGGACCCAAGTGCCTACTCTGCAAATAAATTCTTAAGTGTTATAACTGCTTCCAGCATTTATTAACCATATAAGTATTCAATCAGTTCTAAACAAGACTATTTGCTCTCCATTTAAAAACAGATTAAAATATTACATACTGGGGCAATTCATCAAGCTTGCAAAGTGCGTAAAAACAGCTCTGTAATGCTTCAACTCCCACTCTACAACACGAAGGAGTGCAAACACATTCCTCCTGGGTCACTCGAAAGGTGTGGCTAAGAGCAGTACAAGCAAAGCAGCTGGGGCTCAGTTAGGTGGACAGAACTGAACTGGGAGGGGCATGGAATAAACAGGAGGATGGCAGCTGTCATACTCCTAATACTGGCAAGAAATTCACAGGCTCTCTCCACTTCTTTTTAAGTATACATCTGAGAAGTTCAAAAACTCAGTGACAACTACGTTAGCTAACCCAAATTAACATCTGGATGATACTGTCCTTACTACACACAGACCTGTGACCTTTACCAAATCTTTAATTAGACTGTTTCTGACCCTTTGATATGTGGAAGGTGTTTAAAAGGAGCTCTCTTACATCATGCATGTAGAAGATCACAAAAGAATGGCAATGGAATTTTAAAGAAAGTGGGGAAGAAGTCTTATTATACTGACACAGGCAGCAATCTGACCTCTAAGGGTCAAAGGTCTTCCATCCTGCTTACTCCATGTCCTACGTGTCTGTGACAAAGACTAGTCAGCAAAAACGTTACATCTTATATTAAGAGAGGAATTATTGCTATGAGGAGTACAACTAACCTTGCTAACTACATACAAACACACAAATGCTGTCCTCTGCTTTGAGCAGAACCACCTCATGCAGGTTAACATGCAGGAACACCTCAGTAAAATATCAGCAGATTCTGCTTCAAAAAGAGAGAATTCAACAGAACTAGAGAGATGATGGCCTGGCTTTTGAACTTGGTTACAAAGCCAAGCTAGAAACTCTTTTAACAGAGTTTCTTAATATACCTTGATTTCTTTTGAAAAAGCCATGGGGTTTTCTTTGTAGAATTCCCCTAAAAGTTTCACAGGAAACACAGAGCACAATATATACTTGTCTGAAAAGATTTAATAATGAAAGTTACCAAGTTGCATAATAGTCTAGATTTCCCCAGCCACAACTCCCAAACTATCTCAGCAACTAAAATAACTTTTGCCAGTTCTGTTATCACACAGTAGGGAGATACTTGTTTAGGGCCTTTGGTTGTTTGATTATCAATGTACACCTACACCAATAAAAATATGATATTTCTTGTATAAGCTGCTTCCATACAGTACCAGACAGCCTGCAGATCCTTAGTCTAAAGCAGCTCACAAGCAGTTCTAATCAATGCTTGGCCTCAAGTTTCATCACAACTACAGGGCTGTCTCAGAGCAGGCACGGGGTAACCTGAACCCTGTGCCATGGGAGCCACAGAATACCCAGGACTACTGTCACCAGATCATCCAGAGACAAAGCTGAAAACCCCATGGTGCAGCAGAGCAGCGGGAGAGCTGGAGACCAGAACACTTCCCTCCTCGAGCTCACACTCCCACCAGCCAGCTCCAGTGTGCACCGTGTGCCTCTGCGCTCTGTCACCGTAAGGTGTTTGCAGCTCGGCAGGTCACAAGAACTGTCCTGTAATGCTGAGGCGACACATTTACTCTGCAGCCCCAACCCAAGCCTGTGACAGAACACAATCGAACAAGAAATCTATTGCATTGCCTCAGGAGTGACTCAGAACTGCCACCTGACTCACCAGCTTTGCACCAAGCACCACCCTGGACTTGAGCCATCAGAAACCTCTGCCATTTACACCGAGTTTACTGTTCTAGAGCCAACAAGCTCAGCACACAGGGCTGCGTTTATTTTTCAAATGTTTTGCCTACTTTCCAATTCAGTTCTGAATTACTGGGGAGAAAGAACCCATACAAAGTGAATACAAAAAAAAAAAAAGGGAAAAACTGCCTTCTGAAGTCTGTTTATTCACATAACATAAAACAGAATTTACTCCAGAAGAAGTAAGAAAATGTAGACCTGCACCTTCTAAACTACAAGCTAACCAGAAATTCAATATAATTCCACACATCTGAAGAACTCTTGAACACATTGCAGTACCCAAGAAGAAACTGGAGGGTGGAAGAAGTTCTACGTATATATTAGAAACTGTAAGAATAAACCTTATGACAAGCAAGTTTTACTAAGCCCAGACAGGTTTTATTAGTTATTTGATTTAAACTGCAAACTTATACAGAATGCCCAGTCAGAAACAAGATGCTGCTGTTCAATCAAAACTAATCAAAACACTTTAAGGGGGGAAAGTTGTACCAGCATCTAAAAAGAATGAAGTTAACAAAAGGGAAAACAAGACACATAACAAAAGTAACCTGTCATACCCTGGAACAGTAAATCTAATACTCTACAGAGTCTTCCTCCTAAAATTTCATATATAATGGGACTACCACTCAGTACCCAAAATAACTGTTGCATGCACAACAGGATGTAGATCAATACTTTGGAGTTACTACCATAAAAACAAGAGGTGATTCTTGTGTGAAGAGAACTACAAAGTAAATTGACCTCATGAACCTGACTGCTAAATTTCAATCACACTGAAAAAACATAAAAACAAAATACTCCAATTATACTAAATACAAATCTGATTTTTTCCTGTGCATTTTACTGTTGTTTAGTTACTTTCAGGTTCTAAGACTGTGATGAACTCTAACAGGTTACCACTTTTATCTGGGTTTTTATGTACCATTGCTTACTAAACTTTCACACACCAAAAAATGTGAAAATTGCTTAACAGAAGTCCTCCACGTTGAAACATCTCTCCCCTAACCAAGCTCTCAGCCACCTGAAGTACAAATAAGGATAAAAAAACCCCAGATGAGTAAGTTGAAATTCTAAGATAAGCATCAGCTGAATATGGAGCCAGGATGCAGAGCTCACAACCACTACAAACCTATCAAAGTTGGAACTAGAAAAATTTCAAGCTATTTGCACATTTTCAAAATCCTCATATAACTATATTCCTTTTTTAAGGAAAAAAAGGCAGTTTCTTGTTAAAGTTCAGCATGTTGCTGCCACAGCATCAGTTGTTATTTATGAGGCAGATTCTATCACTTAGCTTCTTCTGCAGAGAATTTTGTAAGTCATGGCCTTAAAACAGAAGACATTATGACAAATCTGCACCACACACAACGGGACTATTGATCTCTACATCTCTAAATACTATTTACTCGGCAGGCTCCACTTCCCCCCCCCTTTTTTTTTAATAAACAATCTGTTTATTATTTGGATAATGTTATTCCCACAAACTGAAGTCTATACAAAAAATAAATATTTTTTATTTTTTAAAATGGTCGCTTCTTGCACCTGTTTAGGAAATGGAACGTCTTTTACAAACCAGATTTTCATGTACTGTGTGACTTCAAAACTTATGAAATATCCTTAAAAGAACCGTAGTTTTGAAGGACTTTTGACTTCTAAGTCCAGGTACAACAGTCAGGTAATATAATTTGGTATATACTAATCTACAGAGCTCCAGCCAGTTTTCCCTCTAAGCACTCCACAGTTCATGGAATGGTTTGGGTTGGGAGAGACCTTTAAAGATCCTCTAGTCCAACCCCCTGCCATGAGCAGGGACATCTTCAGCTAGATCACAGAATAATGGAATGGCTGGGGTTGGAAGGGAACTCTGGAGATCATCCCATCCAACCCCCCTGTTCAACCAGGTTCACCTGCAGCAGGTTGCACAGGACCACATCCAGGCAGGTTTTGCATATCTCCAGGGAAGGAGACTCCACAACCTCTCTGGGCAGCCTGTTCCAATACTATGTCACCCTGAAAGTAAAGAAGCTTTTCCTCATATTCAGACACAACTTCCTGTGTTTCAGTCTGTTCCTGTTGCTGGGCATCACTGAAAAGACTGATAGAAAAGTGCTCCAAGTTTGCCCCTAGAGACTTCTTATTTAAAGAGGCAAAACAATCTTTCAGTTCTCCACAGTGTCAAATTTTTCTCCTGCCAAGAAGGAAGGAGTGGCTGGCACACGTAACAACCTCATGTTCTCGAGGTGCAAACGCAGCGATCATGACAACCAAGACCACAGCCAAGTTCTCAGCGGGAGGAGGTTCTAGTCAAGGAAATAAACTTGCAAGTATCTGAGCTATTTAAATGTTAAAGGGGTGGGAATGAGCATTTCACTCCCCTACTATGCCCCACCTCTGAAAGGCCTGGGGTAGCAATCGAAGCAGGGAACCTGTCCTTAGGGAGCAGGGATACACTTGGGAGGGCATGCGGTGACTTTGGGAGCACTCTGAAAACGTACAGGTGGTTGTTTACTCCCCTCCTTCTCTGTGTGACTTGTCTGTTTGCTCCTGAGGGGCCTAAGGGCCACGTTGAGAGCAAATCCAGCAGAGACAGATTCCAAGAGCTCATATACCAAAACATGCACAGACCCCCGGGAGCACTGACAGAGGAGGAGGCACCCAAAGCAGGAGTGCTGCTCGCCAAGAGCTGGAAGGTCCCAGATACGCCCGAGAGGGGCGGGAAAGCAGCCAGCCATAATGGAAAGGCCACAGAGCACCTGAAAAGCAGCCCCTGCCCGCCTGCAGCCCCGGAGGGGCCAAAAAGCCACGCCGGGAGGACGCGCAGGGGGCCACCCCGGGCAGCCACCGGGGGACAGGGACGGCGGTGGGCAGGGGCAGCGGGGCCGGGGTCAGCCAGGCAAGAGAAGGGGGGGCGAAGCCGCCACCTCAGCAGGGGAGGGGCCGCGGCCATGTTGGGGGGGGCGGGGGGAGCGCGGGCC
>VXAY01000868.1:856598-888067 GCA_013399855.1 Oxyruncus cristatus
GAGGAGGCGGAGTGGGATTGAATGGGGTGGGATGGGAGGGGCGGGAATAGGGAGGAGTGGGTTGGAATGGGGTGGAATTGATTGGGATGGGGCTCGCCCGGCTACTAAAGGCTCCGCGGGCGCTGTCACACGGCAATGGCACCGGGGCGTCGTGCCCATCTGAGGGGCGGGTATAGCCCGGCTCAGAGCCGCCCTCACACCCCTGTAAAATCCAGTCTTGACCCACCGCCCGGCGAGTCACAGGAGGGAAAAACGTCTGTGAAATAGGTGATTAAAGTCAAAGCACTGGTGTAAAACGCATGTCGGGCCAGAATGTGGTTTTATAGCCTGATTTTAGTGCGAGGGACCCATTAAGAGCAGCGTTCTGTCTCTATGGCTGCCCGTTTGCTGGTCACAGTGTAAGGACTGGAGTGAGTTTCCAGCGGACTTCCCGGATTCCTCCTGCATTCAGGACCCAGATTTCTGCCAGCAGGGGCACACAGGAAAGGAGATGGAAGGGATCCAGTTTGTGGGCTGCCCCACGGTCCACTGGAGTACAGCACATGCAGGATCTTTGTCTGCACTTTTCCAGAAAGACCAAGTTGATTGACAAAAACCAAGGAACAATCATGTACATTAAAGCTGCCTCAGGAGAATATTGCCTGGTTTAGCATAACTTGCCAACAGACATTGCAAGACTGTCTTCAAATATTGCTCATGCAGGGCATTGGGCAATCACAGAAATCACAGCTCCCTGGCTATAAACAGTGAACTGAAAACAGTAAAGTCATCAACATGATTTTAGAACCAGGATTGTCAGAGAGTTTTATTATATACATTTACTTTTGTATTCTAGCAACTTGTATTTTACGTGAATTTTGAGTGACCAGTCACAATAGGGAGTGGAAGAGAATTGGAAGTCTATTAGCTATGTCTTTGTACATGACAGGACATGAACAGAGTGCCCAGGTATTATAGTTAACCTGTAATGTAGAATCATGGAATAGAATCATGGAATAAAATCACAGAATGGTTTGGGTTGCAGGGTTCCAACCCCTTGCCATGGTTCTGGAGTATTCATGCTAAAGCTTCCTGTGTAGGAACACTTCTGTTTTATGACTTTAACTGATTGCTTTTTGAGTCCTTTTAGATGAGCTTACACAATACCTCATGGCAATGAATTCAGTGTTATAACTGTCACATGACAAAATAGTTCCTTTTGTATATTTTAAATTGTCTGCTTAATAGCATTGCTAGTTCAAGTATTACGAGAATTAGGACATAACAATTCCCTAGTGCTCCTTTCCCTGTCAGTTGCAAAATTAGGAATCTGTAGATATCTCACTGCGCTCTTTTCTTCACTGCCTAAGACTTGAAATATACTTAATTTCCGCATGTTCTGAAACTGTGCTTCACCTTTCCAATTCTGCTGTATCGAATCTGAAAGTGAAGGGGAGGAGCTGACCCCGCAGGAGTGAAGACACTGACCGGCCTAGTGATGGCTTATGAGTTTTTTCTCAGTTCCCTTTATAAGAGAGAACTCAAACTTAACAGAGTTTGCCTTTTTGAATGCTACTGAACACTGAGGTGATATTTTAATCTCCAGCACAACCCCTATGGTGGCTGTGGTTGGTGTGTAACTGAACTCAGCACCAGTTTTGCTGCCCCAGGATATCCATGTACCATTCCATTGTGGACTGGGAGAAGGGGTATCCCTAATTTCATATTGTAACACCTGGCAAAGCAAGCTGGGTGAGGACTCTTACCATTTAATATCTGCTCTTCATTTTTTTTCTGTGAAAAAATTGAGGACATTGGTCTTCAGGAGTAGAAATGATCTTTATAGTCTCTTTTAATGAAGAACTAATACAGAGTATAATAATTGGAGCTTGCAGAAACACACTTTTCTGATTGTCTGGAAATGTTGTTATTTTAATGTTTGGCTTCAGTCCATATTGGATCAAAATCAAATTTCTAAACGCATTTCTGATGAACTGCAAGTTCCCCACGTTCTGCTGTGGTGTAATGGAATTGATGTTCTGGTTAGTGCTGGTTTCCTTGAGCAGCTGCAGAGTTCTGGGTGCTGCAGCAGAGCTGCCAACTCCTGCTGGGCTGCCAGAGGCAGTTTCCAGGGTCCAGACTCAACCACACCTCAAGGTGCACATACCCCCAAAGCCCAACACACCCATTCCTCACTGTTTTTCCATCAGGGATGACATTTTACCTGAAACAGTTGGGGGTTGATAAGCCCCCTGATAAGCCATCAGGATTTGGTTTATTTGTTTTTTTTGGAAATTGTTGTTTCCCTGTGAAAAAAAAAATTCCGACCCACTGTAATGGCACATTTCAGAAAAAAAAAAGAGTACAGGGTATTTTGGGTGCAGGCATAGGAGAGTTACAGCATATTCAGAAGAAAGGAAGACTGAAGCTGGAATTTAAAAGCAGTTCAGATGAAGGTGGGTACCTTTCAAGCATTGCTCGCTGTGTCTGGATGCAGTAATGGGGCAAGGAGAGATGACTGGCATTTATTGTCAATTTTAAGGTATAGTAAAAAGCGGGTCTTTATGTGACATTGAATGCAACATGACTGACAGTAATTTTGCCATCCCCATTCTGTCAGCTACTGATATAAAGTGCATGAGCATATGTATAATTTCTGAATGATGTGAAGACACTTTCTGGTTCATAAGTAATTCCTGTAAAAAAAAGAGATCTGATCAGTGTAGGGAGAGGGTAATGCAGTTTCAAAGCAATGCAATATTCAGCATAACAGGTAGTAGTTGTAACATATATCATGTAGAGGAACTGTACTTTATTATAATTTGAGCCATCAATTACAGGAGAAGCAGTTAGAGAAATTGAACTAATTTGAACACTGCAATAGAGTTTGCACCTGGCTATTCCAGAAGTTAATATGGACCATTTGGTGCACAAAAAATCTTGCACATTCCAAATGCCTGGAGAGCAATATTGTTGTTAATATCAACCATACTAATGCACAGTAGAGACATGTCCAAGTCAGTGATTAATTTAAAATTAAAATGCAGGGGGGGAAAAGAGGAATGTCAAGGAAAATCTCATTGTGGCAGGGGAGGGAGGCAATGGCACAGACTGAGAAAAACTTTTCATTTAAAGCAGTGTTTGTTTTCATGATTTCATAAAGCTCCACATTTTACCCACTTGCACAGCTGAAATCTGAATTTCGTAAAGTTTGTTTGTTCTAAGAATTAGTCAGTAGGGCAGAAGTAACACTGGAATAATGTTCTGTGTTTGTAGACTGGTTAGTATCCAGGCTTTTCTGAAAAATTGCAGCTTCTCCGAATCCAAATCTGTCTTTCTGTGACACATGCCATACACACACACACACACACACACACATATCATGTTCCAAACAGAAGGTCCCAAGGTGGGCTGGTTCAGAAACTGTTTTCCTGCTCTGCCACAGAATTGTTCTGCCTTTGGCAAAGCCCTCCAGTCACTTCCATGGACATAGAACTGCCTATAAAACTTCCACCATCCAGCACCTGAGCCCATATCACACTCATTTTAAGAGAGAGCATTGGGTGGGAGGCAGTAACAGGCAATACTGGAAGGGAATACCCCCTGTGGAATGTGTGGGGGAAATGAAAAGGAGACTGGCAGCGATGTTTCGATGTTATCCCTCCTGATGCTGAGATGACACACTCATTTACTACCAGCATTTGCATGTCCAGGACCTGTCTGACTCACTAAAAAGGAATGTAGGTAACAAACTTCAAAGTTTTTTTTTGAGACGTGAAAATGATTCTATTTTAAGCTTTAGAGCCAAGGCTAGAACTGCCCACATTGTGCTTGGGAGTGCCAGGAAGAAGTGGTGATTTATCTCAGGAGCTGGGAGGACAACTCTGCCCCTCAGACACCTCCTTCTGCCAGCGTAACACGGGCAGTTTTTTGCAGGAAGTCCCTGTAGAGAGGGATTGAATGTTAACATCGTTTGCATCCAGCTCAGTGCTGCTTTATTTTCTAGCCTGAAGTTACGAAGGTTGATTTCACACTGAGGATTTCACTCCGTCTCCTCGCAATCGTTTGAAACAGTTGAACCATTTCTCTTAGACAAGGCAGAGGTGGTTTGTTCTCCAAGTGGATTACAAATTTATGCAAAATTCTTATAAGTTTCCTGAAAATAAATGAGAGACTAAGAGAGGCCTTATTGTCACTGCTCCTGAAAAAGAAGTGCAAGACATGCTCAACCTTTAATGAAAAGTACTTAAGGTCAAAGTTCTCCTCTTTGGGTTCTCCATTGTTCACCAAGCAGTAAATTCTGGCTTTTCCTGTGCCTGGGGCATTCACAGTGCTGCTTTTTGTTGTGGATCCCCTGATGTCTAGAAAGGGGTGAATTCCCACTGCCGAAATATTACCATTTAATTATCAAACCAATCAACTGTGAGACAAATGTCCCCAGGGAAGCAGTCTTCATTAGTTCCACTTTTTATGGAGCTACTTGGGGTTTTTTTGGTTTCTCAATTTCTCCCACATTAGTAACTGGCAGTGTGTGCATGTCTCCAAATTAGGATAGAAATTCTGGGGTTTAGGGATTGTCAATTAATGGATGGTATTAGACGTTCCGGGCTTTCCTTCAGGCTGATGATGTGGCATTATCTGACACTGTTCTTAGGGAGGCTTTGGAGATACAGTTTGTAAAATGTTCCCACTGTTAGAAGTGTAAAGTATGGGGAAACCCCCTCTGAATTATGTCGATGTCACAGCTCTCTCTGTCATGCCCTTAGACACCTCCTTAAAGTGGATGTGGAACTTTCCATGGGAAACTTGACAACTGATCCTCAGAATAGAATTCTCTCATATGAACCACACATGATCTTTATTCTTCTCACAGAAACTCATCTCCAGATTCATCAGTGTTTTGTTATAGCTCCAATATATTCTAAGAATCTAGAGCCTGGATTGCTGCTGATCTTTGCTGTTATGTAGTGTTCCAGTAAGATCTTTTGTCCAGTGATAATAATTCACCTCTCTCTGGCATTTCAACTCCACAGGAGGAGGAGAAAAGGACAGGCCACCATCTGCTTTTTGTAGCAGTCAGCCCTTGACAGATTTGTCTTGGTTAGCAGTCTGGGTTTCAAGTTCCAAAATGCCTGTGACAGTGGCCAGAGTTAGAAAACTGGTAGCAGAACAGGGCTGAACCAGAAGCACATGCCAGACTAGTGAGGTCAGAATTCTTGGGGATGGTTGCAGCCTGTAAGTGTTCCCATTTGTTACGTTGTCGGTTTGACTGTAGTCCAAATCACTCAGCTTTGTGCCAGATCCCAAGCCAGAAAGGTCTTGTTTGCCTGATTTCCTAAGGATATGAAGCTTATAAGATCTTGCTGTCTCTGTATTTGTGTCTCTCAGTCCCCTTGCAATTACTGTTGGGCCAATTTCAATCAAATGAGATACCGGGATGGCAGGCTTAAGGATTCGAAGTTATGTTTTGTGAAAATGCACAGCTGTGTTGAGAGAGATACATATGAATGGCCCTGGAAGCATGTGGTAGGAGTAGAAAGGCTGTAGCAGGAGTTCAACTGGATAACTAAGAATTCCCTCGGAGACTGTTCTTACCCGTATTCCTGCTTCTATGGGACGTTGTTCATTCTCACACACAGGAGAATCTGACCATGAAACTATAGGAAAACAGGTCCCCTTTATTGTTCTCTGAAGACCTCATTTCATTTTCTTCTGGCTATTCTCATACAGATGAACTATTACCATAAATGTCTTACACATCCTATCGGATAAAGCCCTGCTATGGCTTTCCATCAGCTGCGAACATGGAGGGGACAGAGTTGTGGTCATGCTTCCCTCTTGATTCATCTAAATATCTCCTAAAACAGCTGAAGGAAATGGCAAATCAGAATCATCTTCAAGCTGTGGTCCAGCTCAACTGCTGTTTGGTGAGCTGGTGAAACACGGTTAATGGAATCCCTGCAGCTTTTTCTCTTAAAGGTCATTTGTACATATTTTCATGGATGCAAGCTAACAAAAGAAAAAAAAAATAAAAAATGGGGAGATCTGAAAGCAGTGTTGGAGCAGCAAAAAATTGGTCTCGTTTTATTCTGGCTGGAAATTAAAACTGCTGGGGTAATACATCACAAGATGGTCTCCAAATTCTTTTTTAAGAATGTTTAGCAGGATTTGGATCGAAACACAGTGGATAGAGATATTTTCACAGACTGGGACTCTCTGGACTGGAATTATCCAGCCAGTTTTAGTCAGAGAAACTGGTTTTCTATCTCAAAGTGGGAGACAATGCCTTAAAATGCTGCCTTTTTTTTTTCCCCACCACAATTTTTAACTAGGTCATGTTTCAAAGAAAAGAATGGAAGAAAGCACTGCTGATTTTTCTACACTCAAATAATAATTTTAAAAAGTGCTGTTTAATGAGTTTCTTCTCTTTGTATCAGTTCACATAATAACTTACGTGTTCAACAGGAAAACAGTTCAAATGCAAATCCTGTCATGAAGTGTTCCCACCTGAATAACTTCTGTTAGAGGGAAGAAAATAGTGTTTTAAACAACTTTTACTCATGTGCTTCTCTCATTCTTTCTATTTCCATTGCTTGCATGGAATCTGGTTGTTTTGCTCCATATTTTTTTTTTACAAAAACAGAGCTTTAAAAGCTGCTGTTGACTATTGGTGTTCTACAAAAGCAAACTGCAAACACAGCATAAAAGTTCCCGAGGTTTTAATGAAATAAAAGGAAAGTTGAAAGAACAAACTCAATCTCAAAGGGGAAACTGATGAGATTTATTGCCAAGTTGAGAGAAATGCCACATGGGTAAAATATCATAAACTATCAGCAAGTATTTCTTGTGCTGTCTACAAGAACCAAATCTGACCCACTAGGATTCAAGTGGACATTTTTTTGCAGCATTTTTTTGCAGCGTTTTGCAGCCTTATCCATAGTCATTAACTACAGCTTCTTTCTTAGGATTATTTGGCCACCATCAGGTATAAGACAGTGAATTGAACATATTGATCACCTCCAGTTCCGAAGTTCTTCTGTGAGGTTTATTCAATATTGAATTTACTGTGTCTGGACCTTCAGTTCTTAGATCATGTCAAAGAGAGAACTACCACCTACTCTTCCTCTGATCCTGAGGATAGCTTTGGGAGCAAAGTGATGTTCATTTCTAACTGCTTGTCTCCTCCTTCTGGAATAATTGCCAGACAGATCTAAAAATTTTGCCTTCCATGCAGTACCACCCAGTAAAACAGGTATGTTGCACAAGACCTTAATGCAGTGGCCTGGTTATTTTTGTACTAGTTCTACTGCTTTTTTCATTTACAATAGTTTCAGTTCCTCTCTTGTTCCTATTGGTGTGACTTTTACTTACTGTCTCCCCCTGTGTCATGAACTTAATGCCTACCTTTGGATGGAGGCTGAGGGCTGAGTTGAGAGAAGATCACAGCAGCCCTTAAGCTTTGAGGTGCTTGTTCATTAGAGTTCATCAGTTTGGGGAATCCTTGGTGTTTTGGAAGACAGGAACAGAAAAAGAGAGTATAAATGCTGCTGGACTGAATAAAAGGTTCTGTTACTGGGAAAAGAAGAAAAAAGCACACAAGCTACAACAGAAACAAAGAGGTAAGAGCTCTAGAGAGGCAGGAGTTGTCAAAAAGCCTTCCCCATCAAACAGACTTCAGAGAACCATAGCAGACAGATTTTCAGTACCAGTCAAATGTAAGAGTGTAGGAAGTTGACATGCTGTCCCTTGGAGAGCCCAGGTATTGACAAAAGACATGCAAACTTGAAAAAAATGTACATTTGTGGAAAAATCCATCCTGACAAGTGACTGCACTTAAGTCGCCAAATGGACTTCACCCATGGGATGAAACTCAATTATTGTTGCACATCCAATGAATCCATCCATGGAGAAAGCACATGGCCAATAAAAGGGAACCGTTCAGTAATCAGATCTTTCAAAAGCTATTTAGCTCTTTGCCACTGAGTCCCCACTGTAAGTGACGTGAATGTACTTCCCTGCAAACCTCCTTGGCTCCTCGACTGGCGGCTTAGGAGTGCTGAGCCAGTCTGGAGCATAAACCCATCCTGCACAAGCCATTCAAAAGAATGTCTCAAATCCTTCTGTGTTTTCTGACATCACAGCTTTTTCAACTGCGGTTTGTATTTAGCACATATGAAGGATGCTTTCGTGTTTAGAGATGTTTCTGTGATGCTGGGAATAGAAGCTATTTATTGCCTAAAGGATTGTGTTAAATGGTTTAACCCAGTCAAGGCTCCATTAAGTAAGGAGCTTGCAAGCTGCAAGCCATTAAGACAGTCTTCCATTTTGAGTGAGGAAGTGTCTAGTGTGCATCTGCTGCTCAGGGTTTATCTTTCTATACCAACATTCACTAGGTGCCACCTCTCTTCTTTTGAGATTACATTGTACCTTGTGTAATCTGTGTACTTTTTGTTTGCCGCCTTCTTGATTTCAGCAGGTCCACAGCTATTATCTGAATAAATCCCTTTTAGTAAAAGATCTATTTTGGGTAATTTTTATTTTCTGCTTTACAAATGAAAGTCAGTTCCACTGATGGCACCGAAGCCATTTGTTTTAGGATGCACCTGCATTTGTTTCATAATAAAAACATCTTTGTGAAACTGAAACACTGCAACTGTTGTTTGCGAAAAACAGGCAACAGTGGCTGACAACAGATGCTTTTAAGAACATGGATATTATGTGCAAGTGTTTCATAAGTCCACTTAGTTGCTATGGCCAGATTTGAAACCATTGCCTCTGTTACCAGCCATCTAAATCACTGCTGTGTCTGTTTTCATAGATGTGTCACGGTGCTTTCTAGGGGATGTCATTCTCTAGAATAAATTGAATATCCAGTTTTTCAGGACAATTCAGAATGCAGCTCCCCTCAGATATGTGAAGTTCCAGTACCAACACTGTGTACACAAACATATGTGGACATGCAGAGACATCTGCCTTTTCACCCGTAAATTAAAGGAAAAATGTCCTCGCAACTAAGCTACACAGATTTTTTTTTTTTTGTCTTTCTTTTTTGTTTCCCATTGTTTCAACCAAGTTTTTCTTTTCATGATCTGTCTGCCTCTCTCTTTCTCTTTACAAGCTGGCAATTGGGTCTTGGAACATTCTTCGAGCTGCCAAGCAACAAGTTTCTCCTTATTCAGATTTTCAGGGAAAAATGTAGCACATCTGTTTACATTGTCACCCTGACGTAAGTTTGAGCCCACTCTCAAGATGAGAGTTATCAGGTGCTATCAAGTCAAGCAACAGCGATGAAGGATCATCAACCATCAAGTCTTGCATAATCCCAGCCTCAGAGCTGAGAGACAGAGAAAACTACCACAGCTTTACTCATGTGCTGTAGCTGGGTATGAACAGGGTACTCGATTTAACTCTTGTTTCAGCCAAAGACTGGTCAACATTTCTAGTGATGACATTAGCAATTTTATCCCAACAAAGCGAAAAAATCCACATTCTTTGAAAAATCTCCTCAGGGAACTGAGTAAAACTGCCTTTCAACCCAGTTACATTTTTCCATAAAAAATCCCATATTTGCTTCATATTTATGACAAGTCTTCATCACATTCAAAGTCTATCTAGCAAAATTTTTTCTTTATCTAAACACTGTTTTCAGCATTTGTCTTCACTGATACAATGACTCAGCATAACATGAACCTAGTATGCAAGTCTACCATTAAGGAAATATTTTCCATTGTTTGCAGAATCCCTAGAATTCAGCAGAGGAATAGACTGGTATTTGAGCCAAGAAACATCTGAATGTCATGTAAAGTTCAGTTAATTATTTTCTAAATAGTCATCAGCACTAATCTAGCTCAGAGTAGAGTTCAACTGGTATTGTTGTGTTTGCTCTCATTTTGGCCTCCTTGGTTTCACATTGTGACAAAGCCATTTCAATAAAGGATGCATTCGCAGAGACTTAGAAAAAAACATGGCTGTGGTCTTTTAGAAGTTGCACCACTGTGCTTCCAGGGAATCAGCTTAGTCTGATGAGCACTATGCACATATTCTAATGTGCCCTTCAGACAGGAGCACTCAAAACGGTTGCGGCAAAATTCAACTGAACTGCGCTGTCATTGTAATCCCCTGTTTATGGCAGTACAAAATAAAGAGGAAGCATTTTTGAGCGTTTGGGTTCAACTCCACACAGCTTGAGTTTTCTGCCTCCACTCTGAGCTCCCTGACCTGTTCTGGCAGAGCTGAGCTGGGCAGCTGATCATGAAAGAGTTGCTCTAGCAGCGATGAGTCAACACTGGTAAGCAGCCTCTGAACACACCTCAGCAGGACTGCTCTAATGTCAGAGGTTCTAAAGGTAGCAAATACATCACCTGATTTGGGGTTCATACTCCAAATCCTGACATCTACAAGAAAAGCTAGAAGGTCAGACTTTGTTCTGTTACCAAAACCCTGAAAAACTACCTAAGGAGCATGGGAGCACAGCCTTGCTCAGGTTTACAAAGGTATTTAAACATACAAAGATGCAGACAGACACCTAATAGGATTTATAAAAGTGCCTAAGGGAGTTTGGGACCTAATTCCCATTGGCTGTCAATGGGAATTAGATGTGTAATCTACTTAGGCAATTTGAAAATCCCACTGGCTGCATCTTTTCATGGCTAAGTACCATTACAAGCTTTAGCCTTAATGAATAGAATTATTATTATACTTGGTTTCATTTCCTAAAACTCTGATCTTGGTATGAAGGCTCAGGGAAAAACTGCCTGAATCCAAGCATAGATGAGTGCCACTGATATGATATGAAGTGTCAGGAAGGAATAAGTGAGCTTCAGTCTTTATATCACTGCTGTGTCTGCAACCAGCCCAGACATCTCCCAGGGGTTTGTGTGTTGGTCAGCTTTGCTTTCATGTGTGTCATGTAAAAAATGCAAGTGACTCGGTAAAGGAAAATTCTGGTCACTCACAGCAAAGTAGTAAAGAAAACAAAATCATAAGTGCCCAGAGGCTGTGACCAGCTAGTTGAAAGGGTTTCATTTTTCCTGCAAATAACAGCATTGGAATCTTCTCACCACTCCGTGGAATGAATTAAGTCCCATCTGGTGCTGGAGAGAATTTACAGCTTTGGGCAGTACAAGGACTCTTTGGTTACCCTCTTTTGCTCAGGCAACCCAGACACAGGCTACAGTGCAGAGTTTAACCAAACAACACTCTATTCCTTTCCCTTTTTCTTGTCAGGCTGGGTCTCAAACAATAACCAACATTCCCCTATCCATACAACTTTGCAAAAGCTGTGAAAACTTGATTTCCCTGGACATGATGCAGTTTTCCTTAAATCCTTAAAACCAACTTAAACTCTCATAATTGTTTATCCACTTAACTTTACATGCTTAGAGTTGTGTTGTCAGCATTCAGAAGAGAAAAGGCTGGGATGGGTTTCTGCATGGTCCTGTGTTCAGTTCTGGGCCCCTCACTGCAAGAAAGACATTGAGGTGCTGGAGCACTTCCAGAGAAGGGCAAGGATGCTGTGTAGGGTGTGGAGAACAGGTCTGATGAGGAGTGACTGAGGGAGTTGGGGGTGTTTAGCCTGGAGAAAAGGAGGCTGGGGGAGACCTTATTGCTCTCTACAACTCCCTGACAGGAAGCTGTAACCAGGTAGGGATTGGCCTCTTCTCCCCAGGCTAACAGGATAAGGGCAAACGGCCTCAGGCTGTGCCAGGGGAGATTCAGGTTGGACATCAGGAAGAATTTCTTCACTGAAAGGGCTGTTAAGCTTTGGAATGGTCTGCCCCGGGAAGTGATGGAGTCCCTATCCCAGGAGGTGTTCAAGAAATGACTTGTCTTGGCACTCAGTGCTCCAGTCTGGTTGATGAGGTGGTGATTGGTCCAAGGTTGGACAATCTTGGAGGTCTTTTCCAACCTTAATGATTTTATGATTCTTAGGAGAATTTCTTGATCTCCTGGTGAGAACTCTTACCATTTCAGCCACTGCACACGCACAGAGCTGAACACAGTCACTCTGCTGTATAGGATTTTCTCACTTGAGGTTTTTTAATCAACCAGAAAAGGTTACACACTGAATGTGGCTGTAATGCCCACTGACAGACCTTGCAACAAAGAAAGAGTTGAATGTCCTCTGAAAATGGGCAAGTTCTGAGGTGCAGTGAGGACTGGGGACCTTGATTGTCTGAACAGTCACCAGGAACCCACACAAGGCTTGGCTGTAGCCAACTGAATTTCAGTTTTACTGCAGACTGCAACCGCCTGCTGAAATCTTGCCACAGCTAAAATTTCTTCCCAGCACACCCATTGCTGAGCAACAATGTGTGTCCTTTTCCAGAGAATGGGATCAGCCCAGACTGGCTCTTGAGAAACACACCAGCTGCACTTGAGAGAGCAGTGGGATGAATGTTCAAGGAGCTTTGCAGCCCCAGCAGAACGCTGGGTTTTCATAGCTCACAGCAACTAGACAGTGCAATCCCTCGTGTGGAAGAGAAACCCTTGCCAGAGGCAATGGCCATTTAGGTGCGAGGGGGATACAGCATTCCAGGGAGGAAAGGGGATGTACAGGAGCCAATTGTTCAGGAATAAGGACAGCCAGCTTCTATTTTTTTTTATTTTGTCTTTCTTTTTTTTTTTTTTTTTTTTTTTTTTCTGGCTGCTGACTTGGTGCTCTTCANTTTTTTTTTTTTTTTGTCCTGTAAGTCGATTTGGTGCTAATGAACTGGAGGGGCATTAGGACTAACTGCTTCCTGGCACGGAGTACCCAGACATTGTGCAAGATTCCTTTCAGCTCAGCTTTGCTAACATGTTTGGTTCTGACCTCAAATATCTCAAGTTTTTCCAGTTCTGAGTTCCTCTGCCAGTGAAAAGGCCTGGGACAGTGAACTTGTGCCAAAATACCTGGGGAGCTGGGGCAGACTGGAAAGACTGGGTTGTTCTGCCTATGATCTCAGGCAGGGGGTTGAGTTGCTCTGCAGCTCTGGGAGGTCAGTCTGCAGCAGAGGGAAGAGGCATCAGGTGGGATGTGGAGAGCTAGTTCCAGGGGGATAAGTGAGCATACTGACAGCCAGCAGGCAAATGGCTCAGTTCCTTTATTTCCAGTGGAAAATATTTCAGTTACAGTTTTGTTTTTTCGTTTCATCAAAATTTTGCTTAGATCCTTTTTCATTTTCTGAATAAAAAGAAATCATCCTTGGCATAATAATGGGTGAATACTGTAATGAAAAACCAGTTCCCACTAAATGCCCCCTGCTCCTTCAGTAGACATTTTCCAACAAAAGGCTCTGAAATTTCAGCTGTCCCTGTATGTGCTCCAGATGAGTTTTACTTGGGGTGGTTCATGTTCCTTCCAGTCTCTGTATATTTTCTTTTCAGTGTTAATCTAATTCAGCATCCCTTGAAAAGAATGGACATCATCCTGGTGACTCCAACAAGACTGACTGAGATATATTCACAACACAGAGGAGACACAGGTTCTAGTTTCACCTTATCTCTTCCCCTCCTGATGACGATCACAGCAATGATTTTCACTCTACCTGACTGTTGTCTGTCTTGGCTGGCAAACTACAGAACTAATTCTCCTGCCTCACAAGGGGCTTGTAATCAACCCACTGAATTTACCTCTTAAACTTCACACTTAGGATATTTCCTAAATGATTTTATTTTTTTAAATCCACCTCCTCCTTTAACTAGTGAGAGAAAGTTAACTGACAGCTGTGGAAACCTGCCCGTACAGTTTTATTTCCCCGTGTTTTCTAAGTTTTGCGTTTTTCTTCACATTTTATTTGGAAAATATCCTTGAAAAAGTGTTGATTTGCCCACCCAGTCCCAGGGAAGGGTCTGTGTCTTTGAGTGAATGTGGGCACGTACATGTATGTGTAGAGAGTAGTATGTCCATGAAACATCTCTCTTGGCTCTGCTGTTGGAACTGCACATTACAGCACATTGAATGACAACTGCAAGGACATTTGTCACTGTATATGGGGTAAAATCCATCATTCCATTGGCACAGTAATTATTTTATAAACTTGCTCAATGCAGCTGTAAAGAGCTGTTTACTTATCCACAGGTCTTAAATCTACTGCTGGAGAGCCTGAGGGAGAATTTGATAACATTACTTGCTTATGCTGTTTGAGAGTTCTGCGTTGTCTTTGATCTCAGTGTGGGCATCTGTAATTATCAGCTTTACTCACCATGTCTTGATCATTTTAATGCTTTTTACTCGGACTGCTCTGAGAGAGGTGTTAGTTCTGTTTGGAGAAAGGAGCACAGAGATGAGAAGCTTTACAAGGCCTGATGTTCAGTAGCTTTTAACTGCTGGAGCTCTTCCCAGCAGCTGAAGGGCTGTGTGACAGAGAGGAGACTTCACTTAAATTGAGCTCAAGGGGCCTGGGATTGATTTGGAAATCTATTTTTGACTAGCTGGATTTAGCTAGTCAAAGTTTACACAGCTGTGAACAAATCCAGCTGTTCTGGTAGAAGATGTTGCTGTTCCCAGGAGATCATCATCATCATCTACCTTGCCAGAGGTTACTGCCCCAGTCATTCTGCCAATGAAACATCCCACAGGTGATCCTGAATTCAAGCAATGCCAGGTGGATGGATGGATGGATGGATGGATGGATGGATGGATGGATGGATGGACGGACGGACGGATGGATGAACCGATCCAAATGATTTTGCACGAAATAAACTGTAGCACACTCGCACAAGCATGCTAAAGAGGGATGCCTAAAAACAGGAAAGGTGCTGTAATCTGGTAGGCAAGTCATTGTCGCACAGTTGGGGACAGGGTCTCACACCAGCACAATGACACAGAAAAGAGGAAATCTCTCCCTGACTTAAGTCATAACAAACCTTCCTCACTCCTCTTCCTGTGTCACCAGGGCTGGTTAGAGCAGAATCTGTGGAAGTGTCTCTCTATGCACACAAAGTGTTTAGTTCTCATCCCACCCAACAGAGTATGTGGAAGTACAAACTGCAGGGATAAGAAAAATTTTATATCTTTTTAGAATGGTGAAAGTGGCAGAGTGTGACCAGAGGTCAGACGGTAACATGGAAACCAGCCAGAATGAGAATTGATTATTTTTAGTAGGCAGCTCCACTTTCAAACATTGCTCTCTCTGGCTTGTTGTAGCCTTGGAGCCGCTCCTCCTGAACACATACAGTGAAGGTTGCTCTTGAAGAGTGAGGTGGAAAGGGATTAATCAATGTTCTCAGCAAACATAACATGGTATGGAAGAGAGGAAGGATTTGTCAGGCTTTGAAGTGTCCAAAAATTGGCAGCAGTGACAAAAAAGCCTCAAACTGATGGGCAAATATGGAAAGCAAACACATTTGCTCTACTAAGCAGGGACAAATAATATCTAGATAATCTAAGGGAAAGATTTCACTTTTGCCTAATCCTCATAGCATTTCCAGCCCAAAGATTTCTGGGAATCTGGTGTAGGCCAAATCACATGACATTTCTAGCCAGCTTTGCTGACCGAGGACTTTGGGATCAGCCCTGAACTTTTGACGATTAGTCAAAATGAAATGCTTTGGGCTTAGCTATTAACTGAGTGCTTGGATCTCTGTGCTGTGAGAGTGGAACACCAACCACCTCTGTGCAAAGCCAGGAAGCCTGACTAATGCCCATCTCTAGTAGACTCACCTAGACCATCAGACCCTGACGGGAGATGTTTGCTCTGTGCTTTGCCCAGCTCTCCTGGGGTCAGCAGGGTTAGTGAAAGAAGACACCAAATATATATGGTACCCTGAAACTGTGCTACAGAGGTACCTGTTGTCATCTGCTCCTCACCCTTGGGAGTTACCAACTTCTCCCTCCTCTCTTCTTGCTCCACACCTTCGAGGTTGCTCCTTCTTCCCTTCTTCCCTGGTTCCCAGTCCTGACTTCATTTTGTCTCCTTCCAAATTTGAAGCTACAGCCACTGCCTTCAGTTCCAGGGCCACCACTGGGCCTGGGCACAGTCTGGGCTGTTGCTATCCAGAGCTGCTCGGCTGTTCCCATGTTGGGCTTTCCAGCAGCACGGGCTCTAGTCACACAGGATAGAGCTGCCCTGCTCCAACCTGCAGGAGCTGGCTCACAGCTGGCAGGACTTCAGCTCCATGGTGGGCAAAAGCAGCTGCAGCACTGGAGCCCAGTTCTCCTTGGAAGTGCTGTAGCCACATGCAGACTGCCCTGAATTTTAGCAAATACCTATGGCTCATGCAGTGTGCAGTGACCTTCCTCTGGGCATCCTGGAGTCAACTGTGCTTGTCTGGGCACCTGCCACAGACCCGCAGAAGGGATCTGGATGGGAGTTGCCAGAGTGAGTATGATCCAGGCACGCAGATTCCAGCAGGCTGGAGCATACTTGGCATAGGGTCAAGGCGCTCACAACAGCTGTGCCCCCTTGCTAATGGTTTGACAAATATGAGCATTTTTGCATTTGTCACAAAATCCCCAGGCCTGTCGCTTTCAAGTTTCTCAAGGCTTTAATTCCGTGCCAGTATATTGGGCTGGGGGGAGAGAGGGAGAAGCAGTGCTCCACAGATGTCCAAGGCTGGGAGATCCTGGGAAGCATTAATCCTCTGAAGACAAATATTCTGTGAAAAGCGAGATTTTAAATATGTACCACATTTCTACAAACACTCTAGGCTGGCATAAGCCAGCTCTGCAACAACCTCTTTCAGAGGGCTGTTCACCATTCCTGTTCCTCCTGACCCAGGGCTGCTCCTTTCCCTATGCTGGCACCAGCACACACATGATTGTCCAGTGAACCAGGCCAGGGAAGTCTGCCAGCTTGAAACTAAACAATTTCCTTTTCCCCAGGTTAGTTCTGACCTGGATGAGTTCCCTGATCTGGTTCATTGCGGGGCCAGCAGAACACTTGTGCTGGCACAAGGCAGGGAGTAGCACAGGGAGTAAAGTGGAATGTGGGCTGGGGGTGTGGGGAAGGAAGGGCCATTTCCTTCAGGAGCAGTGCTAGTTTATGCTGGCTTAGAGACTTGGTGTATCTGTGGTGTTAATTACTCAAAATTATGTGCTCCAAACTGTGTGTCACAGCTGAGAAATTTTCAGGAATAAAAGCCTCTCTCTCTCTCTTAAAACAGGACGTTATTTCTTACGTTGTTTGACTGAAGTTTGATGGGTCAGAGTCAAAACTGAGTCCCTAACATTATCATGCCAAATAATTGTCAGTCCACTTGGCATGATAAAAGGGGAGATGGAGGCACAGGGCAGGGAAAAACTGCTTCTAAAATTATACAGCAGATTAGGAGCAGAGGCACAATGACCTGGCATGTCTCCTTGCAGCTTGGTTCCCACCAGTGGCTTCCTTGTGTCTCTGTATGGCAAGGAGAAAACCAAGTCAGTTGGCTGCCACACTGCCCTCAGTTCCCATGTGCGTTGATGGTGCACATTTATTATGTGTTTATTTAAATATCAAGGAGAATAAATCATCTGAGTGGTGAATGATTTGTCAGAAGTTGTCTCATTTATCCTAATAAAATGTGAACTGATTAATTTATCTGAGAGAAGTTTTCTCTGGATTTACAGTGATGGAGCTGAAAGCAGGATCTTCCCCACTGACTCTGCAGCAGTATTAGCAAGTGTTCTGCTTCCAAATCATGTCACTTGTGTTCTACCAAGTTCATCTGAGGCATCCATTAAATTCTAGGGCACAACACTGCCTTTCATTTGTAGCTGTAGCCAACAAGAAGATATCAGAATCTCACCCATTAATGGAATAATGGACATCAACAAAAGTCCCCAGTATTTGCTCCCCCACAGTCTCACTGACTCATTTCAGTCATGCTGGGCTGTGCCGAGGTCAGTGCAGCTGTTCTGGCTTTACAAGCTTTTTTTTTTTTAGCATGGAGATATGAGATGTTCTTTATGCTTCTTGATAATTCCCACTGAATCGGCCTGTTCGTTGCATTTTAAGAAAAAAAACCTGGTTAATTTTAGTTACTTGCTTCCCCTTTTCTTTAGTTCCTTAGAATGTTATTGTTTTCCACTGAGAAGATAATTTAATGTGATACTCGACCATATTCCCATACCTTTTCCCACCTGAGGAGAGACATACTTGAACTGATTTACATATTTATTGAATATATGTTCCTAGGGTGGCCACACTGCGATGTCATATCTCATTTACAGCACGTTCCCGATGGCTCTACAGCTTCTTAAAAGAAAGACATTGTGAAAAGAAAAGAAGTACAATGTTTTATGTGTGGACTACAAACATAAAAGTAGTGAAGTATGGAGTGAAAGGGTAGATTGTCAGCCCGAAGATACAATAAGCCATTAAAGCATTTAAGGCCGGCCTGCTGAGTTTGTTGTTCAATTACTGTTAATGATGAAGAATGTCAATAATTATGACTTTCAACCCTCTATGACGTTTGCGTTTGTAAAAGCTTCAGAGATTGGCTTCACCAAAACCTACTGGGGTTGCTCTTGAGGAGCTAAGATGAGGCTCACAGTGCACTTTTTTACAGAAAGAATGCATTATGCATCTGTGCTCAGCCTGTTGGAAGCCCACAGCCTATAGTCAACCCTGGCAAGCCCAAGCCAGTCAAAGCAATAGGATGGTCTGGTCACACATGTACGTCAGAGCCTGAGATGAATAGTGGAAATGGGAATGTTTATTCTTCACTGAGCCAGACACATGCTGGAGTACTTCTGTGTAATGTAGCTTCAAGAAAACCTTGCCTAGGAATGATAGGAAGGTGCTGATTTCAGCCATCCGTCATCATCATGTCCAGAACTTGAATTCTTTGAAAACAACCTTACGCATATTCTCTATTTTATGAAAGTAACTGTTGGTTGACAAAACTACATACAACACTTTATCTTTGATGATAGACAGGAGTGGAAGTTTTGCCTATAGGAAACTGTACGAACAGGACTTTTGCCAGTGGCTGAATTTCAGGTTGTGAGAGGGAGATCTGGTCAGTTCTGTATTTGCCAATTGCTGGCATTATGGCCCTATTCTGTGTGCTCCTACCCTTCATTCCTATTAATTTCTTTGTCTTCTAAATTCAGAAAGCTGATGTGTTGAACAAAAAAGAATTTAGACGAACCATGCAAATACTGGGTTTGTGGAGTGCCTTTGGTATCTCTTGTTTTACAGGAGAATTTCACTAATGAGAATTAAAGTGGCCCTAGATGTTTGCAGTGGTAGAGTTACTGTATATATATAGATGTATAAAAAAGAGAAAATAGGGTAATTTTAAAATGCCATGTGGTAAGTTGTCTGAAGAGTCCAATCATTCCAGATTAATTTCCTATGCACTGTAATAATATTGTCCTTATACCTGTCTTCAGTATTCAGACAGATATTACAGCTGAAATCTGAAAGTACTGGATGAAATTGTAGCATGAGTTATTGGAAACTATAAATAAGACCTCACTGTGATTATAATCCTTCAGTGATACATAGAATAATAATTGGGGGAAAAAAAATCACAGGTTAATTACAATATCAAATAAGATTACTTTGTAACAACAGTGATACTTACACTGTTTTGTTTTAATATTAGGTAAAATGTGTATATTTAATGAAAAGATGATAGCCAGGTTGCTTTTATACATATGTAACATAATTATTATTCCTGATCTCAAATTCTGAAAGGCTTACTATTCATTATATAATCTCACAAAAAATTCTTGTGAAAAAATATAGTATTTGAAAACCTTCACTTCAAAGAGTTTGAAAAGATCCTTTTTGTTTCTTATACACCTCCACAAATATTATTTTTCCATTTTTTCTTTTTTTACCAGAATGCTGATGAAGAAATTATCCTTATTTTGGTCTCTCAACACATGTCTAGTAATTATTGTTGTAGAGACAGGAAGAGATTGGGCTTTTTTGATTTTTTATGAAAAATGTTCAAAAAATATTTTTAAAGGGCATAGGATGTTTTGTGTTAAATATTGCCAATGCTGAAAGATGCTGAAGGTTTCATTTGAGCAGTTTGGTGCAAGGTTCCCTCTTTCAACAAGTCTGTGTCTCAAACCCTGTTGTGTAATAAAACCAGTTGCCAACTATTTTGAAAAATAAACTGCCTAAGTTGGATTCCTGTTAAGCAATCAGCTTTAATCCTCTGGAGAAAGGGTGAGCAGCTTTGTTCCTCTTTGTTGAAGTCTGGGTTAACCTCCTCCATTTCTTTGGCTGTAATAATTTTGTTTTAGAGAGAAAGCCTTCCATGTGCTAAAAGCTCTGCTTGGACACAGGGCACTTCCCAGCAAGCAGGGCAGTTGGTTTATGTGCTTGGACCCCTCTTCAGTGAATGAACCAACCAACCAACCAACCAACCAACCAACCAACCAACCAACCAACCAACCAACCAACCAACCAATACGGAGCTTTAGGAAGGATTCTGGATACCATAGAAGAGCAGTTATACTTGGAGAGTGGTTTCTCAGTTACCTTAAACTGATTTAAATCACCACAATGCCAAGAGGGCTGAAGACTTGCCCTCCTTCCTCTGTCTGGGGACAGATCTTTTGGAAAAATAAGGATCACAATAGCCTAAGCTGGTCTATCCTGGGACTGGCACAGTTCTTAATTGTGCATTCCTTCCACGTTCACTGTCGGATCAGAGTTCACAAACTAATTACTCTTTTCTTTTTGTAGGGTTAATTTTCTGCCACCTTAGTGACCTGAACTGGGTCATGCATGAGGGAGACCAAAGAATGTCTTTTCCTGTGCCAAGAACAAAATGATATGTGCACAGGAGTTCAATGTCTACTAGGACAGGCCTTGACAAAGAGTGTATGAGACTGTCAGCAAGAGAAATACATCTGATTGAGTCAGTCTGGCTAGGACTTCCCTGTTTTGGTTATCCAGTATATTGGCAAACACCCTCGTATCTGCTTTTTTGTTTAAACACCTCTCTTTCTTGTCTGGGACAGGTCTGCTCCCTGCTCTGGCAGCTGACAATGCATTTCCTTCCGCTGAGAGTCCTCGAAGACTCCCCAGGGTTGCCACTGCACAGAAAAGAGGGTTGCTGGAGGCACTTTCGCACCTACTAATGGAAGAGTCATCAAAGCTGGTCCCTGGAGGAAATGATTTCTTCGTGGAAGTGCAAAGAGTTAAGTCATGGTGGGTGCTTCTTGACATGAAATTCAGCCCATGAGAAGAGACCGCTGCAGGGGAGGGAGCTGTCTCTTTTTAGGAGCATACCCACCTTCTAAACACTCTATCTCTGCTTGCTTCTGTCTTACAATAATATGCAAAAGATGACAAGTACCTTATGCAAGATCTGCAGCTATTTACTACAGGATTTGTAGAGGCAGGCAACACATCCTCCCTGTTTCCCTTTCAAACCTGGGACTCTGAGACTGTTGCTGCAGCAAAAGAGTAAGGCCCTTGGTGAAAGAGCAAAACTCACTTGCAGGGAAGTTACAGGCAGGACTTGGGTAACAGACTAATATCCATCAACACATTTTTGATGTCACTGTGCTGTTCCCCTCTGTTTGAGCTGACAGTTTATGCCAGGGCTTGGCTACATTTCCCCTGCATTGAGAAGAGTTTGGATGTCAGACGCAGGGAGATGGAGCCAGCTTGGGCAGCCAGCCGTGAGCAGAGTGAAACAGTGAGGAATGTCTCTTTGCTCCAGGGCGTGAGGTGCCATTGCCAGTCTGACCTTTTGAATACAAAGCATTTGTCAGAAATCTTGAGAAAAACGAGCCTAACCAGTCAGGGTGGCTCTGCCTTTCTTTTAAAGAGAAGCTCATGTATTCAAGCAGACACACCTACCCCCAGGCCTGACCCAGATGTTGTAGGCAAGGATCTCTGATCATACTGGGGGGGCCCCCTCCCCGTGTTCACTCCAGTTAGCAGGAGAAACCAACCTCACACCCTTGTGTGGGCTCTTTGCTCATTCCAGCTGGGGGCACAGTAACTCCCAGGCTATCCAGGGGTAGCTGTGAAAGGGTAACACCATGTTAAAGACACCATGAGATGTGTGCAGGCAGCTCTACCGAGGTGTGTGAATCTTGGTACCCTGTCCTGCACCTTGGAGCTTCAGTGCTCAGAGTCTTACACAGAGCCAGCCTATCTCATAGGGTGTCTCCCAGCCCCTCTGTGATTCCCTGAGCCACTGCCCTCCAATGTAGACCTCCCAAAGCCTCATGCATGGAGCTCTGGGCTCAGTGACTGAATCCCCTGCCATGCTCTCACACAGGCAGCCCAGTGCACCAGGGCCTTGGTGCCACGTATGTTCTCAGCCTCACACCTTGGTGGCCATGGCAGGAAGCTGAGGATGTGAGTGGCAGCTCAGGGTCAGGAGAGGGGAGTGAAGTTTATGCACCCTAAAATCCCTGTCAGAGATACTTCTCTGCACCACAGCTGAGACCTCTGTCCATTCACCATCTGGAGATCTGATACACAGCTCACATCTTCCTATGTGTGACAGGTCACAACCTGCTTTGTATGGCAGGATTAGTAGGATGAACTGTCCTTACACTGCACTGTGCCAAGTAGACTTTTCCCAGGAGCGTTTCCTCCCTGCTCCGTTAGATCTGCTTAAGTTGCTGCAGAGCTGCACCCTCAGTAACCTCCCAGGGACCCTCGGAAACATCCGCAGGCTGCACACCACGGAGTAATACATCAGCACATTCCACAGGCACTTTTAACTCTGCTTGTCTCCTCTAAGCCAATCACACACGCAAATCCCCTCTGCGGATTAAGGAAGGCAGGACACCAACAGGGAAGGCCCCCCGCCTGTTCTCTGCGTCTTTCGCCAGCAGGAGACAGAACACTTTGCCTTCAGAGCTGACCCTCGAGTCCTGCAGCGCTGCCTGTGAGCGGTGTGGGATGAAGGACCAGCGGGATGAGGAATCAGCAGAACAGGGAGCCGGGTCCTGGCTGTCGCTCCGTGCTCGGCCCTGACATCTAGTGGAACAATTTCTCCAAAGCATTTGAGGAGCTGATCTAGAAAGATCAGGGTTTGCTTCCCTGCAAGGCTCGATGGAGCAACCTGTTCGTCTGCATGATGATTTCTTTTATTGAAATTAATACTGCTAAAGGATTTGTTGTGGGAAAAAGGAGGAGGCCCCAACATGAATAAGCAGCAGACCCTTTGGGTAGTCATTTTTATCTTTTCCTCCAAATCTGAACCTCTCTTAGCTGCCAGGTGAACGGTCTTGCTGAAATCAGTGACAAACATCAGTTTCACAGTTACTTCTTGATTAACACCATTAAATGAAAACCAACTGTGACACAATCCCAAGAGACCGTAGGGTAAAACTGTGAGAGAGCTCATAATAAACCCTGTGAAAAATGCAAAATTGCTATGGGCTAAATTTTCCACCCGGCTTCTCAGAACACAGCTGTGCCACTTGTGAGTACGACTTCGCACATGTGACCCTTGCTCTGTTTTCACAGGTGAGAAAGGAGCTCTCAGTGCACGGAAACATTTTGTGTATCTAAACCAGATTTTTCAGCTTCTCTGCTGGAAGTGATGCACATAATTGTCTTCCATAAGGAAATGCATGAAAACCTCATTGCAGCTGGAGAGGCCAAGCGTGGTTTTTTGCTCTTGGAAGGCTGCTGAATGTTTGTGATGCACTTTGTGTAGGGAGCTGAAAGCATTACGATGACAGTGACGACAGAGATGAGCAGCTGTTGTTGAGTTACAACAGGAATCTTTATTTATAAGATTTAGAGACTATGCACTTGTGGTGCTTGATCACCAGCATAAACAAATTGGGTTTCCCATGGCCAGACAGCCCTGCAAGGGGCAAGGTCTGAGAGATTTATGCCTGCTCAGATGCAGGCTGGCAGTGGCCCTCCCACGTGCAAGTCAGATCTTTACAAAGGCCAAACCTCATTCTTTTAGCTCCTCCTTGGGCACCAGGGCTTCCAACAGTGGCACAGAGAAAGGGACAGGAGTGCCTTGAATTGCTCCAGAAACTTCCATCCCAAGGTTGGAGCACTCCTCAGAGATGTGCTTCAAAGCGCCTGGCCAAGTGACTTTCTAACCATGGTAGAAGTTACTGCCCATCAGCTGACTCTGCTTGTGAGGCACATCTTACTTCATCTCTAACGCCAACAGAGTTGATTGCCGGGGCTGTGCTGATTGTTGGCAACTTCCTAAACTGCTTTCGGCTGCGTGTCTAGACCTTTCGAGTCTCATCTGAGACAGCTGAAGCAGAATCAGAGCCAAAGCTTTTTGTACTCTTTGAGTCTGCTACTTGATTCTCCATCAAATGGGCAGTGCCATTCAGTGCCAGGGGCATGCCGAGTGCTCATTGTGTAGGGGGAGAGGCAGTGTCAGAGAGCTCCTGCAGATCAGGGGCATCTCTGCCGCTAATGCAGTGCTCCTGTCTCAGGGCCAGGGCTTTTCCTGGTGGGTTTATTTAGAATTTGCACAGTTTGATCACTGCACAAGTCTTAAACAAGGAATTAATTGAGATTTTAATAAATGGTCACTGCATGCTAATTGAGTACCCACTTGATTATTTAAAAATATTACGTGAAGTTTGTGTAATTGGTTACACTGGTACTAAATTAGCATATAAAATCTCCTGCAACTCTCATATGATTTAATGAGGCTGTTATCGTGCGTGAATAAAACGGTGATTGATGAGTGAAAACCTCTTTTCTGAGCACGGAGATTGTTTAATAAGGTCAGAAATATTTCTGACATGTACTGAGTTACTCATGTTATTCAGGTCACTTTTTGACAACAGAGTGACCCATGTGTATAATGAGGACTTGGGATTGAAATGGATTCATAACTAACCCAGCATGTGACTGGATTTGGACCTGCAATCTCACAGCAGCTTGTGAAAAAAGAGAGGTCACTACTCTGTCCTGGCTGAACTCCTCTCTTTTTAATTGTCAAGCACTGAAATGGACTGAGCTGTATTTCAGGGTGCAGAAGAATAGAAAATACAAAAGGCAAATTAGTAATCTGGAAAAGCTTCTCCTCGCATTACTCTAATCCTAATGCCACTTCCATGTGGCAGGTCAGAGCTGCCTCATGTGTGGTCTGTCTTGGGTGTGCTGAAAACCCAACATCAGCCCAGGGACAGTCCAGCCAAACCTCCTTTCCTCTGGCTATAACTCCCATCTCCTACTGTTCTGGCAACAGAACGGTGCAGTGTTTTAAGAGACTCTTTGATGGCCATTACAGGAATTGGTCTTGCGGGTTGCTGAACTGATTTGGGGTCAGAGTGTGGGGGTGAAACGGTACCAGCAGATGCATTAGACCAGAGCCACTCCAGCAGTGTGGGGGGAGAAGGGACATTGCCCTGCAATGAACTACCTTGGTAGAATGCATTTGGGTTCACTGGCAGTTGGTGTAAGGAAGAAGAGCCACACTGGCAGAAAGTGAGGGGTGTTTGCAGGGGGTGTGAAGTCACTGATGCTCCAGTCTTCCTGAGCTGGGCTGATCCCAGTGTAGTCAGCTGCACAAGATTAAAATATGGATGCGAGGATTTGATGTAACTGAGCCCTGCTCCGCCCGCATGGAAAGCAGATGTTCTCCAGTTTCCAGGTGTTGAGAAGTGCTGTGTCAAGCTCATGGAAAAGCTTGCCAGGTAGTTTGAAGATAGCTGGTTTTCTCATCTCCTGGGCACACTCCCAAGCCAGTGTTCAATGCCTGATACAAGGCAGACAAACATCTGTCAAGACTTATGTAGCCAGAGCTGCTCCTGCCTAGGGGCAGCCAGATAGTCTAGGTGATCTCTCAAGATCCTTTCCAGCCCTTATCAGAGACTGATTTCCTGGGGAAACAGTGCTTGTACAGCCTTCCTGCTTGTCTGTCCTCCCCTCCCCAAAAGTTTTGGAGCCAGTTGGCCAATTTCAATCGGATTTGAACTCAGAGCTACAAATTCCTAGAGGTTCGTGAAAAAAACCCAGCTGGGCAGAGAAGAAAGACTCAAAATAGTGCCACCACTGAGAAATGCAGTTATAGCTCATCTCATGCATCCAGAGAGGCAGCAGCCAGCTGACCAGTAATCATATGTAATGGCAAACCTCTGGGCACGAATGATGCCACAAAACACCCACAGCTTGTGCGGCCTCATGCTCAGCTAAGAGGGGATGGAGGAGGCAACTGTAGAAGTTACTGGGTGAGACAGGAGGGAGATGATCATAGGAAGGGCTTAGGGGATGTGGAACACAAAGCTGGAGGGAACTGAGCTTCGTTATCTGCCTTGCTCCTCTAAAAAGCTGTTTCTGATCTCTTGGTTTCTTGCCCACTCTCAATGCTGTCTGTTAACGATCCTCCTCTTTAATTTTTTGCAGAAGATCTGACCTAAAAGAGCTCAAACAGCAGCAACACACTGTCCAGTGTCATCTGCCTTCCTCTGTCAGGTAATTTTTGGTCTAACCTTACACTCCCTGTGAATTAGGAAATGTGAAGGTACCCAGGAGTGTATGAGCATGTAGCAGGGATAATTGCTCTCCGGGAGGGTAAGAGTGAAGGAGAATGAGTGTGCAGGATCCTGGTGTCTCTGTGTGAACAGACTGCCCAGGCCTTCCACTGTTCTAAAGATACAGGGACAAATTTTGAAAACAAGTTTCATTGCATTCCTTCTAGAGGCCTGATTCCTTATCTCTTTCCCTCCTGCCCACTGCCTTGATTTTGCATGCTTATCTGTAACATCCTCTTCCTGCTCAATAAAAAACCATTTTTGGAGCCGGATGTGCACATGTGCCTGACTGCTGACCTCTACAAAGCTTTTTAGATATCCCTAGCTGTAAGCACACATTTAACTGACTGTAGTTTGACTTAGTATTCTTATTTATTTGCACTTATGTCAGAACCCTACCACCTGGCAGGCCTAATGATGCTGGATATCAGGAGTAATGGGGCGTGTAGTTTGCTTCTGATTGTGGGGCGTTTGTGGGGTGCAGGCAGATCATACTTCTCTGTGCCACAGAGCATTCAGGCGGGTTCTTGTCTGTGACTTGTACCCAGGTCTACTCAAACATGTAAGGGTCAAAACACAAGCTGTGCTTTTGATCATGCCAGAGCTCATTCCAGGGAGGAGTAAGCTCAGTTGTGTGTTGACTCTTCATTGAAAACTCTCCCTCAGTTTGCCACCATAGCTGTCCTGTCAGCATCGGAGAGGTAATGCCAAAGTGCCTCATCCCAGAGAACCACGGGGAATCTCAGGCACCAGTTCTACAGAAAGAGTGATGGCCCAGAGCACTGTGAGAGAGAACCAGGTTTCCCTGGGTGCACATGCAGAGCCTGCAGACAGGGCAGATGCGTTCCTGAGGGCAAACAACACCCCACTTACCTGTCTGCTTGGGCAGCTGACAGGCAGCCTGGAAACCACTCCCTGCCCGGCAAAGCTGAGGGCGAAGCTGAGACAAGCACTAAGACCAAGGTGTGACTCTCACTCAAAACACGCTCTGGGCTGGGCGTGGTTCTTGCTGCAAAGAGAGAAAACATAGAAGGGAAAAAATAAGGTAGAAAGCTGCAAAGTCGTGAAGGAGCTTGCCTAAGGTCGCACAACAGGGTGGCAACAGAAGTTGAACTGAGCTTTCTTGATGCCTGGTTTAGTTCAGCTCAGCTTCCAGGATGTAGTGACTGCAGAGCCTCCAGTCACTTACACCTGTTACTATTTGCATGTCTGTTGAAGTAGGTTTCTGGATTTCACCCATGCTGGTCCATCCTCCTGGGAAGTCAAATAGAAATGGTAGAGTCTATAACGATCTCACTCCCCTGGCAATGCACTGGAATCACAAGCGTTTGCGTGAGCTAAATATAGCAAAGAGGGACTTGTGGTTGATCAGTATTTCTCCCATTAGTGCTGTAGGTGGAACTGCACTTAATAGGAATTACACTAAATGGATATAGGAGACATGGGGATAATTGACCAAACTTGTCTTAAATGTGTTTGTGGAGAGAAAGAAGCCGCAAACTGACAGGCATTTTCCCCATTAGCCTCTCTAGAGAAGTTGCAGGCACTCTAGGCCAGATTCTTAGCTAGAGGGACTTGCCGTTGCCTTTTTGTCTTCCCTGGAATTAAGCTGATTTACACGAGCTGCAAACAGCTTATTGGAGTAGCCTGGAATATTAAATATCTTAGGCTCGTGCAAAAGTGTAACTATTACAGCCACAGGTTCATTGTCATGAGTTTGAGCTTTTTAAATAGGAATAACTTGAGCCTGCTGAATAGTAGAATTAAGGTCAATATACCCAGTGGTGTAAATGAGCATGCAGCTGTATGGCCAGCAATAGGATTCCACACATTATGCCAGTAAGTAATTTAACACTGAATATATTATTTCCTTAATACACAATGTGTGCAAGCTGACAGGCTCATTTCCCAGAAGGTATGTTTTAGTACCAGTATACCTGAAACTGCAAAATAGATGTGTCTTTTTGTCTTTCCTCTTCCCAAACACAAAGCTGTTTGTTTAAATGAAAGGGAACTTAATGCACCATTTATAGCTGTGCATTTTGTGCTGGTATTTGCATTCGACATTGATTCCCTCTTATTTGAAAGGAGGTAGTGGATTTGTAAATTATTCCCAGCCACTGTACACATCAGTCTAAACACCAGAGGTTGTGGTTTTTTTCGCTATCACCACTGGGGATTGTGCCACGCAGTAACCTCCATGTAATGGTCCTGGTCTCTGACCTCACCTCCAGTGAAGTCTCCCACAAACATCTCTTTATGCCACTGCATTCATCTTCTGATGACACATGTATATCTCCGGCCTCAGAATGATCTGCCTTTGAGGAGACATTATGCTGCAACGCACTGACATGCTTCACATCTCTAATTCAGAAAAATATCTCCGGGTTAAGTGTTCTGTTAAGACTGAAGGAAGGAGCTTTGTTCTTAAGAAATTTTCTAGCCACCGTAGTGACAGGAAAAAAATAACATCTAGGTATGCTTTTTTTTTTCCCCCTGGTGTCATGCCAGTCTAATGATTCTAGGACCTGAGTCATGATTTTGGAATGCTCCATTGACTCCACTGGAAATTAAGCACTTCAGGTTGAAGTGCTTGTGTAAGTCTTGTCTCGAGTAAGATTAGATTTATACTTGTGCTTAAGTGCTTTACTGAACAAGGGCCCAATTAAGTTAAATATGATTATTTCGTTTCCAGAGACAATCCCCTTTCACAGGACGGCAGCAAACAGCTCCTGCAAATGCATTCAACCTTAGGAATGAACACAAATGCCTTTACCAAGACTCAAATAAAAATAGAGCAGTTTATTTTAAAGAGAAGCTGGATTTTAATTTTTTCTAATAAAAAAAGGAAGCCTGATTAAACTCTTTACACTTACAAGTGCCCTACTTTCAAATCAGACCTGACACTAAGTAGGTTAGTGGGAGGGGATCTTTAACAAATTTCCTTTAACAGAACTTGATGTGATCCTCTGACCTGAATTTTCGGGCTTAATCTTCTTTAAAGAACATGCTTGAACCTAACCCAACAGTAAAATTCAAAAAAGACCTAAGCTGTTGATTTAAAACAACAGCAACACGGCAATAACAACCCTCCCAAGCAAACACAAACCCCCAGCCTAGGTCTGTGCACAGTCAGCCTGTGATGATATTGAGCATGTGTGTGTACGGCTGTGTTTGTGTGCACCCTTTTTCTCGTGGTTTGTTGTTTTTTTGTTTTTTTGTTTTTTTTTTTAAAAGGAAGAAAAGTTTCTGTTGAAAGTGTTAAAGAAGCAAACCTGGGACTAAGCCCAATGCTACTGAAAGGGGCTTTTGATGATACATCCCCTGAAAAACTACAGTCCTCCCATAAGTCATCAGATATGGTATTGCAAAGGCATTTAAATGTGAGGTCCTGTCGAGTTATGCGAAAGCCCCGTGATATATTGCCCAAAGGAGTTTATCTTGCTCTGGGAAAAAAAGACCTTGGAACTGACACTTTATATTCCAAAGCCAATAAAAACATCTTAAAATAACGCCCCCTCCCTTCCTCAAAGAGCAACTGACAGTGAGAGAGAGAGCAGGGGTGGGAGAGCACTGATCAGCAATGATTCGGTTTCTGGGTCTGAGAACTTTGTTGTGGGCAGTGCAACTCTGATGATTTATAATTAACTCCAACATGAAGAAGAAAATGCCAGGCTTTCATAACAGCGCTACAAAAATAACCACATTCTCAGTGTTTGCAAAATTGGAAACAAATGTCCCAAGGAAAACAAGAGCTCTTTACAGCCCTATCCATGCTTTAGAGCAAGGAAAATACTGGAATTCAATCAGGACCACAGATGATGAGCCAATATCATTTGTCATGGGAAATTCATCTGGGTAAAACAGGATTGCTCCACTACTCTTCCATCAGTCTAACAAATAACTGGATTGAAACCTCCTAAATTTAAAGCAGTTAAGACCTGAAAGGGAAAAGCAATAGACTTAAATACATACATTTCTTGCACCCAGACAGTGCAAGACACGAGATTCCTGAGCTGTGGCCGGTCACATGAGTGACCTTCGATAGCAGTACCTGTGTAAAGACACCTGATGGTTTTGGGGTCTGGACCCAGCAGATTCTGGTTTATGCAATTTTAAGTAGGGCATGTTATTTCAATTTAGCAAGGTATTACTTTTAAACATGGGAGTTATCCCAGTGCAGCCAGTGGGGCTACTCAGCAGAGATGTAGAGTATCTTGCTGACTCAGGACCCGAATTAGACAAGTAGCAGTGGCGTAAAGGCCCCCAGAGAGTAACAGTGAAAATCCTGAACTGGGTCATGAGGAAGTAGTAAAGATGAAAAGTTTCTCTAAGGAGGATTCATAAGGGAAGCCCTGAACAGATCGTTGCTGGCTTCCATTATGTTAGTAGCACTCTTGTGCTAATGGATCTTTTTTCTTAAAATTAATCTCCGGGGTCCTGGGATTTTAGAAACCTCTCTATTTCTGCATCTCTATCTATCTCTATCTCTATCTTTAAAAAACTTATAATTCTTAGAGTTGAAGGTTAAAAAAAAAAAAAACCCTGATACAATCATGACTCCTTTTTTCCTAAATACCAGTGCCCGTCCACATGCACAGAGGAGCAGACACATTCAGAAAGGAACACGCAGCAAAATGTTCCTTTTGAGTTCCTTTGTGAATCCTTATTTTGTGGATCCTGAGGTGAGATGTGTCAGGGACACGCTCAGCACTCCATAGCTGAAGTCCTCTGGGGGCTTCACCATTTTTATTGATATATTTGATGCTAAGTACCATACAGAATGTAGTCATGCCAAGCAGTGATGACAGCCCCTGACCAGGAGCATTTACAGTATAAAGAACACAAATCAATAAAAGTCACTGCTACTACACAACAGAGCAAGTGCAACACTAACCTGACAAAGGAAGACAAAAGCAAATGTGTAATGAAAACACCCTCCCAATGTGTTTTTTATACTCCAGTGACTCTATATCCAGCATTTATAACTACAGCCACCTATATAGCTGTCATTCCATTCCTGATAAGATATATTCCTGTTTGTGGTGACAGTACTTGAAAGGAAAGCGCCGTGATTCTCAGTCATTATTATTTTCCTCCAGACCTAATATTTTTCTTTTTTTTTTTT
>VXAY01000868.1:888099-921780 GCA_013399855.1 Oxyruncus cristatus
TTTTTCCTTTCCTTCTCTGCTCCAGCTGAACTCCTGTCAAATGCACCCATTGGAAACAATAAGATAAACCACCTCTGTCATTTACTTCCAGCGCAGGAAGTCTTAACTGTGCTCTCTGTTCATTAGCACCCCGGCTTCCCGAGCAGCCATCCACAGAGCTGCCGCAGGATTCAGTGACTGCAAGCCTCTGAAACCTAATTTTGATACATGAGCTGAAATCTCTCTAGCACAGCCCTTGTGGAGCTCGAAATCTAGCTGGGTTTTACCTGGCCTTGTGCGTGCCAAGTCAATATTTGGCCGTATTTGGAGGATTTTTGCAGAAGTTGGCTAAAGATGTCGTGCTTTTGTGGGGCTTTGACAGGATGATTTTTATGTGGCTGTAGTTTGGAGGTTGCTGTTACACTTCTTCAAAACCTCACTAGTTTTTGGTTTTGCTGTCTAGTACAAATTTTGTTGTTTTGCTGAATACAGTCAAGCATCTCTCAAATTACCAATTATCAGAGGCACTGGGTATTTTTTTCTTTTATAAAAGTAGAAGAACTTCAATTTTAGGTCTGTTTTACCATGAAAGATATTTCTATGTGGCAAGTGCACTGGAATTAGTCCACTGAAAATTATCCATTTAAAAAACCTGAATTATTTTCACAAGTGTAAGAGCTTCGTCAACATTTTCGTGGGAAGATATTTCAAAAGTCACTTAGATAAGGTAGAAATGCTTCACTTTGATAAGAAAAGGGCCTTTAATTCCAAAAGGGTCAAAATGTTTCATTTCAATTTCAATATAATTTCTTATAATAAATGAATTAAATTAAAAGGAAATAAAGTGTGAAAACATTTTGACCTTTCTGGAAGGAAAGCATTTTTATGCAGCACAAATGAAGAATATTTCAGCAGAAAGTTTGGAGGTTTTTAGTTCTCTTCCAAATTCAGAATGAGGCACAGCTTAAAAAATGTTGATTTTCCTTTTCACAGTTTTATGTTTTGAACAATTCAAGTATTCTCCACGAGCTGCAAATGTTTATTATACCGACATCTACGTCAAGGTTTTATTACTTGAGTTTTTCTAGTGATTAGGGCGAATTGTGTTTAAAATAAGATTCATATTGCATTTACTGGCCTGTAACCATATCTGGGAATACTCTGGAAAACTCCATTTTAATAAATGGATTACAGCATTGATTGGTGATGGTGAAGATCTCCATAAACACTGGCTGAGTAACAGTCAGGTAAGGTCAGTATTATATTAGTTTAATGGGTATAGAACCTGTTGTACAAAATGATCTCGTGTCACTCCAGTGTCTGTGCCTGTATTATGAGTTCTGACCAGGAGAAACTGGAGTGGATACATTGCCATGAAGGAACCAAATGGGCTCTATCCAGCCAGCCAGCCTTTCCCTCTCCATTTCCTTAGAGCTTAGACATCAGCACTTAGGAAATTCTTGTATCCTTCCCAAATTTTTTCTCGAATACAGTGTTGTGCAACACACTGGCAGCTTCCAGTCCTTCTGTAACTACACATTGACGGGAGAGTTTTTCTCTGGGAGGAATTTCTTAGATTGATGGAAATGTATAGGAGATTGTATTCCCTCTTCCTTTAGGACCTCCTAGTGCGTGGCATTTTCCTGGCTGTGGGATGCAGGACAGTCCATGCGGCTGCAAAGTCCTTTCATGCACATGACTTTCAGTCCTGCTTCTGCTCTCTAAGCTGGTTGGAGCAGCACCTTCCTGCTCCTCTCTCTGCTGAGCTCCCTGCCAAGGATCTTAGTCCTAATGTGGGGACTCCTGATGGAGAAACATACCTCCTGGTACTTGTAGGGTTTAACTAGCTCTAAGCCCTGGACAGCTAGATGTATTTGGCCATGCAGTGTTAATGTGAACTGTGCCACAAACTAATGTAACCTCCCGTATGTGTCTTCTATCACTTTTTACCTGTTTTTCCCAGATGAGAATTGGCCCCTTTTTCATTTCCCTATGCAAACTGAGCTCTTCTATTTTAGACCCTAGAGATGCTTGTATTGGAGCAACTAGGGAGGAGCTTGGCAGCGAAAGACTATCCCAAAAATGCCAAATAAAACTGGTCTTTGTTTTATGCCATTTCCGAACTCTGCAACATTATACTAACAAATCCTGAAACCATATGACAATAATATGGAGCATCTTTTTATGATAAACATAAGTAATGATCCTTGTCAAAGAGACACGGGAGTGAGTAATACACAGCAATCTCCATTCAAAGGAAAAGAAAGAACAACTGTTGGGGGGGAAAAGAAGTGACATTTTCCCAAATCCCTGCATATCGGTGGCCATAAAGCAATAAAATTCCAGGACACTGTGAGCTTAGGCACACAGAGAAGTAAATGGGAAAAACTGTTTGGGAAGACAATGTAACATTGTCTCATAATTTACAAACCCCTAATGATTTCCAAAGCTGGTATGTGAGATTTACCCTCCTTTTTTGGCATTCAGATTGAAGCAGGGGCTTTTTCTTGCCAACTTGGAACATTCTTTAGGTGTTTTTTTTTCTTTGCATGAAGTTCGTTGTGATCCCATGCTCGCTATTATTCATAAATTAATTTCTGGCATCGCAATAAATTCTAGGAAAACCAATAAACCACAAACGTACAGCTAATTCTTTGTCATTTTTCTTTCTTTCCTTTTTTTTTTTTTTTTTAAATTTTCTGTGGGAAAGAAAAAAAAAAAAAGAAGCACTAAATGTTTGCTGAGGTGCTGGATCCGCAGCATGAATTTATGTTTCCAATTGTTCTTCCTAACTTGTCAAAGAAGTTTTATTGCAGTCGACAATGTTTATTAGGTCTGTTGGGCAGGGCCTGCTTCAGAACATATCTTAGAGTTGAGCCTGTGTAATACATGGAAACACATTTCCAGTGACTGGTAAAACCGGGGCAGATCCCAAAACTCTGACTTGATTTCTGCTCAGTCTTCACAATGAGATCAACAAGTTTTTTTGTGTGGCAATACTCACCTCTGAGAAAGTCATGGGGTCCTTAACTGTTGCATGGAGTAAATGTTCACAGCTGCATGCAAGTGAAATTTCAGCTCACCAGACGTTTTCATTTCAGAAGTAGAAGGGGTTGGTGACCAGCGTGTGCATCTGTGCATCCACACCGCCCACCTCCCACACCGACCTGAGCACCAACTGCTCTGGGGCAGAAAGTGGTACTTACAGCCTGCTGTACCAAGCAGGCTGTTACGGGCCAGGCAACAGAAGAAAACATCATTAACAACCAGGGGAGAGCCTGTCACTTACAGCTCATTCCCCAAGACAAAGGAAAATGTGTGTCTAGTCCATTAGGCAACTGAGATGTGAAAATAGCTCCATTTTTCTTGGTGCGATAATACAGATTTAGAGCCTCATTTCCATTAAAATTACTGGGTTGAAATGTCCACACCAGATCCTTATTATGATTAATCTATACACAGGCAGGTATGTACATACAGTAGCTCTAGCTCAACTATCTGCCTCTTTTGGCCGAACTGGGTTCATATTCAAATTTCCTTTGGGAATAAACAGGCAGAGATTGTAAAGTCCTAGTCTGCTTGAAGACTTTGCTCCAGAACTCGATGGTATTTAGGCACCTAATTCCCACTGAAATATTAGGACTATCTAAGTGCACTGAGGAGCTGGGCATCCCAGTTTCAGTTCTAATGAAGCTTCAAGTACTGCAGCTACTCAAACAGTGCTACTTGACTGGAAATCACAGGAGTTCCCAACCATCTGGAAGCAGAACTCATTCTCCTCCAAGTTTTCCTCTTTGAGGCTTTCATGCCACAGCTTGGGAAAGCTTGCATGAACTGCTGTGTCCTGCCCTTGAAAGTATGGAAGTTCCTTCAGGCTTGATGGGTATTGTTGGCAGAAAGAACAGATTTACAGACAGAAGGGACAAATGAACTCTCAGTATCCTTCTAAATGAGGAATAGCCCCACCTGAAGTTTTCCTGTGTGAGCTGACTGGTTTTAGTTCAAGCACCACAGCAATTAAGAAAATGTTGCTTTTTGCCCACGGGGAATGATTACCATAAAGTTGTTTGTTTTTTTTTTTTACTGCTCTTCTTTCTGAGTGAGTCCTGTCAAGACTCAACCAGGGCTGGAACAGCGCTTGGAATTGCCAGCGTGCCAGGAGGTAGCACTAAGCCAGAGGTAAAACTCCTACAAAATGTTTTTCTTGGAATTCCTCACCTTGCTCACAAGAGTCAAGTGCATATAGGTGGATGTTTGCACAGTTCCGTAGATTCCTTTCAGCTGATGGTAAAGAAAAATGAATGATATGCACTACATGCAAATATGTGTCACCTAACAGCCCTCTGGGGTGACACAGGGAAGGATGCTGCTGGGGGAACTGCTACACAGGTCAAGTAGAAGCCGCAGGTTTTCCTTTCCATCCCTGTGTTGTGTGTGGGCGTGCTCGGGCTTTGCTCTGATGTGATTAGCTCTGTGATAGCTGCACTCTTCAGTTGCTGAGTGTTTGGATTCAGTGATGTGCTGGAGTTACAGTCTCTTAACAAGACACGGCCCGTCAGCCGAGCTCTGTAATACCCCCATGTGCGCTCCCAGCACGCTGCAGCAGCAAAAGGGTGCAGTTTGGTGTCAATGCCTTTCTCTAAGGTCAAGTGGGGTCAAATTACATCACAGATGATGCTGCTTGGAGCTTGTGTGTGCTGGGCTTGTAGTTCAGCAGAACGCAGTACCTTCTGGTGTGAATGTGTATCTGAGCCTCTTGTCTGTTTTGGGTTTTTTGGGATGACTGTGAAAGCTCTCAGAAGGAGACCCCATCTATGAATGGCTCTTGGGGTAATGTGGGAGAAATGGATGTGAGTGTGATACCAGCAAGACCAAGGGAAAAAATGCACGGTTGTGGATGTGGAGACTGGGCAGCCATTGTCAGGATCACACGGATATATGTGCCTTACTCTGTAAAAGAATCCTTCCTTTCCCCGTCCTCCTCAAGCCCAGTTCTTGTGCTCCTCAGCTTAAACAGAATGAAATGTGATGGTATCCAGTTCACTACAGGACTGAGAACAGTGGACAGTCAGCTGTGGGTTAGCAAGGAATGATTAATTTTTCCAGAACACTGCACCGCTCTTTTATAAAACATATTAGTGTTGTTATAAATCAATGAACATGGTTTATAATAGCAATGATGCCCTTGAAATCTGTTAATACTGCAGTCAGTGGTGGTTTGCCAGAGCATTTAGTGCCCTTGGTTTCACCTTGGGCTATTAACTAACAAATCGGTTATTAGCCAGTGGTAATGACCAATTTTCTAGGGATGATTGCTTAAATATTGCCCACCTTGAAAAGAGAATTATTGCTCAACTGAAAACTGAACCCTTATTTTCAACTCGACAGAGCTAATGATCTTATCTGATTCCTTTATCTTCCTCCACCTACTCAAAGGTGGTCTGAGACCGTATTACTAGAGAGTGGCTTCACCTCCTGCCTTCTGTGACTCGAATCCAGGAAAAGTTCCATATTTAATATTTATTCCCTAAGCATCGGTGGATGAAGACAGATGGTAATGAAACCAGCGTTGCTGAAAGTGACCACAATGATAATAGATTCTTTATGATGTCCAGAAATTCTGGAGTCTCAGTCTCGGCTTAAATGTAGCATGGCGCCAAGCCCGTCACCTTAAGCTTAGCATTCCTGTCATCTCCCTGACCTGTCTTTAGACCTGATGAGTGCAGGCTGCACTAAAGGCATCAATCTGTCTTTCTCCCCCTATAAACGTTTTAAATACCCAAAGCTGGTCACAAATGGCACATTCTGCCAGAAAACCTTTTTGAGTTGGGGGCTGGGAGACAAAATACGTGGGGTAAAAAAAAGGCGAATATTTACTCTGGAGCTCACTGGATATGTGTTTGTTAACATGTTATATATTGGGGGTATATGGCTGTGGTTTGTGCTTTCTGCTTCTTAATCCCAAAAGCAACATGTTTTAAATGTCTTTGGAATCACGAACTTCTCAGTTTTTCCAGGAGAAGTGCAAACAACTATGTATGAATTTAGAATATGGAGAGTGGAGTTTTGGCTGTTAACTTTCGAGGATCCCCTAGGACTTACCAAGGTCTGAGCGCCACAGAGTGAATGAAAAGGTTATGACTACAAGTTGAATTTCCCTCTCAGGTTGATTCTGCTGCTAGATAAACACTCTGCATTTCAGAAATGAAAACACCTAAGTGTGGCTGTAACCAGCAGTAGTTTGGACCCTGTGTGGTTGGAGCGGACTTGGAACAAGAAGTCAGAGTAAGAATTTGGGCAGCACGTTTGGGTTCTCGAGCCCCTGGGGGCAGCGATGCTCTCTGGTACCTCACACATGAGCTGTCCTGCAGGGTGCAGTTTCTGCACTGGGATTCCTGCCCAGTTGCAGGGCCAGGCCCAACCTTGGTAAGGTCAAAAAAAAAAAAAAGTCCATGATATCCACAGGCTTGGAGGGTATTGTGTGCTGATGTCTCTCTTCCTCCATCAGGAATGCGTAAATGAGAATGAAACCCTGTGCTATGGCACCAGTTGGATTTGTCTTCTCACTGCCCAGAAGTCTCTGGCCTGTAGAGACGGCAGTAGCTTAGGAAAAAGAAAAACCAACCCAGAAACAAAAACAAACAAAAAAAATAGTGTTCTGTGGACTGGCAACTTCTTTTATTTTTATACCAACCTCTACTTTTCTTCTGTTTTATTTCTCTTTCCTTAAAGGCCGTGCAGTTTGTGCTGGGAATAATAAAAGCTGTAAATGCCATTGAACTCAGGAAAATCAATGGCAAAAGTCTCTGTGAGTCCTAGGAGGTTGAGATGTACGTGTCAAATAGTTGAGGAGAGGTGAAGATGAATTCTCATCTAAAACTGGAAAAGCTCATTCCTATTGAAGAATTTGATGTCTTTGTTCTCTGCGAGTGTTACACCATTCCACTTATTTTATGGTAGGACTTGATAATCTTAAGGGTATTTTCCAACCTAAATGATTCTTTGATTCTATTGTACAAAATAACAACATTTGAACCACCACAAAAAGAGTGCAACGTGGGTGTATGAAACTATATCTTACAGGGCAGCAGTGAAAAATCAGGCCCATCAAGCAGGGAATGAATTTTCTAAGATGCTGCTGGATAAATAAATAAATAGACTTTTTTTTTTTCTTACTTTCCAAACAAGAGCAACATGCAGTGCTCTTCATCTGTCTGAGACAGCAGGAACAGTCTGCTGGGGACGTAGGGGAGCATCTTTCTTGCCTCCTCAACTCTCCATGCTGCCAGTGTCAGGTCGCTGGTGCTGGGTCTTGCTGAGATTCCCAGTCCAACAGGAGTAAATAATGGATGTTGCACCAGCTGGCTGGTTGGCCTGTAAAATTCTGTTTCTGAACACAGGATAAAAGGAGAGGAAAAACCCACAAACCTGCTGTCCTGTCCCTATTGCTGATACGGCTTCACTCTAAAGTATATAATGTAACTTTTACCTAGCAATGTTTTTAAAAGACTGAGAGCATTAGCAAAGTGTCTGGTAGGGCTCTGCAATTATCTGTTTGCTGTAGTTAAATTAGGTATGCCATTGCTTTACTGAGTGGAAGGACTGGGCAGCTGTAGGGCCTTGTCTGCCCGATGGAGAGGAGACTTTGTGAGAGAAGCAGCCTAAAAAAGAAAGAAGAAAAGAGGTCAAGGGCTTTGTCAGAACTTTTTTACCATGGTGAACATTTGCTTTCTGCTTTTACTTGCCTTTCCTCAAGGTATCTCTAAGATGCTTCTAATGGCAGGATTGTTTTGTTTTGGAAGCACTAGGGGTTGTAAGTAGGGTACTGGGTAATTCTTTTCTTCTGAGGGTCCTCTGCAGAGGACGGAGAGGGAATTTACCTTAATTGTTTTTGATCTGAGGGATAACTGCATTTGTCTAGGGCCTCTAGATAGGCGTGGCCTCTCATCCAAAGGCAGGTTGACCTCTTAAGAGCCATGGGCTGCAGTAACTTCTGCCTGGGAACAGCAGGCTTGGAGCTTTCCGAAAGTTTCTGAGTTGCCATATGGGGTGTAAACACCACACATGGAGGGGGTGTTTGTCCAAGAAATCCTGGACATGTGGTATTCTGTGATGCGGTATGTTCTCTGTTACTGGAAACTTTCCTATTGCTATTGGAGGGCTTTCTAAAAGACGGTTGAGTTCATCTGCAGCTATTGGACTCAAATGTGGAATTTAATTTAGAGAAGCCCTGTGGCCTGTGTAGTGCAGGAGACAAGACTGGGTGATCAGTAGTACCTTCTGGCCTAAAATCACAACAGCCTAAATCTCTAATATATCTAGTTAAAAGGTGGCTTTGGCTTTTACAATGGCCAAGTTGCTCCCAGCAGCGTGATTTTTCCTAAGCCTTACCCTAGAAAGGACTGCCAAAAACTTCTGCTACAAGGAGCACAGGCGTGTATGCAGTGTGCTATACGTCTGCTCTGTATATTTGTGGTGAGCAATATATAAATCTTTCCAGTAAAAGAACTCAGAAGAAATCTGTCTGCCAAGTTACTTTCTTCCTTGGCTGGGAGTTTAAGGGAACCTTTTTTTCCTTGTCATTTAAGTGAGAAAACAATTGAATAAATTCTCTGGTTCTGACCCCTGTTCTCCAAGGCACATGCTCCCACAGCCCTGAGTTTTGCACAGCTACACAGGGGAAATCAGGAGCAAAGAGTTCAACTCTTAAGGCTTATCTGAGCAGGAAGTTAGTACAGAGTAAGTTTGGGGGTGTTTTAGGCACTGTAACTGTTCTGTGTTAAATCCCAGAGCAGATGTTCTTCTCTGCTGAAGTGTCTTTGTGCAACTTTCCAAGTGGATTAATTTAAATTACAGAAAAGGTACTTGTGGCTCAGGAGTTTGTGAAATGGCTACTTTTTTTTCGATTTCAATTCTCATTTATTTTGTGCTCCCTTGCTTACATGGTCAAGTCTTTACTAGAGCACCACTGACACTCAGAGTGGCTACAGAGAACCATATTGCATTTTTATCTCTTTTAGAAGGTCAGAATAAAGCGGATGCATTAATTTCTTTCAGTAGAACAGACGGTGAGATTTCAGGATTCAAAATACCCCTGCCTTGTAGGCAGCATCTCTCAAGGGATGTTCTTGATGGGAACATTCACCTGAATGACACTTGCAGGAAATAATCATAACTCTGAAGAAAAAAATTTGTAATCATTCTGTTTTTAAACCCAATAAATGTTACTTATAGCCATGATAAGGATATGGTCTGGCTCGGAGAAGTTCTGGCTTAAGCGGTGCAAGTGCAAAGCTGGGAAGGGTCCCTACAATATCATTATGTGGAATAACTTTGCTGATTACGGCATGGAAATCATAGGTGAAAACAACCTATTAGATGAAATTTTCCCCAACAAGGTGGTAAAGTTGTTCCTTTTGGTATTTCGTGTGTTGATTTATCTATAGTTATTGTAAAACTCTTCCAGGCAATGGACACCCCAGTAGTGATGATCGGGGTGTGCGCTGGAAGTTGAGCAGTATTAAAAGCTGCTGGGAAAGGGGGTGATACATCCCTTAGATACTTCAGCACATCTGTGGCTGTCTGCAAGATAGTTCTACTTGCATGAACAGCAGTCATAAAGGCTCAGCTATCCCTGCCTGCATCAGGCTTTCTTCTTGCTGAGATTCCTGTGCTTTCTGCTGTGTAGTGTGAAGTTTTGATGCACGTCCAGTGCCACGGTGGAGACACGGGAGATCAGAACTGAAAGGGCAGATCCAGAATGACACAAACACCAGAATGGCATGAACATCTGGAAACTCCATTAGGAGTGTGGATTCCCAGATGGTGTTGGGGTGAGAGGCGGGGGGTGGGGAAATTGGGCTGCAGACGCCAGACGGTCTCACCTTGCCTTGGCTGCTTGGAGAGAAAGGAGATGGAGGGGTCAGTAGCAACAGAAAAACAATGAGGAAGGAAGATCTGCTGAAGCTTGTCTCCATTCTCTCATCCCTTTCCACTGCCTTCTGCTGCCTTGGCCAAGTTGCCTGATGAATTTTCCTACTCTCAGCTCTTGGCTTTTTTCTTTGAACTCATGCTGTGCTCTGCTCCCAGGTGGCTTCTCCTGTGCCCCCGTGCTTCCCCTCTGTCAAGCACGTCATTAAAACTCATTCCTTCCAGAAGGTAATTTATACACTCATAACACTCCACATTAAATATCTGGGGATTTTCAAAGGAAAACAGTAGAAATCATTTCCAAACATGCTAACTTTGCTATCATTTCTAGTTCTACCATTCTCCCAAGTTTCTATTGGTTTTGCTCAGATTCGAGGATACCAGCCCCAAGGTGACAGTTATTTCTTAAGAGCCTGGGAGACTGAAAAAGATTTGTTCAAGTAAATATGATATACTGCTCATTTATAACAGCTAATGAACAGATGAAACTGCCAGGTAGAGTTTTGCCTTAACAACCTGACCTGAGAGCAGATTTTGATCTCCTCCTCCAGCACTGAAGGCTGGTTTTTTCTCTTGGTAACCATGCCAGTACATTCTGCAAAAGGCAACACATCCCATCCCATGTGTTAATGGGAAACCCACTGTTTCTCTAAAGACCTTCCTAAAAAGCCAGGAAGAGGTAAACAGTGAACTTGGCTTCCTCTGGTATTACTTTCTTCTCCACCTGTCTATATAGATTCTAACATGCTACTTGCATTATGTAGGTCATGAATAATAAAGTAGTTTGGCTGGAACTAAACAAAGGCAACAGGTAGGAGGCTCAGTTTGCTATTTCCTTTGCAAACACTTGCAGTTTTTTCCCAGCACAGATGACCAACAAAAACATCAATATTCTTGCAGGGCTTGTGGGGTGCCAAAGACTTTACAGTCTGTTTGTGACGTTGCTGTGCTGTTTGGGTAAAATTTTTAGTGATGTCAGATGAAAAAACCTTCCCTCTGACACATGATGGTTGTGGTTCTTATCTCTTATCATAAACTTGGTAAACCTTTACCCATTGCTTGAACTGGCAGTGGGCCTTTGCCTCCTCACAGCCCAGGAAACCTCTGCTACTTTACTTAATACTTTTCCCTCCAGTGTCCTTTTGTGGTGGTCTCAGCAAAACCTTAAAGGTGGAGGTGAAACACATCAAATAAAATACTCTTGCAGCAGTGTTGGTTTGGCCAGGGAGAGAGCAGGGATGAAAATAGCATGAAAACACCTGATTATATTTCCAGCTCTGTTTGGCAGGTCCAAAGACTTTGGGGGAAACATAAAGAGACACCAAACACTGTAGTCAGTTTGAGCTGCACAATAACAGAGTATTCATTAGTCTCTAAAAGTAATTAATAATTTTAATCATAGCATGGAATGGCAAATAGTTCCAAAGTGAGCAGATATGCAGCAGTTGTTCTGCTTCCCTTATAAAGAGAGCACAAAACAACAAGTATGGTGTGTAACCAAGCAGTAATATTTTATTTTATAGTCTCTGGCAATAAGGTTAATAATGGCTCTGTGGTGTTAAGGGCTCAGGACAATTTTAAACGAATTTGATATTTTGGTCATCCAGGGAACCATTTTTAAAGTGAGGCTGGTCTTATTCACGTGATGAAGCTCAGAAATCAAAGAAGTTGACCTGCAACAAAAGCAAACAAACAAAGAAAGGCTCTTTGATTCTATCATAAACATTTGGCTGTAAATCACCACCAGCCTCAGAACTCACTTTAAAAATATGACATTATTTGACATTTTCTTAGCAATCAAGCAGAAAGCTCCAGCTCCTGGATCATACAGATTTAGTTTAATGTGAAAGTACAGTAAGTTACCTGGCACCTTTCATGGTTATATCAGCAGCATTTTCTGTTGGCTGACACATCAGGCTTATTTAAAATCATTAGACCAAAGCAAACATGCTTCCCTTCCCTTTTTTTTCTTTTCTCATAATTTCTGAATTGATCAATTATAGGAGATTTTGAGAAAGTAGTAATAAAACCCAAACAGAAGACAGACAGTTTAAGAGCCAACTGTTAAATCACCATTATTAACAGCAAAGTGGTGTTTTATGACTTTGGAATAAGTCTCTCTTGCTCCTTGCTCTTTGCTTCACAATTGCAATTTATAAGAAGAAGCTGTCCAGCTGCATTTCAGGGACGCAAGAGAAAGCAGCTTCCGTGTGAAAATTAGAAGTAGATTTCAATTTTCTTGCTGCTGTTGTAACTAAACAGTCTGTTAACCTATTTAAATAGGAGAACATGCTGTGTATTCCTGTTCTAGAATACATCAAAAGTAATGTGATTATGCCTGTTTTCATACAGTCCTATCGTACTGTTACCTAGATGCTCTTACATGAACGATACATGGAATTAGTTCCACGTTTCTTCTCTTACAATTAGCATATTAATGTACCAGAGAGATAATGTTAAAAAAGCCTGGATGCTTGAGCACACACAGTGCCTTCCTCATTGAGCTCCAACACTCAGCTTCTGTGAGTCCTCAGGAATGTCTCTGTACATGCTCGGCGTCCTGCTTGTCCTGAGAGCAGCCCTGACCTGTGGACCACAGCTGAGATACTTTAGGAGCTTATTTACTTTGTTGGCCTCAGAAATTCCATTAAAAAAAAAAAAAGGAAAAAAAAAAATCTCAGTGTCAGGCTGCCCACAGTGGGGCCTTTGCTTTTCCTATGGATGTGTGTGGATGTTTTTACATATGCACATCATGGCTACGTGCATTCCTCCATATATGCAGGAGATTTGAGGAGATTTGAGATTTCTAAATACCCAGTGCTCAACACACGTGTTTTTATTATAGTCCTGTATGTATATTTACAGCTGTGCATGCAGTATGCACTTACATGCATCCAGGCCACGCATTTTTGTGTTTCTGTAGGTAATGTGGACGTTCAGTCTCCCGTGACTTTGTACATCAGGGATCCAGCACTGCCAGTGAAAGTTTCTAATCTTTAGTCTATCTTGGTGAAACACTAATGAACTTGTAAAAACAGGAAGCAGTGGAAAACAAATGAATTTCAGCTGGTGTTTGAAGAGCTGTCAGATCCCCTCGCTGAAATGTTTCAGAGGAACATCTTTCTGATAAAACCTCTGAGAAAAGTGGAGGAGTTTCAGAAGAGTGATTGGAAAAACAGGATGCCAACTGGCAGGCTTTGCTAATGCATTGCATCTGTAAAGACTCCAGCAACTGAACACAGCATTAGCTATGTGAGAGCCACGGAACTAGGGAAAGTTATTACATCTGAGCGTGATGGGAAGGAGGGGGAAGGGGAAAAGCAGGCTGCTCGCTTTGTGCATCTTGAAGTTTGCTGTTTTCTTGAGCTTTTGACATTTTTCATTCCATCTACTTGGCTGTCAGCACGCAGACTTAATTCTAACACTGATGAGCAATGCTGCTTCACTGTCCAGTATCATCTTTCCTCTGAGGCTCTCCAAACATTTCACAAATGTTAAGGAAGGTTTGCAACACCAGCATGAGACAAAGTGAGGACTTGCTGGCTTCACATAGGATGCTGTGGTGTCTGCACCTCTTTGACAGGTGCTGTCCTCATGCTGTCATGGGATTGCAGGATCCTTGAGTTTCTACTGATTTCCCCTTTTCTCCAATTCCAGAGATCCTGTGACTGTTAAACTGACCTGGTGCTGGCAATTGGTTTTGGGGGCCTGCTTCTTCCACTGTCTAGAATAGGAGCCTGTTGCTTTCTGTCTTAACTCCTGCTTGACTCATGCTCTTGAAAATCAGGGTGTGGGAGTACAACTGAAGCAGGGCCCACGCAGACAAAGGAGCTCAAGGATATTCTTGGTTCCTGCACTCTGGATATAGCTGTGCTTCAGAAAGCTAGGAATCATGATTTTATGATTCTGTGAATTGGGTCCTTAGAACCAGAACACTGTGAAAAATGTAGAAGTGTAGCAACCTAACAGCGAGTGTGAAGAAAATTTTAGCAGAACTATGGATAACACAGAACCAGTCCTGGCTCTGTGGCTTTACCCACACCCTTTCAGTTCTGCTTTCACTGGACTTGTCCCCCTGAGATGAACTACCATCTAAGAGACACGCTTGTGCGAGACTGTAATACAACATGCCAGCCTTACAACATACAACTTCGTGTATTTTCCCTCCTGCAGCCAGTTGTTTCTCGTTTCTTTGCATTTAATCAATCTGCAATTCAGCAAAACACTTAACGCATGAGCTTTCCTTACTCAGCAAAGCACTGAAACTTCTGTCTGCAAAGACTCTCCCATCTCTTCAGAGAATGACTCTGAGGATACACACATGCCTTCTTTGAAGCTGGTGAGCCCGATGCATCATGGTGGAGCTGAGAACTGCCTTTGGATGTCTTTCTCGGGCTGTCACAGCCCTCTTTGGGGGAGTGACACGGAGGGTTGTAGGATTTGTTTATGCCTAACCAGTTGCTAACATCCGAGTCACAGCAGCAGAACTGCAATTCCAAACATCCTGATCTCTGCAAGAGGATCTAACAGTGGTCCCGGGAAAGCCAAGGACGAAGCAGCAACTGAAACAATGTAAACAGGAATACATCTTTGAAACAACAAGATGCAGAAAAATATCTAACAAAGCTGGTCTTCATTAAACCCTTTCTCAGCTGTCTCTCTCAGCCGTTCCCACTGCTGCTTTAGTGCATCCTACTTCTGTCTGCCCCTGCAGCCCTTCCCTGGAAGACAGATGCTTTTGTGGGTGAAGCATCAGGCTGGGAGTTGGGAGACCTAATTTTGCTACTGAGTTGGGCAAAAGCAGCATCACGTTTCCCTTTTCAGCGCCTGCCCTGTGATTCTTACCACCCCTGACTCCCAAAGGCCTGAGTTCATGCTCAGTTTCATGTACATGAATCACAGCAGCTGTAGCTGATGGGTTTCCATGTGTGTGGAAGGGGTTAGGAGGGTCACGGGGGCAGGCTGAGAGTGAATCTTCCAGGAAAAATTCCTCTTTGAGGAGACTGTTCAAAAAGTCGCTGCTCTCCCTTCTCAATGTCAGGCAGTGTTTACATAGATATAAAAATATTTTTCAATCACATAAAAATATCTGCTCCTTAATTTCTGTAGGCTGTGCTCCTTTCATAACTAATTAATCATCGCGATGTCCTATGAAAAATGTAATTATCTCAGTTGTCATTGTCCCATTTCACAGGCAAGGCAAACCCTGGGGAAACCTTTCTGTATTGTACCGGTGTTTTGTTGATCTCAGGAAGCCTGGGTGCCTCTTAAGCATGAGACAAGATTTATAAATCCTACCTTGGTCCTGGAAGGAAATATATGATGAATCGTATCATGTGCTTTTACTCACAGAGAAAAAGAACAATTTTCCTGTTTCTAAGTTAATGCTTACTTGTCTGCTTGTTGCTTTGCTTTGATCTGCTTCATCTTTTTGAGGCAACTGGCTTCCTAGAGCAAGGTCTGCTGTATGTTAGCTGATTACATATCGTGTTCAGACATCCACCCAGACCCTGGCAGGCCCTTCACCTTCTGCATTATCTACTATTTTTGACTGGATAAATACTTTGGTGTTGGAGGGTGTTTTGGTGGTTGGTTTGTTTGTTCGTTTTATTTGTGTAATCACTGGGTTGTTTAAACGAGTTATCATAATGATGAGTTGCATTTTTTCCTTCAGATTGATGATATTTTGACAATAAAGAGCCCACTTCTGTGAGATACACTTTGTTAATTTGCCAAAAATAAGGTAGAGTTCTAGGTCATGTTGTATAAAGGTGGTAGAGATGTCCAGTCACTGGAGCTAATGTGTGCTTCAAACAGTAGTCAGTGCAAAAATGGAAATTTGGAACAATGGAAAGTCTTATGTTTCTGAGTCTGAGATTCTAGACATCTGAGTTTAGAAAGAATTTTAATTTTGGAACCAGCATCTGTCACACACATCCAGCTTCACACTATCATATTCAATAGTGTTGTCTAGTGCCTGCTTTGGCTGGAAATCAGATACTGGATGAGAAGGACTTTGTGCTTAGGTTGCTGAGGGGTTGTGTCCCCTGGCTTCAACCCCGTCTTAGCTGCGGGACCCCAGACTCCCACAAATGGCCAGGGCATGTGTGACATTGACTCTGCAAATCTGTTTCTCTGTGAAATTCTCTATTGTTCTGTGTTTGAGGCCTTGAGAATTCTCACCATCAGAAAAAAAATAATTTGCCAGATGTTTTAATAAGCCCCGTGCATTGATGGTTCTATATAAGGAGGATTTTTTTAAAGCAGCGGATGTTTATTTTTGTCAGCTTCTGTCATTTAATGATTTCCCTGCTCCAGCTACCCTCCAGAAAACTGATAAGTGTATCCTCTTCCCATCTTCCAAGTTTAGAGATGAGCCTCAGGACTGGGTTCAGTTTATATATTTGGCCCAAGCCCAAACACTGTCCAAAGATGGCAGATTTGGGAGAAAGTTCCAGTCCATGTGTAAAATCATGCAGGTTTTAGAGAATTTTCAAATGTGCTATTTTGCTTTTTTTCATTATGAATGTAAAGGTTTAGCCCATATTTCTATTATTTAAAAAAGCATCTATGTGTGTGTACATAACGGGAAAGAGAAATAGAACATCAACTTGAAAATCCTCCAGTTCTAATAAGGGAAACAGCTTTCTCATAGGTTCCCACATCATCAGTCAGCTCATCACATGCATGCTGCTGCAAGACATTTTCCTTGTAATGAATTGAATAATCACATCTGTTTCTCAAGCTTGAGAAAAGTTTAAAAAGTCATTAACATTCTCCTGTTTCCATCATTGGCAGAATCAACTTCTTTTTTTTTTTTTGTTATGTTTTTTTTTTTAATCAGCATCTTGGCTGTGTAGACACGTGTGCATGTGAAAAAACTGCCTGTGTATATGAACGTGTGCTCCTGCAGCTAAAGTGAGTGCATGTGTTTGTGTGCATTTCCACACAGACAGATGGCACCCGTTTCTGCACAAGCACAGAGTCACCTCTTGCAGGCATGAGAATCAGAGAATCGTAACAGAACCTGAGTTGGAAGGGACCCACAAACATCATCAAGCCCAGCTCCTGGCCCTGCACAGGACTCCCCCAGCATGACCCCACCATGTACCTGAGAGCATTGTCCAAACACTCTGTGAGCTCTGTCAGCTCTGAGGCCATGACCACCGCCCTGGGGAGCCTGTTCGGTGCCCAACCACCCTCTGGGTGAAAAACCTTCTCGTAATATTCAACCTAAACCTCCCCTGACACAGCTCCAGCCACTCCCTCAGGTCCTGTCACTGGTCACACAGAGCAGAGATTGCAGCTGCCCCTCCACTGCCCCTTGTGAGGAAGCTGCAGGTCTGACCTCAGTCTCCTCTTTCCCAGGCTGAGCAAACCAAATGCCTCAGCTGCTCCTCATACCACTTCCCTTCTAGATCCCTCATCACCTCCGTAGCCCCCCCTTTGGACACTCTCTGTTGGCTTTATATCTTTCTTATACTGAGGCACCCAAACCTGCACACAGTATTCCAGGTGAGGTCACCCCAGGTCAGAGCAGAGCGGGACAACCCCCTTTCCTCGCCCGGCTGGCGATGCTTTGCCTGATGCCCCCCAGGACATGGTTTTCCCTCCTGGCTGCCAGGGCACTGCTGACTCATATCCAGCCTGCTGTTGACCAGAACCCCCAGGTCCCTTTCCCGGCGCTACTTTCCAGCATCTCACTCCCCAGTCTGTCCGTGCATCCAGGGTTGCCCCAACCCAGGAGCAGAATGCAGCGCTTGTCTTTGTTAAGTGGCTGGTGATTGCCCAGCCCTCTCGTTTGTCTGGGTCTCTCTGCAGGTCCTCCCCCCCCGCCTTCGAGGGATGGGCTCTGTGTAGAGCAGTGCACGCACACACTTGTTTTTCTCCCGTAATTCTGCCTCTTTCCATCATGACCACGCACGAAGTTCCCGTGAGGCTGCGGATGCTCCCAGGCACATGCAGGCAGGAGACACGAGAGGGCAGGCGTCCCCTCTGCTGCCGCCTCTGCCTGGGCTCGCTGCTATTGTTATGTTTATGCAAACAGCCTTTGACATAATAGCTTTGAAACAGTTGAAAATTGGATTGTGCCTTTAGGCCAAACATTCAGACCACCACCTTGGCTATATTCATCTGCCACAGTAAATTGGGTTCAGCCTTGGCTCCACACACTGTATTTCAGGGAAGGATTACAGCTTGGCAATAACTTTTGTACAGGAAAGACAAATGCAAACTCCTGGCAGAAATATTGAAGCTGTTTAGTTGTGCAACCCCCTATCTGGAGGAATACAGATTGCACTGAGAATTTCTTTGGACATCTGAGGAGCAAATAAAACAAATTCTCAGGCTGGAATCGCCATTCCTCTCTTTTTTAGCTTCCTAATGCAATCTAATTATGGTTTAACCTCCTGAAATAAATACCTAATAAAAGATGAACCTATTAGAAGAGTAAATTTACTGCCCGCTAGTTAGCAGAAATTCTTGCCGTGCTCCCTTTAAGTGATAATGTTATTGGAACAGAACATTGTTTGACTGGTTAATGGTCCCTCACCTGCAAGACAGATTATATGGAAAATAAAAGTCAAAGCACAGACAGTCACAGTGTTGAAGTCCATGGTCAAAAACACTTCTAACTTAAAAAGATGTGTTGAAAAGATGTGTGAGGGTGACAGCCCCTCCAACAGGGGTTCAGCAAGAATCTAAGCTGTGGTCTGAAGGGGAATCAAGGTTCTCTGAATTCACCATAGTTAGTGCTACAATTAATTTTCTGCTGGCCATGTTACAATTTTGTTGCATATTTAAGAAAGGCAAGGTTTATTTGGGCCTGATCCCAGAGGCAATGTGCTAATTTCAACCTTTTCCAATTCATCCTAGCAGATGTGAAATGTCCACAGAATCTGAGGCTGTATTCTTCCTTCTATCTCCAAGAAGGATGGAGATCCAGATGGGGAGGAGGAGGTGATGGCAAAAGCTCTTCGTGCTGGCAGGAGGGATATGAAGGTGAGGTTGGGGTCGGAGCAAGGTGAAGGCTCAGGAGAGAAGAAAAGCGGCAATTCCTCTGGCACTCTTCCCTGATGCATCTCTAGTTTCCACCGTGGTGCTGGCCCATCAGCGGATTAATGAGGCCATTGACTTTGCCAGGGGTGGAGAATATAAATAAAAGCAATTTCCTGGCCTAGCTCCCACTGAAATCTAATCCAGTGGGAAGAGAAAGGCTCTTGTCTTAAGACGAAGGCTTTTTTAGCTCGGGTGGTAGCTGAGCTGCTGATAACTTTATTGTGAAAGCAAGGGATTTTTTTTCAAAACACATATTGGGCTTTCTGAATTCGTGCAGGCTTGCACACCACCTACTTCTGGTGTGCAAATGAGGTGACACGTGTATTTTTAGCAGGAATGAATAACAACGGAGGCTGTAGAAACACATTTCCTGCAAGAGTGCCTAAATGTTTCCCGGGATGGAATTTGCCCTGATCTCCTTACGCTGTACCTGTGGAGGTCTCCCAGTCAGATGAACATAAATCTCCTTTATTTATTGCATATACCAGGATCTCATCCCCTGCTTTTAGGCCTACAGAATACAGTGAGATTTTTACCCACATAACACTGCTTCTGAACGAAGCAGTCCCCTTCCATTGGCGTTGGAAGCAGCAGTTACACTTAAACAAGAAGTAAAGCAAGCATGAAGAACTCTGCTCTGTGCATCCTCCATCAGCTGTGATGGACCAGATTCTGAAGCAGAACTCTCACGTTCACATTTTCAACAAGAATTTTCCCCCACGATAAGTATCCTCCAGGACCTTCTACAGTCAAGAAAGAGCGACTGAGCTGGAGTGGGACAGCAGGGGCATTACTTATGCTCTAAGAAAAAAAAAAAAATCAGAATTGATTCTTAACTAATTACTTAAATAATTAATTATTTTTTTTAGTCTGCTCAGTCACACTTTGCTGTATTAAGCAACTTGGTTTAACCTGTGGGTAAAATATTTGATCCTGGCCTCTGCCAGAAAACAGAAGTCACTAGCTGAAAATGGCTAGGAAGTCACACATAATAAGAGAATCATATATTTCCATAGCACTACAAGGAGGTTTTGCTGCTTGAAAAAATGCTTATTTCACAAAAAACAATCAATGTTTTTTTTCTGTCTCCAGCTGTTTCCCCCAAGAAACAAAAAACCCCCCACCAACTAGATGTCTTTAGTACGGTCCCCCCCCATTTATCAGGCCTCTCACACTGAATAGAGCAGTGTTTTTGTGGGCAAAACTGAGTGAGCTGGCTGGATTTTGCTGTAGCAGACTCTGATGTGGTAAGGCTCTTTGTCATATATCACAGTCAGAAGTCATTTATTATCCTGCTTTCCTTTGGGAAGAGACTGGGGCAAAAGATCCAGATTCTACCTTTCCTTTTCCTCAAGTGTGTGGTTTATAATCATCACTTATTAGCAGGATTATGGTAGCATCTAGGTAATCTCGCCAGGATCGGGGCATTATTATGATGAACAATGACAGAAGTCTATTCATTAGAGTCCAGAGAAATTGTTTTGCTTGACTGTAAAAGCACTTGGGCCAAGGAGGTCAGACAGCTTTATTCAAAGTCTTCTGCCCATGTTACCAACTCTCGTGATATTATCAAAGTCTCCCACCATCCTGGGCTTTTCAGCGAGCAGCACCTCCTGCTGTCATGTGAGTCCACGAGAAGCTCAGCCTTCATTAAACGAGAGAGATGATTCAAGCCCTGTTGATTTCAAGTGAAAAGTCTGAAAAATATGGGGAGCAGAAGGCAAATAATTACCCTCCTGAGATATATATGGATTATATATATATATATATATAAATTTTCAAATTTTTTTTTTTGCAGGTCAACTTTGTAGCTTCTTGGAGTTCATTGGAGACAGGGCAGGAAGGGACCTTGGAAGTCCTTAGCCCCGTGTTTTTCAATCTGTGAGCCTGTGCTCCCTAGTGCCAGTGCAGAACAGGAAGACAGCTGTGAAACACCTTTTTGTGTGACTCAGGGCCCTGCCAAGGCATGAAAGATTCCTCATAATTTGAAGGAGGCAGAAAGAGTGTGGGCTAAATACTCCATATGTAATTACTTCATATAGTGATGCTCTGTTTCAGTTAAGCCTACTCATCTCTAAAGGATGGCTATTCCCTTTTCATTTAGAGGGTGAAAAGTTGGGAGCTGAGAATAAGTAGAGGGAAAGGGGTTATGATAAAAATACATCTTTCCTCTTTCTCAAGATTGTCTTCCCCCACAGCCAAACACACACGAATGCCACTAACTGTATCTCATTTATCCTCGGTTTCTCCTTTCCCTGTCTAGCCCCTTTGTCTCCTGTCTCTATGGCTTGTCAGATATATTTACCCATCCAGGCTCCCAGGCTTTTGCCCAACTCTAGCAATGCTTAAAATGCTGGAAATGCTTTCAGGAAAGCACTACTTGGAGCAGACAGAAGGAGGATCTGAATCAAGATTAACCCAAAGAAAGCAATTCCCTTTATTGGAGGTTTTCTGATAGCCCTAATTTCAGTTTTGTCCCCTTTTGAGTACCTTCAAATAGAATCTTTTCTGCCAGTGGAATTCAAAAAATCGAGGAAATCCTGAATTGTCTTTTTTTTTTTTTTTTCAGCCCCTTTGACCCACAAATGCTGGGAGCCCTGAGGCCCTAACTGATGGGCAGAACTTGCTGAAATGCAGATTACCCCACTCACAGGAAACCAAAATTGTTGAAACAAATGCTGGAACAAAACTCAGGAATGAGAAGCCTTTCCATGGATTGGAAATGCCAGTCCTCAGTTTGTTTAGTTCTCAGAAGACTTTCAAAGCATTTGGGTTGATGTTTCTGGTTTTAGAAAAAAACCCCAGCTGCCTGGTCTTCTGAGTCTGTGGCAGGAGTCCCCTCTCCCAGGAACCCTTTTGTGTTGTTTCCACGCTATTTTCCAGCAGAAAACTGTTTCACAGGAGAGTTTCCATTCAGAGGGAACCTCTGCTCAGTCCTAATAAACCTGGTACTACCAGGGAAATCCTGGACCACATTTTGAGCTCTACTTAGTTCTTATTCCTCCGTGCTTGGACCTTTGCCTTGCCATGTGTGAAGAAGGGCCTTGCTGTTTGAGTAAAAGCTGCCAGGTTTCAGGGTCCTCCTTCCTATTCTGAGAGCCCACGAGAAGAACTTTCAGTTCTGTCCTTTCAGGCGAAGATTTTTTCTTTCCTCTTTCCTTCCCTTTCCTTTACAATTAATTAGATAATAATTTTGCCACTGATCCATTCTTCATTAAAAAGCTGAATCCCTTTTGTTAGATCTGGCCAGAACAAAGGTAGGAAAATTTATGTCTTAATTTTAGTTCATTATGGCAGAGAGCATCCCACCCCATCACTCTCCCTCTCCCCCTCCCCTTCCAAGCCCTCCCTCTTCCTTTAGAGGATCAGTTATCACTTTGCCCCTAAACTCCTCACATTCTGCAGAGGCATTGGAGGAGCCTTCACTGCCCTTTATCTTCCACTGCCTCATTAAGAGAAATGAACCTGAGTCTGAGAGAAATGACACAAGGGAAATAAAAATATAATCCCTTGGTGCCACCTATAATGAATTGTTATGAAAACCATGAAAATATCTGTCTGCAGATATTGTTCTTTGATTTGAAGTCAGTGTTGTAAGCGGTAATTTTTGTCATTAAAGCTGTTAATCTGCTCAGCGTTCCTCATAAGTTTTTATGAAGAAAAACAGCCCTGCTGCCTACATGCTCATGCAGGGAGCTTCTGAGCAGTGCTACGTGAACAGGGTGCCTTTGAATAATTATCTTTAATTATAGCCAAGGTGGTTGTCTGTCTCAGAGATGGGACTGCTTCGTGGCAAGCCTGCTGTCCACTGCCGTGAGGGTTTGGAATGAACTGGTTCATCCGAACCTTGCTGACACCTCAGTCCCCAGCTGGCTGAGGATGGACTGTGGGCACTGAGCTCTGTGTGTGTGTGCAATTAGCCACAGTGATTGCCCCAACCATATGCTTTTGTGTCTGGGATGGGACTGTAAGGGATCATTGCATCCTAAGCAAAGATGAGCCCTGGTGAGCAGAGGTGTGCTGGGAGTACTGTTCTATTTTGTCCTTCCCCAGCAGTCACGGAGCTGAGCTTTTTCCTGCCATCCATTCTCAGCTTTTCTCAAGTGGGGTCCTCTTTTGCCACATCTGAATACTTCCTGAGATCCCAGGTGGCTGCTTTCCATGCTGCAAATGCCAAGACAGGGCAGAGGGGTTCCTGCAGCCCCCTTCATCAATGCACTGGGATTATTGTATGCAGTTCCAGTGCATGCAGTATGACTGCATTCCACTACCCCAAGGTAACACCCTAGAAAGAAAACCCTGATGTTGGGGAAGGGAGACAGCATGGCAGTGTTATGGTGTTTAGATTGCTCTGACTGCAAGGAGTTATGGGCATATGGGACTAGAGGAAATGGCCTCAAGTTGCACCAGGGAAGGTTTAGATTAGATATTAGGAAATATTTCTTCACTGGAAGATTTGTCAAGCACTGGAGGAGGCTACCAGTGATGTGGTGGGGTCACCACCTCTGGAGATATTTAAAAGACACATAGATGTGGCAGTCAGAGACATGGCTTAGTGATGGACTTGGCAGTGCTGGGTTGGTGTTTGGACTCGATGACCTCAGAGGTCTTTTCAAACTTAAATTCTATTCTATGATTCTAAGAGGAAAAGCAGACTTTGAATGTTTTTTTGCACCTCCCTCGCAGAATTAGCTCCCTGCTGAAAATGGCCAATATTGACCTGCAGTCTGATTTTGTAAGGATTTCCTTATTCCCATCAGAAATTAGGTAAAGTCTCAGCACTGATTTACACTAGGCAAACATTTGGCTTAATTGCTTGACCTCCTGGATCTTAGCACAACCACAGACACCCCCCTCTCTGCAAACATTTAGGTTCCCATTTGTGGAAAAGATGAAGGCTGAGACTGATCTCCACTGACTTTGCAGAAAGGGCATTGTGAAGTGCATGAGAATAGAGGCAACATCAGAGACTTAAAAATAGAAATAAAAGACCAAGAAAGAGAATGAGTTAATAAATCTTTCAAGACACCAAGTTGATGGAATAATGAAAACAACTACCAGGACTTGCCGTGGCCCCTGCCCCTTAAAGGAAGCCTCTTCCCCATTTGGTCTCTGCTTTAAAAACAGAAGGGTTGTAAATAGCTTATGATTGAAGGCAGAAGACATTCATTGTCTTTTCTATTCTTATGCAACTGTCCACTCTGAACTCCTGGTATTTTACCCTTAAACATCTGGAACCAGGATTCCTGTATATAATGCCCATAATCTCTGCAGAGAAAGTCGTTTATGTTTCCTGAAATTCTCAAAAGTATCACTAGCATGAGGTCTTTTATTTAGGCAGCTTAAGGCTGTGTGAATTCCTGAGGAGAAGCTGTTTATCTGCTCTGCTTCAAGGTAGAGAATTCTGAAATGTGGCAAATCAGCCTTTATGCTCCAGGCAGAGCAGCAGTATAGGACAGGCTGTTCTTTCCTTGCTTCTGACATCCTACAGCTCAGCAGGTGTTTTCCAGCGTTTTTGGGGATGTAAGAACAAGATGATCAGAGAAGAAGGCTCTGCAGACACCATTAACATGGTAGGATGAATCTTCTGACAATAAGTCAATGATTCTTTCTGACATGACTCTAAGAGTAGCAGAAGGACGTCTGTAGGGTGACTCATGTTAATGGAAGAGTGGGATGTATGACTTGAAATTTAGGACAGATGTCAGGTTCAGGGAAGTGTGGTGTAAGGAAGGTAATTTTTATTGGCGTAGTAGCAGGAGACAACTTGTCAGAGTGATGTTGACTCCCTTTTTTGTATTGTTTTGGCAAGTCCTTTGGGGAGATGGCAAATGGAAAGGGCAGAGGAAAACCTGGAAAGACCTACTGCCAAATGGAAAAGGTTGTCTTTCAGCAGACAAATCGACCATGGGGTATTGGTGATTCCATTGCCTTCAGTTTACAAAGGAGCAGCCTTGGAAGAGTTGGAAAGAGACTTTTATTACCTCCAGTGCAGTCAGGGTGATTGCTCCCTCTCAGACCTGCGTATGCATTTAGTTTGCACCATTCCCCTGTGTTGATTTAAATAAGGTACCTATTTAAAACATGGCAAACTCCTATGCAAACATCACTTGAAGAGTCAGGCAGTTTTCTTTCTGCCTTGCACACACATGCTCACCAACAAAAGTTAAATATTTGTGAGTCTGAGTTTAAAATAAAAGAGAGCAACCATGAAGTTGAATCAGTGTTCTGATGACATCAGAAAATACACATTGTCCTCTGCTGGCACTGATTCCAAGCTCCTGGGCTTAATTTTCCTGCATTTGAAGAAGGCTAAGTATTCCAGGACAGCTTCATGGGCCAAGAGAGGGCCAGGAAAGACATAAAGCAAAACTGTGATACTTCCTCTTCTGTGCTCAAGAAGTGTATGTGGGTTGCATTCTCAACTTCATTCTGGTGACTATAACAGTAAGATCTACAGTAGTGATTAAAAAAGCCTTTGAATGATTTCCAGTCTCTCCTCCCACCTCCTAAAAGCTGGGGTGAAGTTCTCTCCAACTGTCACTGGGAACAAGAAATTCAACCAGACACCTTTGGCAGTATTAGTCTTACTTATGTGAAGTCAGTTCTTAATTAATATTGATGTACAATCTATAAGGCAAGGAACAGGGCTATCTACTTCCACTTCCATGTGTGATCTGCACTCTCTCCTAGAGCTCATTCTTTACTAGTTGCCTCTTTGGACACATGACATTTATCTGCTGCGATCTCTGCTGCATTTTGTCCCTCCTGTTCACAGAAATGATTGCAGCTGGAATTTGAGTGGAATTTCCTGCTCTCCCTGGTTTCCGTGTTCCTTCTTGCCATGGGGTCAGGACAGGAAGTGGGATTTTACAGAATATTTTGAATGCAGTGTGGGAGACTTAAGAAAGAAGTGAGGTTCAAATGGTATCCACTGCTGCATCTGCAGATGTGCCAGTGTTTGTTCCATTGTGCTGCTGTTTATAGGGTCTTATTTTTTTGCACACAATGGGATCCCGATTCACGATAAGAGCTCCAGACAGTTCTGCCTTATACAGATAACATTAGGAATGCCCAGAATAATTTGCAAGATATTAGCTAAGTAATAAATTTTGCGAGGTTCCACTGAATAGGTAGAAGACCCGAAAGTAAGAATGAGTTGCTGTCCTAGAGAGAGAGAACCCAGAGCAAGGATCACATCCCCAGCACTCTTGGCTGGTAGGGACCCTGTGCCTTCAGGTATGTCTGTAAGTGCCCTATAAAGACATGTTTCTCCCACGAGGTCTGCCCAGATTCCAGTTCTGAATAAACAGATAGCACAGCACGCTGTGTGTTACCTCTGGTTGCCATAGCAGAAAGACTCCTACAGACAAAGCAGTTGAGTTGCACTGTCATTTTTTGTGGATGGAGGAGGAGGAGCAAACTGATGCACAAAAGAGGGAGCTGGATGCAGTCTGGGACTGAAAACCACAGGGCTTCCTTTTCTGCCTTCTCCATTGTGACCTTGTGTTTGTTCCCCATCCGGACAGTGAGGGTTCTCCTCTCCTCAAACAGGAATAACAACCAACGGGCCAGGAGACTGGGGACCTTACAGTGCCAGCTTTTATGGGGGGCTGTTCTGAGAAAGGCTCTGTCTTCTGATGTGCACTGCACCCCCTCGCAGCTCAGGCACCCAGGGTCAGGGAGCTGTAGGGATGAACCAGATTCCCGGACTTTCACAGCAAGAGTCAGGCTCTGAGCCATGGCCAGCAGAATCTGGCTGGGAAGCGTGGGAAACTTCACAGTAAGAGAGAAAATCTGCTCTATCAAGGGCTGTTTTCCTGGGGCTACAATTTCTAATGCATCCAGCACATTTTTTGGGTAATCTCTACTCGTGGAGCAACATTTGAAAGAGTGGAAGGAAAAGTATTTTATCTTCAAAAAAACAATTCATCCAACAAATTGAGAGGGGCATGTTAGTCACTAGTAAAGTAAATGGAGCTCCTCAGGTCTCAGGCTGCCACCTTTTGCTGAACCCATTAACTGTTTCCTTAATGGCAGAAGAGTGAAGTGGATTTTCCTCTTCATTACTTTTAGTGTAGGATATAGGTTTTTTAAGTGGATCCTTTCAGAAGGAAGGAATAAATTAATACTTTGGAGGTTTTTTTCTTCCAGGCTAGTCTTTATGTCAATGCAGTAGATCCTTTTCACCTTATTTTCTGTTCAACTATTTATTTAAGTAGGTGGGTTTCCTTCAATATCTCATTGTAACCATCTCCTTTACTAGGACAGCTAAGGAATATTGATGTGATTGTTGTAGACATGCTTTATTCACCTGTTCCTCCACTGTGAGTTGTTGCAGTTGTTCAACAATCAAAATATTAAACTGTAAACTACTGGTCAGTCAGGACTGAAGTTACAGGATAAGCATTCATTTAGGGTTTGTGCTTGGGCAACACCTAGAAACAGCTCTTAAAGAGCAAATGGAAGCACTTGTGATCTGCTTCTTGCAATCACTTACTAAAAAATTTTTGTATTTACTTATTTAGCCAATCAGCACACCTTCAGTCCAACACTGACAGTGGGGACTCACTGCAAAATTACCCTAAAGAACAGACAAACTTGCTGACCACTCTTTTCAGGCAGATTAATTGGAATTCTATCAAATTTTTGCCCCTTGCTACTTCCATTTTCTCTCTCGGTCTGGGACATGTCAAAGTATGCTGGACTTTAGCAGACACCCCATAAAGACATGCCTAGAAGTAGCTCAGAAGGCTGTTCATAAACCAGCCCTGATTTGTAGACAAGAAGCACCATAAGAGTGATTTTGACAAAGGCTGTGAGCTGTTCCCTGGATGAGGATTATGATCAAGGTACACAAGGCTGGTGCAAGATGACCTCAAAGTTCCCTACAACCACTGGTGTAGACAAAACCTGAATGGCAGGAAAGCAGCATCTTTGTCATGATTGAACATGAAGGTTCAGTTTTCTCCATATTGGATGAATAAGGTTGTTTTTTATTTTTTTTCTTAATGCACTTTTCAGGAAGATATGTTGAAGTATTTCATTTCTAACTAGCTGTGGATTTTACCCGGGGTAAATAACATCCTTTGCTCCTTTGCTTGCTATAGTCGTGGCTGATACAATGTCAAGGGAAAACTGAATACCACGTCCAGCACTCCTTATCAGCTGGGTTGCAACTGGTACCTGTGATTTATCCTGCTGTATGCATGTGTTATTTCTTCTTCCTTCTCCTATGGTCCTGAGTTAGGACTTCCTCCAACCCTGCTGCAACAGAAACTCTATTATCTAGCTGTTTTCTGTGTTACGATATGTGCTTCATAATTACTTGAAAATTCCTGTTTTGACTCCATTTCGGTCAGATAAACTCCACTGGTCTACTTAAGATGTGGAGAATTCAGGCCACAGAAACAGTAAGGGCTACACACACAGAGACATCCAGAAATTCAATTGCTATTTGGTTCCTAGAGAGAATTTACAGGCTGATACATTTTTATGGACTGAAGTCTGAAAAACAATTTTCAGAGACTAATTTTCAGGTGGAGATAAGTATTGCCTTACAGAAAACCCTATGAAATCTACATCCTGTATGGGTTTTCCAAAATCCTTCAGGAAGTCTGTAACTAAGAAAGGCACCAGATTCACATCTCCTGACACTGAGCCGCGCTACCTAATTGATACGCTTCATACTCGTGGAAACGTAGCCAATTTTTAATCTTTGATCTTGGTGTGAACTTACTTGATGCTATAAATGTTGAATTTTTAGTGTATTTTTATACCGTTTCAGTTATGAAATCGACTTCTCATATTTTATCTTCCTTCAGGAAACCGAGTAGCACGATTATTGGAATCGGCTCTTTGAAGCCTGCGATCCCCTCAGTGCGTTTTTTTTTTCCCCCTTCGGGCTGTCTCCAAGCAGTGACACCATGTCTAGGTCTCATCGTAACAGCCCTAATGAAAAAGCAAACCGGACAACCCCTCATCAGGTTCATACGTCCTTTAGGATTCAGCAGGAGCGCGGGGAGTCAGGCGGCAGCGCTTTCGCTTTGGCTGCGGTGCTTTATGGGCTCCCTGACCCGGTGAAGTCACCCGGGCCCCGGTGCCGAGGTGCGGGGCGAGCAGCGTGCGGTCTCCTTGGAAACTGCAAAGTTGTGCGGGAGGCAGGAGGGCATGGCCCAGAAACGGCGGAGAGGAGAAGAGAGAGAGCCTGATAGGAGATCTCCAGCCGGAATTTCGCTGGAGGAAAGCATGTCTGATAACTTGGCCTGCCAAGCCTTTCATCTGGCCTGCTGCTGCCCCGGCCCCTCTCACCCCTCGAACCTCCTGTTAAAAATACCAGCATGTTTCCTTGCTGGCCGGACATCCTGCCAGCGAGCTTTGGTATCCCAGGGAGCTGGAACACATGGAGATCCCTGCCACCACAGTGTGCACAGTGGGCTGTCACCGTAACACAGTCAGCAATTCCATCCACCTCAGGGCCTCCTTTCAGAGGGATCTGCTCCCCTACAGTATCACAGAATCATTTAGGTTGGAAAAGACTTCCAAGATCATCCAACCTTGTCTATGATTAAAGACACCGTGTGTATCACAGTGAGTGGCATGTTAGAATCAACACCTCCCAACAACTAGCTGCCAGTGCCAAATATTTTCCCTTCCATTGTGATAACAGCTTAATATCCTGTAGAAGGCCACTGCCAGCTTTGAAAATCAGAGTATAAACTGTCTTCAGTTCCTCTGCTCAAGCTGTCCATGGTCACAGATTCCCCCTATTCGCTGGTTGGTTTTTCTATTGGTATTAGAAGAGCACCTGTGAACTGCAGTTAAGACCTGCAGGACAGGAGAGGGGGAGCTCCCTGGCCAGGTGCTGCATGTGCTGAGAACTCACAGGCTCTTTGCCACTGTGCAGTGATGGATAAACTGGACAAGCTGGGCAGATGTGGTTTGGAGAAAACTTACTGCGATGGGATGCACAGAGTTTAACAAAAAGGTCGTCTGGTTGCCTGATTAATAGAAAGCAATGGGGACAATCTGTAAGCACTGAGCCTGAGTAAATGGTAAGATATGGTTTACCAGGGGATAGGTAATTGGACAGGTTTTTGGCACAAAGAGGTGGAACCTGTGTGGGAGAACACATGGCAATGCTTAAGGGAGAAGGTGGCTTGCAGCTTCTCAGGCTTGTCTGTTTTTTTTCCTGCAGAGATAAAAAAATAGCTTTATTTTTAAAACACTAATCTTTAGTTCCGTCAAACTTCTTTTTATTTGTGCTCAGAGAAGTTTCCTAACTTTGCTTTTATTTGTTTTATATTTCCTATGGAAATTACAGTGATCAAAAATTTTAAATGTATCTTTCAGTACAAGTTTTCAGACTTCTTACAAAGCTACATTTTGAAAAGCAAACATTGAACTTGGTAAGGGAAAACATTTCACCAAGAAATATTTTGTTCCTTTTCTTTGTCAGGTTTCCACAAGGGAAAAAAAAAGTCTGTAAAAATCACTGACTGGGTTAAATGCTTTGGCTGGCAAAAATTTCTGTGTTGGTTGAGAAGGTATTTTTGCTAAGAACCATTCTGATGAAAACACTTCAACCACTAACTCCTGAAAATAGAAAGAAATATTATTAGAATATATTTACTCAAGCTTCCTAAAGAGAAACAAGTGTCAGTGTTAGATAGTTAGAAAGCAGGGACTCAGCTTTTTCTGAAACAACTGAACAGAGTTTCTTTGAACTCATCTTGACTTCTCAATGCTGTGTCAGAGTAGGAGATTAGTGTTGGAAAACATGCTAGAGACAGGAGTGAATGCTGCACTGTTTAAGAATAAAAAAATTGCAGACCAGGCCCTTTTTTTTCCCCCCACAACTCTTGCTTTGGGAGACAGGATATGCCTCAATTACAGGAGTGCCCGCTGCTGAAGTGCTGGATGGAGGTTCCTGGCATAACAGGAGGCAGTGACTGCTCTGAAGAGCTTGCAGGCAACAAGCAAAACAGAAAGAATGGAGGAATGAAGAGGTTCAAGGACAGCTTCTGCTGCTAGTGATAGGAAATTGGGATATAAACTCAGGCCAAAATATGTAGCTGAGATTTTTCAGCGAATGTTTGCCTAGAAGCCTGGAGTTTGCCTCACTGCAGGAGGTGGTAAGGAACACTGGGCATCCAGGTCCAGGAAAGGAGCAGTGTGCTGGAAAGAGGAGCTGCACTGGCAGAAGTGTATAAAGAGAAATTATGTCCTTTGTTCAAAGGAAAATTTGGGATTGGAATGCAGTTCACTGCCTTAACTATTGAGGAAAGTAGCACAGAAAGAGAGTGCTTCTGGGAGATTTCCATTTGAAATTGCAAAATCTTTTCCCCCCTTCCTCTGCCCAGCACAATTAAACAGTAATAGGAGTGCGTTGCACAGTTTATGAAGCAATAATCCAGTTCCCAAATGGCTAAACTGGGAGACTGATGGCCAAATCATTTATCCCAATGAGGAAAATAGATTATCGCTCAGGAAAGCAGCAGGATGGCATTGTTACAATTATTCTGCTGTCTCAGTTTATCAGTTCAAAAATCTAGATACGAATTCTTTCCCTGGGATCGGTTTCTGCTTTCCTTGCCTGCACTGGCAGTGCTGAGCGAGGAGTCCTGCTGGCTGTGCCACAATTACCTGTGGGGCGAAGGGCAGCTCCCAGTGAGTAAGAGTGACAGGGCGAGGGTTTCAAGGCTGCAACAAAACATGGGAGCTGGTGAAGTCAGTGCAATTTCGGCCTGGATATGCGGAGACATAACATTATGAAGTAGGAATGTAACAGCTCTCATGTGACTGCACTGGGGATATTGTGCTTAGTTCTAAGCACCTCGTTAACAGAAACGTATTAACAAATTGGAGGGGATCCAGAGAAGAGAAAGTCAGTTGGGTATGTTGATTTACGAATTAAGATGGGCCTGAGTGGCTGATGTCCAATCTGAATCCATATTGGAATGCCTCCAGCTCTTGCAGATGTGGGTTCAGGACTTTATGATCCTGAGTCGGCTGGAGTCCGCAGGAAGATTCCCACTGGCTCCACTGATCACTAGGTCTGGGTCTGCTTGAAGAGACCTTGGCTGAACAGTGATTAAGGCTAAGGATATATATATATAACTTGGAAAAAGAGTAAATAGAGGGGAATGTGATGTAAGCTTGAAACTATTAAAAGAGTGCAAATGTGAGGACCACCGTCTTGGCTGACATACTGGGAAAATGAACTGGGGACCTTCAGAGTTGGAAGCAAGAGCTTTTTAACATCATGAGCCAAGGTGGTCAGACTGCTGCATGTCCCCCTGCTCTGGGTCTGGGAAAAGAGAGCAGTGCAGGGTGCCCTTGTGGGTATGGTATTACCCCAGTCTGATAGGCATAAGGAACTCCTTAGCATTAATTGACAGAGCCATCATTTTAGGAGCAGGGTGATAAATTAAGAAAAAGAAATGCGTTTTGCATCCCTTAACCAGTGAACCAGGTCAAATATAAGACCTTTGGAGGTCTTTTCAAACCTAAATGATTCTATAATTCTGTTATTCCTGAACTGAGTGCTCACACCACAGAATCTTTCTTCCTGGAAGCACTAATACTGACCCTTTTTTCTACCCAGTTCTTTCCAGAAATTTGATGTCATGGAGATTTCCACCCTGTTTTCAGATTGGCCAAAGTTGGCCAGCAGGTACACAAGTTGTTAGATGGGAAGAATGACAAACATGATGATCTCACAAGCTTTATTTCCTTAGTAAATTCAGCCAAAAGAGAAATTTATTTACATATTCCCAGTGGAATACAAATTTGACTCAGGAGGAGAGCCTGCTTGTTCCCATAACACCAAGAAACTTCAGAGACATTTAGGTAAAAAGCTCTGTTGTTTCAAAATTGCACATTTGCTGCTTACTTTGTTCCTTTGCTTGGCTGTAAAGCAAGAGTAGAACACACTGTTGATTCTGCGAGCCTTGCTTTCAGATCCTTGCAAACATCTGCTTGTTTTATATTCCGAATGCTGCTTACAATGTAAGATCACATCCCAAACAAAAGATATTTCTCTACAAATAAGGAACCAATTAATGTCATAAAGGCTAAACCAATATATTAGAAGAAAAAAAAACAAAAACAAAAACAAAAAGAGGAAAGCAAATGTGGGTGAACTGTGAGTATCTGATAGTGCTGCTGACGTCCAGGGTAAGGCTGTTGGCTGCAGCCAGTGTGGGTTGCGATTGGATTTAATCAGTTCTGTATAAACAGTGGATCAGAGAGGGGTTTTCTGATAATTTTTTTTTTTTTCAAAACTACGAATGTGATGCTGGAAAGCCCCAGTGGCTGTTGTTTCATGGCAGTGACATAAGATGGGGCTAAAATCTTTGCAAACTTAGTACTGTAGGTGCCTTAGCAGACTTAGTAATATCACAGCAGGGAACAGCAACGTCACATCTGGAACATTATAAAATTGGCAATGCTGAAAAGGCATTAGTAAACATTATTAAGAATTCCTTGCAGGCAATTAGACTGCAACAATATCTTTGGAGAAAGGTTTGTTTTTTTTTTTTTCCTTTTGCGTCTTTATTTCTATCTTGCTAATGAGGGACTAATGAGCCACAGACTTGTTACCTAGGAGGAATATCTCAACAAAGCTCTAGTGAACTTAAAACCAGTATTTACAGACTGATGACTGTTCACATTCATTATATGTTTTAAATGAGGAGGGACTACAGTAAAAAA
>VXAY01000868.1:923790-1016537 GCA_013399855.1 Oxyruncus cristatus
CCTGTCCATAAAATTATATGGCTTGGAATCAGGGGTTTATACAGCCCTGGACAAAACCATTTTATTTAAAGGGTGGGTATATGTGCGGGGAGGGGGGATGGTGGGGGTGGGAATACAACAACAACAACACCCTAGCCCAGCACAATTATATGCAGATTTGTTCATAAATCTGGGCTGGAGCAGATGTGCTGCACATGTTGAAAATCCAGAGCGTGTTGCTGGAACTTAAAACGTAAACATGAACCTGTTTCCAAAGAGGAAAATCTGCTCACAGCGAGGAGCTGACCCCGTGCTTTAAACAAAGATCAAGTCCGTTCTGCCTATTGTGCCTTTGCCATGTGTTTACTTTCCTTGCTCGGTGCCTAGGGTAGCTTAAGGAATAGCCAGAAGAAAAGAAACAATTTACTTAGGTCTGAAAAGAGCCAGTGGCACTGCGGGCTTAAGGAAACAAGAGGTAGGACATGACCCAACTCATCTGGCTATCAAGTGTCCTATTAGACTGGGTCAGCAGTATCATGCCGGATCTCTCATCTGTATTTTTAGATGCTTGAAGTCTTTTGCCCTGTAGCTAAATCTTGTGGAAAAACATAACTGCACTTCACAGTGGGTAAGGCTGTAAGAAATACACTGCTTTAAATACAAGCCTGCACTCTGTAGGTAGCTGGAAGTGGAGTTTCTGTAGCTGGCTGCGTGATTAAATTTCTTTGGAGGGTAGCAGGGCGTGTTCTTGAAGACCCCGCACATGGACTGAGTGTCACCACACTTGCTCTTCTTAATAGTGGCAAGCTGAAATGCTGGCAGTCCCTCCCATCCAAGGGTGTGAGCTTCCAGATTTTGGCATGGTCTGATGCACTTGCTCTGTTCTTGGGGTTTTTTTTGTTTTGCCTTTTTTTTTTTTTTTAAATTTTGTCAGAAATGGCTGTGTGTTGGTCTAGGGACACTGAGAATACAAAGTACTTTCTTTTTTCCTGACCCTTGAAAAAGATTAGCTCTGCAGGTAAGAGACAAAGGTCACTTTGTAGTTAATATGAGGCTGCTTACATCCCGTCTGCTCCCACGGGGTGTTTAGACAAAGAAAGGAGTTCATTCTCCATCACCAGGCATGACAATGCCATGACCTACGTGAATACAGAGGTTCCAGCTCCCTTTCTTCTTCTGGAGGGACACTGGTGGTAGGTGTGGTCATCTATGTGCCTGTGCTTGAGTTCTCTTATCTCTCCACGGAAGATGTTAGATTAAGGCATGAGGTTGAAATCTGTGCTCATCCATTTATCCCTACAGGCTGGGCTGCTGGTGATGTGAAGAACTTTGCTATCTAGGACTCATGCACACATTTGTGCCACTCCTTGCACTGGCAGTCAGCTGCAGTACCCTGCATGTGGGAGGAGGGCATTTGTCTGGTGGTTTCAGAGCTTGAGAAACCCTCACCTCTCTGGTAAACTGCTCACGTTTTATTTTCCTTTAAATCAAAGAGCCATGAAAGGGAATGACTGTTAAAAATAATCAGGTTGACGTAGATGAGGATTATGTCAGAAAGGGAATGTGCAGTTTATGCTGAGAACAGTCACAAATAAAACATATTTCTTCGGTCAGCAGAAGGTAAGAGAGGTGTGTGTCTGGATCAGCCTCCTACTTATTGTGCCTTTCCTGCCCAACGTCTTTTTTTTACCACCAAAGACGGGAATTGGGCTGCCCAGCCAAAGGTGTTACGAACACCCAAGGGCAGTGGGGTAGCTCCATGCTCTGTTGAACAGGGCTGAACAGGTACTGTGATGACTAACTGAAAATGGGTTTTCATTTTAGAAACCCTCACAACGTACAAACTAATAAGGGTTTTATAGTTTGGAGGCCCAAAAGCTCCTACCACTGACGGGACACAGAGCAGGCACCACAACACATGGATGAAGGGGAAAGGGCTGTCAGTGCTGACAAGTTCACCTTAAACTGGAAAATTTTAAATGTTCCCAGTGGCCCACCTATTTGTCCTTCTACCTGACTACTGTTCAATCCACTGCCCGCAAATACGGTAAGAGGAAGAAAAGATGCATTATTATTAATAAATGAATGGAGCTATTTGCTATTTATTATTTAAGCCCTCGATACTGGCAGGCTTTAGGGATATATGAAATATAGGCAAGTAATTTATTTATTAGGGAAAATAATGATTTTTATCCCCCCCCATTCTTGAGCCCTCTTTGACCCAAAACAGTAGGGGTTTATCAAATACAAATACGATGACTTGTTATTTTAGAGTCTTTCAGAGCACTGTAACTGACAACCTTTTTAACATAAGTACATTGAACAAATAATTTATAGAAGTATTCTGGGAATATTTTAGGTTGTTTTATTACTACTTCTGAAAGCTATGGCATGTTATTGATTTTGGTGTATTAATATAACCTAAAAGTGAGGGCACATGCTTGCCTCCTAATCCAAATCAGCTTTGATGGCAACCCATATATTTTACTGAAAGGAGCCTTGAACTAACGGTAGAGGTTAACAATTACACATCATAGCCAAAAGTTTAAGATAATGAATTTTGCACATTACACACTGTCCAGCTCCAGCCACGGGAAGTTCCCCACTACTCCCTCCTTGATGTCTCATCCAAATTTCTCCAGTAGCTATTTCTCAGAATTTTGAAGCCTTATTCTTGCATTTGTATCATGCCATTTACACTGAATTCATGAAGGCTTCCACTGAGGAAGTGTGATCATCATTGCTGTTTTCTTTATGCCATAAAAATAGTGTACTTCTCTTAAATGGGATTGCTTGCTTGCTTTATATTTTTCCTGTGTCTGTGTGTGTGTGTGTGTGTATACACAGGCATAGGTAAATACAATAGGTATACATAGGTATAACAATATATTGTTATATTTATATACAGTATACTATATATATATTTATATACAATATATAACAATAGCTGTGATATGAACATTACTGGACGTGGGCATTTCTCTATTTCATTCTCTGCTGCCCATGGGCTAAAGCTGCTGGGCACTAGAGAGGTGTTCCATTCCTCTGTCTGCCTCTCCCTCTGTCCAAAGGCTCCAGAGCAGCAGTGTGTCAGGAAGATTGGTGCCTCTAGCCCTTGCTTTGTGGTGACCTGGGTACCTGTCTGTTTAATGCTTCAGTGAAACTGGACCAACTCACCTTACTGCTGAAAACTTCCAACAGCACCAACGCCCCATCCTTGCCATCGTGGTTCCTACGTCAGCCAGAGTCATTAGAGGCCTTTCCAAACCTCAGCACCTAATCTGGACTCATTTTTTTTTCCACTTACTGAGTTTTCTCAGTAACCTCTTCTGACAGTTATTTCCACCGTGGTTAACGCAGTTCTGGAGGACTTTTTATCCCATGTTTAGTCCTTGGCTTTAAAAAAGAATGGTGGACAGTTTTAAGTGCCTTGACATAGCAATGGTGTGAACTGGAGTCCTTCTCTAGCTGCACTTTCTTAAGAGTATCCTGATTGATTGACATTATCTCCCTCCTCTTTCAACAAGTAATTGTTCTTCTATCTCATCTTTATGTTTTCCTGGTCACAAAGTGGTGCCATCAGTGATGGCTTGGCCATGGGAACTCTTGATTCTGCCCGGTCTGTCACAGGGGCAGAGCCTTTCAGGACAGCTCTGCAGCACTGGGGGCCAGTAATGAGGAACAAGCATTCAGCTTCAACATCAGAGTGAAGGAGAAAAGTGAGGAGAACTGGTAGAAAAAAATCCCTCCAGATTTGCACCATGCTTCAAGCTTTCTGGAAATCCCATGGCTGGAGCAGTCATGTGTCCCCTGTGCTCCACTTCACCCCTTATTGCCCATTCTTGCTGTTGCCAGGAGGGATATAACAGCATCACAGTGCCATCACTGCTGCTGCTTAGATTAGGAGAGAAAAGCATGGGGCACTCCTGGAAAAGACTCTTTAAGTCTTGAGGTCCTGTTGTCCTCAAAGCCAGAAAGACCCTTGCTTACCTTTGCACCGCAGTTTCTGTTTAAAAAGCCTGTGCATGGAAGTGTGTGACGTGGACTCAGAAGTATGCATTAAAATAGCATAAAATATGGGCTTTTTTTTTTTTTTTTGGTTAAGGAATTCAATCAAAATAACTCTGGAGGGGGAAAAAAACCATGCGGATCTTAAGGGGCAGGGAACAGGCCATCTGGCCAAACATGCTGCCCGTTAAAATGTACCCTAATCCCCACTTCCTGCGTTTTTTGCCATATGCTTTGCTGTGTGAAAAGTCAGGTACAAAGTGGTGCCCTAAAAAGGTGACTCCTAATTAAATCCAAAAGAGGAATTTTATATTCATCTTCGTAGATTTACTCACATCTTTATTTTCCAATAAAATGTGCTTGCTCCTGCTGTCCTTGTGGCGTGACTGATGTCACTTCCCACCCAAGAAGTTTCTGGAGGAAGGACTCTTTCTTCCTGTTTTTTTACACAATTTAAAACCTTTTTTTGATGGTAAAACTCTGGCACTATTTGTGTCCTGGTGTAGTTTATGCCCTCATTCTCAAAGGAGGGACACCAAGGACCTTGAGTTGAAATAGAAGTTACACCCTGTACACCTGCTTCCTTTGCAGTCAACATTTAATGATTTGCAAATAGTAAAAATATATCAGCAGAGAAGAGGCTTAAATGCAGTGCTAAGCAACTGCAATTGCAAATTACTTCATGGGCCTGTTGCAGGCAGGGTTTTATAGGTACACATTTAGGAACACAATGAACAGGGCTTAATATTGAGGAACATTTCTTAAACTTCGTGATTTTCAAGCTTCATAAAGTTTTTAAGCTTTCAAAGCAAATTTTCAAGCCCTGGTTAATTCACTGGTGCTCCTGCAAGTTGGTCCAGACTTTTAATGTGGCTTTGGTGCCAGAACTTGTTTCTCACACTATCACAGAATTAGACCACGACAGGGGCCCTTTGTTAAGGTCTGTCAAACCCTCTAAAAGCTAAAGGGAACCAAGGAACTTGACAATTTTTTAGTAAGTTCAACCATTCATACAGTGCATCCCTCTCATGGGATAGTCCAGAACAGTGGTGGGACAAGCAGGGAGTCTGTCCCATGTCCCTTGTTTAGTGGGATATAGAGAGACCCACTACAGTATCATATTTCCTAATGTGCAATAGACTGCACGAACTGCAGCATTCCTTTACTCCAGGTGCACCTGATACAGAGAGCTCCTGTTGTTGTTTTGGGTTCTTTATTTTTAGGTTCAGTGGATTTTATTTGGTTATTTTCCTACCCCGTGAACACAGGCACCAGGTAGTCAATAACAATCGCTCCATTAAAGAGGAAAAATAAAATCTTCAGTCTTTGCTGCACACACTTGAAATAAAAAAAAAAAGTGAAGGGGAAAAGATGAAGGGAAAAACAGATGCCAAACATTTTACATGTCACAGAGGCTGCTGTTCTATAGACTCATGTCTTTGTATGAGCTCAAGTAAAATGTTACTAAGGAGGCGCATTCTAACGCATTCATCTTCCATTCTTTGATATTATCACCTCTGAAAATCCAAATACTTATTTGACAGTTGCATCATCTTAAATTAACACTTGGCTTCCAATGTGAGGACATTCTGGCCCAGACAGGACTCTCCTGAGGTTACAAGCAAATCAATAGGAGGGCCAGGAATAGAAGTCAAACAGGCCTCGTGCACTCCTTTTAGCCACCAGACTTCCTCCAGCTCAAAATCACATTGCGCCTGAACCCACAGCCAGGTGAACACTGGGAGTTTAGTCCCAGAAAGGACGAGCTCCAATTCCTTCTCTCTGATTGCCTGGAAGTTGGTGTACAGCACCTCCCAGGGCTGTACCTCCCTTAACGCTGCTACTTCCACTGTCCCTGCAAAAAAGCACAAAAACCCCACTGCACATCTTCTGCTCCTTCAGCGTTCGGCTCTGAGCACCAGTCACAGCCGGTTTGTGTTCCCTGCTTGCTTCTGCCATTGAAGCTTTATTTAGGCTTGATAGTGAGCGAAACAGTCAGGTGTAAGATTTTAGGTCTCCGCTCAGACGAATCACGCACGGTACACGCCGAGCAGCCCGAGTGTTTACAACAGCCTGTGACAGAACATGTTACTCGTTGCGACTTGAGGCACTGCCACGGAAATATGGCACATTGCGCAGAAATTGCTTCTGCAGCAAGCTGAAAGTTGGGTTATAAGGGTGTGCTATCGGATTAACCCGCTGACATGCAATCCAACCCGATACCAGCGGCGAGGATTTATTACCCACCGTGACTTTCAGTCACATCAGAGCTCACGATGAAGTTGTGGGGTGTGTGGGTGTGTGTTTTTGTCCATGTGTGCCCGTAGGGGTGTCTGTGATTGCTGTGAGGGACAGAGAGTGACCAAGCTATGCAGGAGCTGGCAGCTAATTCCCTCAGTGCGGCACTGCTTCTAGAGCACTTTGCAGTTGCCACGGCCCTGTTTGGGGTCTAAATCTCCTCCTGTGGTGCTTAACCTGCAGATTGTTTGTGTCACAGGAAGGCACTTGAGGATGAAGGAATTTGCGTCTCAGTTACACAGGTGGAGCCTGTCGAGCTTTCGGAGTAACCGGGGGTTGTGGTAGGTGCCAAAGCCTTTGACATTCAGATCACCAGCCCTGTGCATATTCAGATTATATCCTCCGCTGATGTTGACACCCAGATTGCCATTTTTGTTTCAAAGCTGTTGGTGTTTTGGGGAGATATGAACACCTGTTCAGGGCAGGCTGGACTGAGGTCTCACCCATTCAGTTTGCATTAGTCTGGAGACCAACACAGATTCTCAGCCACAGTTTGCCGCTGTTACTCACTTCTTACCTGAGATTAAAGTAACAAAAAGCTCTGTCCTTCACTGCCAACTAGGATCAGCTGTGATTTACCCCTTTTAGCCATGCAAACAGAAAAAAGCAAAGTATTTCTTCTTTTCCTTGCAGCTGTTTTATCAGTGTCCCACCCCCCGCTCACTTCAGTCGTGTGAAATACAAATAGCCAGTTTGTCAAGAAATGTTGGTTTTCTCAATTAGCATCCCGTGGATAACCAGATCACCATTATACCTGGCAATAACCACCAAGTTTTAATGTTAAAACCCCCCAACTAGTGAGGTAATTAAGCAGTTATTATATGATAATGACTATGCACTTGCATGTTGGATGTAATTAAAAACTTTTAATATGTGCCTCTTTGTGATCTGGAAAACAATTGAGAGGTTCTGAGGGTTCAGGCTTTTCTTTCTTTCTTCATTTTGTACACATTCAGTTTTTCTGTCTTTGAGCCCTCTGACATGAAAGCAGTAAAATTACATATAAACCCCAGAAACAGATTTGACTCTTATGTAAATTCTTTGCAGGAGATAGAGGACCACAGCCCACACAGCAGTGACCACTGCGACCTGAGCTGTCCTCAGTGGAGCAAAGAGTATTTGTTTTGGATTAAATCACAGAGAGTTAAGAGACACTGTAATTTTAATCTTTGATTTAGCAGAAGATTTAAGACGCTGCGAGAGCAGAACTTCAATAGTTTAATTTAAATCTGAGCATGAGTGTTCTTGAAGTAAGTGAAGCTGTTCCTGTGTTCACGTTAAGCATGTGCTTAACTTAATGTTGCTGAATCAGCTGGGAGCGTCTAAAAGGCTGCCCTTTCTTAATCTTTGAATCCACAGAAGAAATAGTCTTCATTTCAGTAATCATACCTTGTTGAGATTCTATCCTCAGTGCCCCTATCTAACAGTGTTGGGGGATCAATAACTTCCCACTTCTTCAGAATATTTTTTCCTGTATTTAAGACTGCACTTGCTGCTACAAGAGCCCTTTTTTCATCCTCCTTTAGATGTCCCTTCCCAGTTGGTAATTTATTATTATTTTAAATCAGTACACACATAAACATTGCTATTTTAATTAGGGAGAAGCAAACAGAAGTCACAGGCTATAAGGCACTGCGAGTATGCTTGCTACTCTCACATTTTAATTATTTATTGGAGTAAATAAAATTAAATATTTTCATAGCGATCCAGAACAGGATTTGAAGTAATTACTCTGTCAAATTCATCAAAAATTCTCTCATCAAAATAAAAACCTTGATGTCAGTGAATAATTTATAGTACAAATACACAGAAATTGTAAAGTATTATAAATAGAAAACTGCAGGGTAAGTGAACATGAATTAGTTAAGGGTTATGTTTCTGAAAGAGCCTGTCATAAGCTGTATAAATTTTTAATAAGTGTTTTTGAGGCCTAATTTTCAGTGTACAGTATATACCAACAACTACAGGAAACAACCCGAAAATGGTGATTTAGAAACACAGCTGTTTATGAGAGAGGCCAGATTGTGGCTCCTCTTCCTGGGCCTTTCTCTCGTACAATTTGAACTAATGATGTTTGCCACTGAATGCCGATGGCTTAACATGAATCATCTGCCTAAATAGCAAATACATTAAGTAAACCAAATCTCTATTATTATCTATGAATACCAAATGCTGGGACAATATCCAGCCTATTAAACCCCAACTGTTCAGTGAGGCATCCCTATGCCAGTGACTTAACACCAGCTTCCCTGGGCTCAGCCTTTGATAGGGTTTCTGGTGTAACTGAGGATCTCCCCTCATTGTGCAGGAGCTGTAAGGGGCTCTTGGTGTTCCCCGGCACTCACAAGGCCTGATCCTGCAAATTCCCTCTTCCCACAATGTGTAAAAGGAGCTGGAAGCCCTCAGCACCTTGCAGGTGGTAACTTCTTCATTAGATCTTGTAACGTCGAAGGTGACTCTCCACAAGGGTGTGCCAGATAAAAACCCTGATTTCAAGCCCCCTCACTTCACTTGTTCTTCTCTTTCTAATTCTGGATCAAAAATCTCTGCTGAAAGGCCTCCCATAACACAAATTGGTCACAGATCAGGACCTTCCAATGCTAAAGCCATTGCTTCCAGTGGATCTAAGATGGATGCAAATATCAACAGACTTTTGAAAAAAATACCACTGCCAGCTCATGGTAGACTTGAAAAGTAAAACTTCCTACTTCCCAGGGTAAATGAAACCTGAGATTTATGGTGGGATCTGGACCTAAGGCAGCAGCAAAGGAAACCTGCTGCAGCCCCACTGATGCTGCAGGAGTTCTGGATGAAGTGGTGTAAGGCTGAGGTAATGCCACAGGAGCCAGTGGATTTGTCCTGACTTAATCCCATGGTAAGGAAGCCTGGAAGTCTTTTTTCACTTCTTTGCTATAACGGTCATTAGGCAAATTGTGCTTCTATTCTTGAAAGTAGATCAGGAGTTAAAGAAAATGGATTTGGTACCATTAACTGCTCATTCTTTTGTGAGAGGGATTATTTAAGGGAGGGGTTTTTTTCTTTACCTTTCTTGTAGCACATCACCACTTTGGAAGACATGTCAGTTCAGATCATATCTGGCTAAAACTTTGTTTTTTGAGAGCGGGTAAGAAACCTGCACTTTTTTGATCGATACACGTTACAGAAATAGATGCAGGTAATGATTTTCAGACAGCAAAGCCAAGGAAGTTTTATCAGATGTAGAATATGCTATCTCATTTCATGAATGCACCCACCTCTGGCAAGGTTCTTTCTATTTCTGGGACCTAAAAGGCCTCGGCAAGGTAGTTCTGCTTGTAAATCTCTGCTACATCAGAAAGGTCAATATACAAGATGCAGAATAGGAACAAAATGACAGGAAGTGGGAGCAGGATTGAAACAAGTTAAAAACTGCAATCCTTCTCTGCTAGAAAATGAAAATCCATGTCCAGAACTCATGGGAACAGTTAGGGAGTATTCAGGAAGCTTTGGAAAGCTTTGGCTGACACAAACTTGAATGTAGCCTAAATTTTGCCTTGTTTCTCTGCACGAGGTGAAAAACACCCAGCTTGAATAAAGTACAAGACAAATCTATTGACCACAGAGTAGACATAGGAATTTATTGCTGTTCTGTTTCTCTTCCCATTCACCAGCCAAGGTTTTCCTAACTGGCTACATTAACAGTGCCACCAAACATTTTGAGGTTTTAAGTGACTCGGGGATTTAGGCCTCAGTATAATTGCTGTTTAACTCTGTGCTCTCCAGTCGGGATTATGTGGAGAACATTTGCCTAAGACCACAAATATTACATTGCTTTATGTGAGGTTGTCAGCAAATAAGTTTTGTATGACTATTTAATTAAAGAGAAACCATTTGACCAGTGTAACGCTTTTTTTTTTTTTTCTCTATAATAAAGCTTCCTCTTCTTATAAATCCTCTTGTTAAATCTTCTTATAAATGTAGGCTATCAAAGTCTGCATGGAGCACAGAGGTGGAACCTTCCGTGTATTAGTTATTCACTGGGTCCTTCCTTTCTTTCTGTTTAATAATTGATAGGCAAAATCGTTCCTCCTACTTCTTCACTGTAGTCAATAGCGTGTCATCCTCTGCTGTCATCTCAGGTCACCTTCCTGAACTGCCTAGGTTTAGGAGTCAAGTTTGGTATAGACGAGTTAAAACTTTTGGTAGTAGAAAGAGATATTCATTTAATATGCTGGTTGCTAATCATTATCAGCCCATTTTAAAATGAGAAAGTAGCTCGTATAGGGAATCGCTTAATTTCCCTAAGCACATTTGGGTCTCACTTGCTTTAAAGACGTGCTCTTAGCTTGATTTTTCTCTTTGGGTTTGGGGTCTTTAACATTTCCTCTTCTGTTGCTTGTGGTTTCATTGTAACATTATTCTTACTGCTTTTCCTCTTCCATCTATTTCGCTTTCTACTCCACAAGGATATTGTAGTTTTTTTGGACGTCAAATGGAACGACAAAGGGAAAAAATCCCCACAATTCTTTTTTTCAAACTATGAATAGTCGTCCCTTAAAAAAAAAAAAAAAGTTTTGGTTCATCTGTAGCCAAGTTTATTGGAAATGACAGCTCAAAAGTTCAGTGAGTGAGTGAAGTTCCTAGAGATCAGAAGGCCTCTGCTGTTTCTACTGTTTCCAGGCCTCAATACAAGGGCACCTTTTGGAAGTTTCAAGGTCAGCTGTAGGTCTATTATTATGTTGAATGGAAAGGAAATAATTTTGCACTTGTATCCAACTTCTTGTCATCTTTCTCCTTACCCTACTTGGCTTCTTTGTAGTACTTGAAGGCCTCGGCTCCATCTCTTTTGGCCATTATGAATGGTTTGATTGGTGTTGGCCATGTTATCCCTTCTTTCCTCTTTCTAAAAAGCAAGTGATCATGTCACATTGAAGAAACCATTATTGCCATCAAAAAAATCTGCCTTAATTTTCACATTCCCTGAAAGTTTCAACTCCTCATCAACATTTCAGAAGGAAGTAACTGTGTTGGTTTTCAGTAACTCTGAGGAATCCTACCAGTTCTGATCCAGACTTAAGATAAGTCATAGCACAGAGACCACTTTGGACAAAGGATGCACTGGTCTTTTCCTTTGATTTTTTCCTCTTTGCTGCCTCTGGTTTTTTTTAAGCATTTGTTCAAGTCCCCTGAAGAGAAGGCAGAGACATGAATCTGTGCAAAGTTCCATTAACCAACCACGTCTCCTAGCTGGCAACGTGGACCAAAACTGTGTATGTTATGCCCAGAATTGTAGCTTTGTCTTCCTATGAAGGGCTCAGGCTGGTGTGTTGGAATCAAGCATTTGCAGGAAGCCCACCCACAGATATTTTTTCTCAAACATCTTTTGGCAGCTTTTCCTTCTTCTGTGCCCTGGAGAATATTGCTGTAGTTGGTGCGTTACTCTGGCTCAGCCCTGTCTGACTGAAACACAAGAGCAATTCAGCAACGTGCTCCTTGCCCTACCTCCCTTTTCCTGATTCACAGCAAAGATGAGTAGGACACCAGGACATGTCCCTCTGAATTACTATTTCTACCAGTGACTGGTTTTAAACCAGGGCTGGGGATTTAAAATGTGAGTGCTGTTAGGCTCTAAAGCACCTCCTGTTTTGCTTGGCACATGAAGCATTTTCTTAACCACTTGGGGTTTTATTTGGTCACTGAGTCTGAATGTGGGACCACAGAGCACCTTCAGCTCTAAACTCTGATGACCTCCTTGGCGTTTATGGAATTACTCCTTACTGACACCTCTGTAACATGGTTAAGGACCAGAGCTTCTCTCATCCCAAAACCACTGGAATGATTATCTTCAGAACTTACAGAGTGCTTTTCATGTATTATACCTAAAGTGCAGCCTACATCTGTCTGAAAAACAAAGGCCAAAGCCCCAGTTCAAGTCTGAGGGATTTTATTTACAGGTCAAATGGAGCAACAGAGAAAAGAATATATTTATAGAGAAGGAACTGTGTGAGGGACTTACCTGGCAATAACAATTGTCTCAGGTAAGATGATGGGAAGTGCCTTCAGGAAGCTTTGGTTGTACATGCTTAGGACTATCTGCCACTTTCATGCTGCAAGAAGCAGTGGCAGCACCTGATCTCAGGCACTGCAGTGACATATGGAATTTACCATTCAGAAAGATATGAGAAGGTTCTGTAATTTTCCTAGCAGAAAAAGGAATAATAGCACAAGCTCAGACTGGTGGGTGAGTTTACTGTCTACTCCTGACCAGCCCAGAGTGGTCTGGCAGGTGTGAGAAAGCCACATTAGCTCCCAGCTACGTATCGAGTGGATTTTCAAAGAGCTTTTGATGACTTATAAAACAGAACATGGTTTGGGGGTTGAGTATTTATCTGAGCAGCTGTCTCCCTCTGTATGGGCCTAAGCACTATTTGACATCATCTAAAGCTGTTTTATTGGCCATTCCAAAACAAACACAGCACAAATAGGCTTAACACCTTTGGAAGGCAACTGCCTAGTTATCGTGTGGAATTCATTTTGGGCTGGGGATCTGTAAAGCTGAGTCAATAGGCTGATTTGGATCTAAGCCAGGAGCTTACTCTTAACCTGCACTTTTTCCTTCTTCTAATGGAGCTTTTTTTCCAAACCATATATTATTGTGCCTTTATTTTCAACTGCCCTGCATACATTTGCATGAGAAATACTATGGGCTCTTGCTTTGAGTTGACACAGCCTAAGAAAGAGCTGGAAATAAACCCTGTACTCCTTTACCCACTCTTCTTTCTGTGCAGAGGGATACTCTTGAGCTGCTGACTTCAAGATCTGGAGCTCTTCCAATGCCTTTGGTGGAAGAACTGACCACTGGGCAGCTACATCATATTCCCTTGAGGAATCCATGAGGGTTGTACTGAGCAGTTGCTTCTCTCCAAGTCCTCCTTGTCCCTTGTGCATCTGCTGCTGAAGAGCTGTTGGGTGCTTTGTTGATGATTCCAGGGGCTCTGATGTCTTCAGCATATCAATCCGCATTAAGCTGCCACCTCTTTTAGAACAACCTGTGCAATGACAGATTGACTCAAGGGTGAAGGTTGTCTGGCTGAAGGTCTGCTCAGGTCAGACAGACACTTATAGGAAGGAGGAAATGTTTGGTGAACTGGAAACAAAAGGCATCCAATGTAGCTGAATCTTTCCTTCCTGTTTGCTACTTTCATGATTTTAAATCTGATGTCGTGGAGTATCCCAATTTCCTTTTCTAGGGTCTCCCTAGGGAACATTTTCTCTCTGGGCTTACAGGCAGTGTCAAGACATTATTTTCTTACGAAGTGTGGTCACTTCATGTGTTCCAGAGTGGCTGGTGCACCTTGAAGGATTAAAACTTAGCCTAAAAAGTTTCAGAATTTCCAGACTTAAATCTTCATCTAGAAAGTCAAGTTCATATTTAGAAGGTGCTTGTTTATTTTGCTATTTTAATTTACTAGGGTTTCCTTGTGGCATGCCCTGAGAGACTTCATGTTACCGTGTTTTGAGCTGGCAGCTGGGTAGGAGAGCATTGTGAGAGCACCTCAGTGTGTTCATTCTCCTCTGTTTCCCTGATAAGAGTCATAAATGCCCTTATATTTCTTTATCACTCTGGGAAAATATGAGCAATATTCTGGTGTTATTTCCTCAGAAAAGAAGAGAGCCTGGGCTCCCTGGGACAAAATTCAAGGAAGCAAACAAAGATTTTGGGTACTTACCTTGAAACGCCTTTGATAGCTGAAATACTGGGAAATAAACCTGGGCCAGAGATGTGTGACTCTGCACAAAAACCAACCATCTGAAAATAGCAGGCTCTGGAAACTGAATACTCCATAAAAGAGAAACATCCCCAAACTTTCTGGAAGTCTCTGACAGTGTGACCTTACAGAAACAGGCACCTGTCAGTTTGTCTGTTGGCCAGGCATGGTTCTCGTGTGACCTCCATTCCTGGATTATCTCAATTCCTTAGCATCTTTTACACTTTTTATGTTCATGGGGCCAGATTTACACAACAGAATATGCCTGATAAAACATAACTGATTCCCTGACTGAAATGGTCTCCATGAAGTCTTCGCTTGCATTTCTTTTCGTCACTTTTGCTTGGATTTTGCAAAGTGCAACCAGAATCCCCCAAAATGGAGCACAAAAACATGCACCAGAATAGATATGTGACCTCTTCACCTTGTGTTCCCCCACATGGCAGCACTTACAGTTGCCACAGTGCCACTGCATTGGCTCTTATAAATGATTCTGCCACCCCACACCGTGATTAAGTATTGCTGTTATAAACCAGGTACCTCTCATGTTAATAACAACATCTGTTAACTAACAAATTGCTCATTAACCAAGAGTAACAGTGGATTTCACCAGATTACAGCTCTGCAGGTCTTTTACAGAAGAGCTGTCCACAAACTATTGTGCCCTTCTTCTCTAAAGAGTCAAAGTATTTTCCTTTTTAGTATTGAGTTCCTTAAAACACTGGTTGTCCCACACACATTCAGTATTACGTAAAAGCACTGTTGAGATGATATTGAAAAAGAACAGGTACTTTCCCTTACTATTTTACAGAATAAAATGTCTTTTCTTCATGCTGTCTTTGAACAGATTCGTGAACAATGCACCAAAACTCAGCTATAAACACACTGCTGTCATATAATAGACCCTACACTTTACAATACCTACAGGGAATCACTTTTTAAAGTCTATAACATACAGTAGTCTTTTTATATGATTGAATCATATAAAAATAAAAATTGATAAAAAATAGTAATAAATCTGGATTTTATATCATGCACTGAGCAAAGTCTAAATTAAACTACTGTACTAAACCTCCTTTGAAGTAGACCTAATTAATTAAAAACACCAGGGTTAAGCAATTTAGCCATCAATCTCTTAGCTTAAGTGGGGGATGAGGTACATATGGTAGCTTACTGAGGAAGAAAAATGAAAGACCTGTTCTCTCCAGACTCACATTGACATGATCTAGGGGAGGTTAAATATGAGCTGCTACTCCCAGGGAGACTTCTCCTACAGTTCCTCCAGCAAGATGACTTTCCCAAAGCCCTCGGCAAGTTGGAGTGTGTCACTTATCTCCTGCTTCCAGAACAGCGAGTGGAGCAAAGCTGGCTCGCAGCGCCGCCGAAGGAGTCAGAGGTGGATGGAAATGGCAGTGGTGCCACAGCAGAGGGAATTCTCTGCGAGTTCAGACTGGCCAGTCACATCACCGGTGCACTGGAGTTTGCCAACACTGCCAGGAAGGAAAAGGAGAGGGCTGTGTTTACTTTCTCTCCAGGGATGGATCCTGGCTGTAGGAGCGTTGCTCTTGTGTGCTGGGCACTGGACCTGAGGGTGATACACTGAGAGAGGAGCAGGACTGGGAGGTGAACAGCAGTGCCCTTCTTTTGAAGGCGACCACCCCAGAAAGGCAGCCCAGTGACCATGTTACATCCATCAGGAAGGGAGACACAGAAGCATGTGGCTGTAGATAGAGGCTGTGGTGGGATCTTCCTTTTGGCAGGGTCTGTTGGACCAACTTGGCTGCAATGCAAAGACACACCCTTAGGGGTAGCAAAGATTCCCCTATCAAGCCCAGGAGTTAAGCTTGTTTGTAGAGTCTTGAGACAGTAGGTGTATTTGTGGTTGGAGATGCACTTCAGAGTTCAAGTGCCATTGGGAACACTTGGCATAATGTGCAGCACACTCGAGCTGAGCTATAGGCAGCCACTGGGAATTGTGTGATGGCTCTTCGTAGAGGAAAGCCCAAACATTGAAGATCTTGCTCATTATTTCTTATTCATCTGGTATCCAAGCAAACCCTTCATTGTGTAGAGCTGAGTGAAACTAAGAAAGGACCTTGAGGCTTGGCCTCCCATAAAAAACAAGTTTAGAGGCATTTGGCTCACAGAGATCCTTTAAAGGAAAATATTCCATAATAGGTTCTCTCACAGACTTGGGCTTTTACCTGAGGATTGTTGTGGATCTAGCATCCTAAACTCAATGCTTTGTAAAACGCATTCCAGGTGCATCAGCTGGGTCTGTAGGAGAAGGTGGGAAAAATTTCTCATCTCAATAAATAGAAACAGGCCTTCTTGAGCATCACTCAATCCACATAAAATCTTAATTGCCTCCTGTCACTGCGTCTCTCTCTTCTTTGCCTGCACAGGAAGCCAAGAGTGACTGTTCCCAACTTCAGGGAACACTGCACACAATGAAAGCTGGTAGACCTATGTGATAAGGACTTGAGTTGCCATTTTTGCAAATATCACAAACTTCTGAAGCAAATTCAGCACACAGAAAATGCATTTATCTGGAAATAGCGCATGTAAGTCTCCTTTTAGTGTTACATAACTTCACTGCTGGCAAATCCTGGTGAATAAAAAATAAAAGCCTTACCGGTGCAGCACTGGTCCTTTGCATTTATAAACAATGAAGCCAGAACAGAGAGACCAACAGAACAGGCTAAAAATGTATCTTAATGCGCCTGCAGGGACCTCTACAAAAAGTCACTAAGATAAGGGAGTTTTGACATGACACAAGGAGCCATCAAGGACCTACTCTAAAAAGCAACAATGCATTTGAATATTCAGACCAAGCACTGAGTCAGAAAGAAACTGCTACCCTCAAATCTTCTTCAGCTTAGAGCTAATTAGACCTATGCCTCAGAATGCCCAAGCCTCGTGCAATGGTTATGATAATTATATTTTCACTCTGTGTTGGGCTGTGAGTTATAGGCGTATATCCTATAAATGCTAATGGAAGCTATGCATGTAAATCCCCTCCTCAATGAGGTGAGATTATGCCCTGATGTATCTTAAGTAGCATGTAAATGCAGCAATTGGGGTGGCAACTGCTTGAGGCTGGAAAATGCAGGGCTTTGCAAACCTTTAAAGGGAAGTGACAGCTGTGTGGACAGGCTGCTTACTGGGGAAGGTGGGAAGGGAGGACCTGGAAACCTGGAATTCCCAGGGATCAGGTTCATTAGCATGCTTTTCCCCATCAAACGTAATCAGAGCTGATGATACAAACTCAGTATCAATTTCCTGTATGTAAGGACTTTATCTGCATAGGTACATACCACTATACATTTCTAGGCTATCTGATGTGTGTCAGGACTCCAGAAGATTAGACCCATTGTCTGTGATCTATCGAGGCTGGTCATGTCACCTGGACTGCATTTCTGATTGCATCACCATTCCTCCTTCTCAGCAACTTATTTGCTACCTGAAGACTAATTAAAGTGGTCTTTTAGTGCCTAACCAGCCAACTGTGCCCATAATGATACAAATACCATATAGAAATGAGATTATGATGTGTGAAGTGACATTCCCTCATCTGTCCAGCAGTCTGCTGGCTGTAGGACCAGTCACTCATTACACCAGTTCTGTTATACCCTGACTTGGACCTTGATGTTCAGTGTCTCCAGGTTCTTGCTGCTGGAGACTTTGGGCATGGCTCTGTAGCAGTCACTTTTCTGGGAAACACAGAGGAAATTAGACCTTCCACTTTCCCTGTGCATTGCCAGCTTTCCCCAGCGTGTGCAGAACACACACACAGGTCTGACCTGCAGCAGGGCAGGTCCAAACCTGGATGATCCTGAGCATCTCGCTGCTTTTCAGTAAAGCCTGTCCCAAGGTGACTGACGAAGTGCAGCTCCCAGGGAAGGCAGGGGAGAAATTCCCTGTGTTGGAGGAAGTTCTCAGAGCAAGGAGACAAATCAGAGCCATGTCAGTTTGTCACATCACCCTCTGCAACATTTGGGAATTCATAAAATGTCCAAGCTTTTCCTGGGATCTGGCCTCCAATGGCAGAGCCAGAGCATGGTGGGAAGTTAGGGTCACACTGTCTTTGTGATCACCTCTGAGCTGATGGCAGGGGTCTTGGTCTCCTCTCCTGCTAAATGTTTCCTGTTAGGAGGAGTCCACTGACCTCAGCCAAGCAATTTTTATGCGTTTGGTATGAGTTTGAGGCGTGTCAGGCTCAGAGCCTGATTAACAACAGATAACAGCAAAACACATACAGGAGGTTTCATGACCTGGATAAGGCCTTTGCTACAGTGTGCTCTGAAACCACCAGCTCAGTGAAGTTCAGACTGAAGCAAAACAGGAGGGGAGAGGCTAGATTTTCTTTTGAAAAGTGCTCCTTCGTACAAAGAAATGAGTATCAGCTGAATGGCACAAATGAATGTCAAGGAGAACGGTCCTAAGCAGCACTTGAATAGCAACGTCTTCTATTCTGCCCCTTTCTTTGTATTACTCTGCTCTTATTCTAAGTATTTATTTACTGATTATGAGAAAAAAAACACACGACCTCACAGGACCCCCAGCAGGTGCTCACAGCCTCCACGGGCTCCTCGAACAACCATGGTATTCTCTGCTCACCTTATTATGGTCCTTTCTCGAATGTGGGAATGTAGAGTTCAGACCTGCTGGAGTATTTGGGGGGATTGCAAGATATAAATAAGCCAGCTGGGGCTTCAACCCACCAGCTCAGCAACATTATATCGTGCTAGTCTTTGTTTTCACTGTATCACCTATTTTTCGGACCAGCGGTATAACCAAGTTGTAAACTGCACACCTTACAAATCAGTCTATCCTGACATTGCTGGAGCGTTCATTACAAGCTGTAAAAAAACACCAGCAAGGAAGGTTTCAGTTCTGCAGCCCAATTTTCCATTGCAATAACCCAATTAACTGGTGTGTGTTTGTTTTACAAAGCTCTAAGCTACAATAAACCATGCCGATACACAGGCTGCAGAAAGCTTCGTAATTAGGACAAGGTGTACAAATTAAACCACTCTTTTTAAACTTCAAACCAGCTAACTTCTGACATACTGTACTGCTGGGGCTTCTGGGACTAAACCCAATTAACATCTTAGTATTTTATAAGCATCGTTTTAATTGCATTTGTATGCAATCTTCTCTCCAAGAGCCTTTCAAGGTGCTAGCCCTCGTTCAGATTTTATTACTTTAGTGATTTAAATCTCCTCTATCTGTGCTTCCCGTTAATAATGACTAGTGCTACTTCAAATGCTGGCCCAACATAAAAACTGAGCTCTCCAAAGAATTATACTTTAAAACAGTTACATTTAACTTTATTATTACATTTTTAATTTTTTTCTCCCTCTGTTTGAACATTATGCCTTGAACCATTTTATCAAGCTGTCAGTGCAGTAAGTGCTGGAAGAGTGAATGTTTTACTCCTTGGTGCTTTGCTCTGGCACAGCCTCTTGGCCTACACATGACTCAGTCTCTGCTGCACAATATTGTCTTAGAAAAAGAGCTTTTCTAGGAGCAGCTTAATGACTCCCATGTCCATGGGTTTTCAAGATATGGGAGGTGGTGGGGAGGTTTAACTCTGTGAGAGACAACCAAGCCAATCCCTCGGGCTGAGCTGCTTTTGGTTTTTTAAGGACAAGATCTACCCTCCTTCCTCGCCCATCAGAGGCAAGTCCTGTGAAGCTTTACTCATGTGAATAGTTTTACTGACTGTAATGGGTTTGCTCAAGTTTGGATGAACTGGGCCTCAATGGGAGCAGTGGAACATTCCATGGAAAATCTGATGCGCTCTAAGGAATGTCAATTCCCATCACTATAATTTCTCTCTGTATAAAATTCCCACAAGTGCTCTGTTTTGTTTTATGCATCTGCTTCTTTGGAAAATGACCTGCATTTCAAAGATCAGGTAGGATTTGAAGAGAGCTGTAGAGGCAGTAAGTAGTATAATGGAACTCCCTCAGCCCAATTAACAAAATAATACATAAAAATTGTTCTGAGATTCTTTTTCCAGCACATTATTATACTGTTTTGCATTTGTACAAGGAGGGAAAAAAGAAACAAGAATGTGTTGGATCTTACTGAAATTATGACATGAACAACATGTTTATTTTAAAACGCTGGCAGTCCTGCTCCAAATATTTTCCTCTGGAAAATGCAACTTAGGGTGAATATAGGCTAATGTTGCTCTCATCTAGGATTTCTGTTATGTGGATACAAATATTGGGTCTTAAAAATGCAGACTGTACCTCCTGAAATATTTTGAACCTTTTCCCTTGACTGAGTGTCTTGTCAAACAAAACTGGCAGCAGATCTCTTGGAACTGCCTGAATCTATGCAGATACGATTTCTATCATGCCCTTATTATGTGTAGTCCATAATAAGGATGAGCATGTATAAATCATTTCTGGCTGGCACTTAGGATGCAATACTCAAAGGAGAAAGACATTTCTGTCTTCAAATGTCTAGCAATTTCTGATATTATACAGTGAGTCTCCCCAGAACCATGCAATCCTCAATTCCATGCAGCCCTCTTATGAAAGAATGAGACTTTCATATCTTCCTTGCGAGAGCCACCGGTGAGATAAGAATTGTGCTGTGCTCCAGCCAGGGTGGCTCTATTGAACTTCCATTTGCAAAAGCCTTCACTAACAAAATTGCACAGAGATGAAGGGTTTTGCCTCTATCATTCCTATGCACAATTATCCAGGAGTAAGCATTACTTTATATATAGTAGATTATATAGTTATATGTTATAGGAACACATTTCCCATGGAAGGTTCTTCTATGTGCATACCTATAATGTGCACTAAAATAAACACATCTATTGTATAAATGGGTTTGTGTTTTCTCAGCAGCGATAATCCAGCCAAGCTTTGGTGTTGTAAAATGTAACAGTGTATTAAATGATAGATGATCCGAAAAGTTCTAACAAATCATGCCATCCCCAGAAACAGAAATGTAAAGAGCTGGTCAAAACTAAAGAAGCCATTTTAACAAAACACTATAAAAAGATGTATGTTGTCTCTTTTCCAGTACTGAATTTATAGTTATTTTACACTCCAACTCTTTAAAAAATATTTTTCTGCAACATGTTCCAAGAAAACCCCCGGACCTTTCCCAGAATAATTTTTAAAGTTCCTCTTTTTCATTTTTTATTTTTAATAGGATTTTCCATGAGGAAAAGATGGGATTTGGAAAACAAATTTTAAAATAATTTGAAACATCGTTCTGATCAAATCTCTATTAACAGGATCAGCAGAAACAGACACAGTAAATGCCAAGGCAAATGGATTATATTAATTTAGTTAAAATTTTTAATGAAATTTTTTTTTTCAGGGAGAAAAGGTGATTTTTTTTATTAAGAGCATTTTGTGCAAAATATTTCAACCCCTCTATAAAAACATAAAAGACTAGATATTTACTATAAAACAGCTCTGAGTAAACAGATATTTACTATAAAACAGATGATGAATAATATCTTTAGTATTATAGTTATACATAACGTTTATTTGTCAGGCTTTACACATTTTATATCTGATTCATTGATACATGTGTTACCGTGGAAAGAAATCTATATTGATATTTTATTTGACATATACTGATTGTTTTCTAATATGCATCAACTAGAATTCCTCAATGAAGAGTTTAGTTGTTGGGAATCTGAAAAGCAGAGGGCATTTAGAGCAGGAGTTCAGTGTGTGGAGCTGTCAGACTTGATATCCCTGAATTTTAGGTGAATTGGAGCGCCTTGTTCCAACAGAGGTTGTTCTAAAGGGGACTAATGTCTTTTGGGAGCTGAGCTCTAGGGAATAAGGGGCAGAGAGCAGGAGAATATTTTATGCAAAAGAACCGTCTGTCAAGAATGGAATAGAAAATTACGCTTCTTTAATGACAAGCTTTTTGTAAGATACAGGGAGCCATGGGGAAGGATGTTATTCTGTTTTCTTTCTTTCTGTACAGTGGAAAATAAGAGGTGTCACAGTGAGTTATCATGTGCAGTGACCACTGATGCTCCTGCTTAGTGCACAATTGCCTGCCACATTACACACAATCACATGTGTCGTTATTATATTAACTGGGTTTATATACTGTTCACCTGACTTCACCTGGCAGGGCTCACCTAATTATAGGAAAAGGAAGAAGATCCTTTGGCTAAGGGATGCTGCTTGTTACTGTCTTCTCTCCGTTCAAAATGATGGGACAAGAGCAAAAGAAAACTAATCTTTATTAAAACTAACACTTTCTTCAAAACCTGTCACAGGCCAGATCCACCAGTCGTTCACGCCAGTCTGGTGGATGCTGGATTAGGCCCTGACCTCCTTTGCCTCCCTTGCAGGATCAGCAGAGAGAGTCCTAGCTTGAGCAAACCAAAGGAGAGCTGCAAGGTTCCCACTGCAAATCTGTCTGTATCGGTGTATGGCATAGCTCTGAGTGCAACTTTGATAAATAAATATGAGCAAATTAATTTGCGGTAATTGACAGAACAATTAGCAAAGCTGCAGTTGCAGAATCTTTATTCCTAGTGGCAACGGAACCCAAAGTCAGTTTTAGATCTCAGGTTTAATTTGCAACAAAAGAGACAATCCTTTGTGTGCAAGCTAAGGCAATTTTCTGGGAAGTCACTGAGAAGCAGTAAATGTGGAACTTGATAATACCATTTCTAGAGCTCCTTTTCAGAACAAAACTGCACTTTCACTGCAATAAGAAATGCCAATAAGGGCATTCTGGGATTTGAGCTTCTGTTTGGGCTTCCTGGGACAACGGGAAATGCAAAAATGAGCTTGGTGATGCAATACTTGCTGGGAATCAATATTCAGCTCCTGCTGTGCACATGGTGAGCGTGTGCTGATGGCAGCTCCCTGGCCTGGCCACCACCCCCAGGTGCTGCCATGTGATCCACCAAGCACCACACCAACCTGGGGGAGACAGAGCGTCCCCAGCTGCCCCTCACGAACAGGCACTCACTGCGTGAAGTGCAAAGGAATCTCATCCCACTGAGCGTAGGACTTTATCATGCGTATAAACACCAGGAGCACAGCATGCTAAATACACTGGAAAATGCCAGGAAGCACAAATCCAGAGCAATTGATGTTTTCACTCCTGTTTCCCCCAGAATTACACGTGATTGGCAATTTACGCTCTGCGAAGGAATCTGTCACGGCATGTTCGGTTCTGCGGCAACGGCGCTTCGGCCACAGCTCAGATAAACCAGAGCTTGGACCCGGAAGGTGTCTGGGAGAAGCAGCAATGGCCAGTGCCACTCTTCCATGGATTGTAAGGCCTATCAAGAAGCCCTTACCTGCATTTTTCCCAGGTCTCTACTGTCTGGTCATCTGGCTCCTGTTGTGCAGCTCTGGCTTAGCAGCAGCGGTGCAATGCCTCAGCCAAGTGCCCTGGCTCCCCGAGGTGTTGACTGGTTTGTGTTTCCAAGTGTTACTGTAAGAAACCCAGAGAAGTTGAAGTGTGAAAGTTTTATGTTACATGAGAGAAGAGGTCAGCAGGCATCTCAGTGAAGAAAAAAACAGTGAGTATGTTTTATTTCCAAAGCTGATGGTTGAGAGCTTCAGAGCCACTCTCAACAGGGAACTTTGACCTGGGGCTCTTCAAGAAGGGAAGGGGGGAGATGCAAATGTAAATTTTCAGACTACTACAAAAGCTTGAGTTTCTAAGTGTCAAGATGGACTTTGGAAAGGCCTTTTCATCCAGTGCTACTGGCTGTGTGTACACAAGGCTTAGCGTAAGCTTCAGCTGTCTTCAGTGAGGTGTAAAATTTGGGGTGTCTCTCTTGTGTGGCAAGCAAAGATGAAATGTCCTGTTTAGCTCTTCAGGCCGTGAAATGTACTGGTTGGGTTACCTGGTTTGTAGTGGAGTCAGGCAGAGGTACTCAGTCACAGGGTGGGTAGATGCTGGCCACATCAACTTTGCCCCAACGCCTTCATTTAGGGTGAGGAATGGTGCAAGAAAGCAGGTTAGACTCAACTGTCTTAGGGGAGTCAGGCCAGTTAACTTGCTCTGCTTGTGTGTTAAGAACTTACAGTCATGGCACAAGAAAGGCAGTGGGTGAACACACATCTGTCAAAGGTACTTCCCTGCACTACTCAGATACCATCTCTGAGGTACAACCTCCCATCTTGGCCGGAGTGGCAGAGAAAGAGCCAGAGTGTGCAAGGGATGGCACTACATCGTTGTTTCATGTTTGTTTTTTCTTTTAAATATAGCTCTAATTTCTGAGGCAAGTTTTTATGAAACAGCAATTCAGTATTTGGAACACCTGACAGAGCTTTTGTGGCTCTTCTCCACACTTAGTAGGCTCTGTAGCCTGCGGAGGCCTGAGATTTCCTTCTGTGAAATTGTCCCTCCTTCTCTCACACATTATCCTCTTCAATATTTGTCCAAATTGCAAAAATACTCAGTTGAATTCACACTGGGCCAAATCTGACATCCACCAACTCACAGTGAAGAACCAACCACCTCTCCATCTTCGCTGGGGATGGCTCGGCTCTCATTTGAAATGATTGGCAAGTCACTTCATTACCTTGTTCTCGTGGAGGACACAGTCCATCCTCTTGATAATGGCATGGAGAAAACTGTTGTGCAAAGGCAAGGGTTTTTTTTTTCTTTTTTTAACAAATGTCTACTTTGACATTTCTTGCCCTCCCTCTTCTGCATCACGCGCTGGGCGTTGGTCTCAACAAGCCTCTAAACCAGATGGCCCCGCAGCTCCGATCCGTCCCGTGGCTCCTGCGCGCCTTTAGGAGCTCGGGGAAACAACAACAGCCAGAAAAGCAAAACGAACACGAGAAAGATCTGTCTTGCGCTGAAGCATCTCTGTCAGGGCCACGGGTGCTGGAGCCGAGCTGGCACACGGTCTGGGGCAGGGGCTGGGACACGGGCTGCGGGCGACGCGCGGGGCCGGGTGATGCTCACGGCAGCTCCAGCCCCTCGGAGACCCCCGGCGCGGGGGGTTTGGTGGCCGTGAGCGCAGGCAGGACGCTCAAAAAGCGTCCTGGTGGGAGGTTTCGGGGCGGAGGAGCCCGGCTATAGATGGCGCTGGCAGCCCAGGAACGGCCCCGCCGGCCCGGCCGCCGCTGGAGCGGCCCTGGCCCCCGCTCCCCACAGCCACCCCCGCCCCAGAACGTGCCCCTGAATTATGTATAGGTTTTAATAGATTGTGTCACACATCTGAAGTTATAGGGATTTGATATAAACCCACCATGCAGTAATTACGAGTGTAAAATACATTTGGGGGAAAACATTTTGCAGAGTTGCCAAGACTAACAGCTTACAAATAAAGCCCCATTCCTGCTCCCGCCCCCGAGCTGCGCCCTGGAGAATTTCCACATGTATTTGAAATGAAACAATCCTCGTATCTCTGTGTTTACTAGGGGTAAAAAAACCCCAGGCCCCCTTCCTTCCATGGGTCCTTCTACAAATATGTTCCTGGCACTGGGCAGTTTGCAGGCAGACAGAGGGTGCCGGTCTTTAATGTGAAATAATGTAAGGTTTTTAAGCAAAGAGTTGGCTGTTGGAATTAACTGGTGTCTTATTTTTTCCGGCTGGAGCTGCTGTTTACAAGTGAGGGCCACATGAGCAGTCCTGCATCGAACCCTGGGACTGTGAATGGCAGCTCCCACAGCATTAAACTGGCAAAGAGGAGAGGAGGCAGGAAAGAGGGACACAGGAGAGCTGGAAGGTTGAGAGGGCTGTCGGGAGCTGCTGTGCCCTGTGTGCTGCTGAGGACTGGGCTGGCCTCTTCCAGGGAAGTTCTTCTGGCTAGGAACTGTGGTTAGACACCTCAGTTAAGGCTCCAGCAGTCCCAAAAGAGAGTATGTGAGTGTTTCCATCAAAGGACAATGTTTATTGAAATATTTGGAGCTTCTAGGAGATGCTCTGGGATGCTCCACCCAGAGTGGACTGTGACCAGGCTCCAGCATTTTGAAAGTAAAGGTGTGCAGTTTGATTTCCCTGCTTTGTAGCCTATAAATGAATAGTAGCCATGTCTGATGCAGAGGATGGATGATCTACTGTGATGTTCAAACCACGGTCTGCTGAATCCCATGGTATTCGTGGGAACTTTCAAAGGGACTTGTGAAAGGAAATCAACAAAACCAAGTTTGGAGTCAGTCAGCTCATGTGTAATCATATTTTTAGAGATGTGCAACGAGGAAAAGAGTGAAAACCACAGGTAGAGAATATTCCACAGTGAGGAAGAACTGGGGTTTGGTATGGGACCACACTTTATTTTTCTCTCCTCAGAGCTTCCTTCTCCAAACTTGCCAGTCTGGTTTAGCAGTTACTCAGAGCTCAGGATCTGTTTTAGGGTTGCCCATTCAGTGGACAGAAGTAACATGAGGATGTGGAACAGTCTGAAACCTACCTGTGCCTTACTTTTGAGGTTCAAGCAGGACTTCAGCGGTGCCCAGGCATGAATTCCCACGGGACTCCTCTTTTTCCCAGTGCTGCATGTGCTGCTGCTGGGGTGTGGCCATTTTAGGTAGAAATGTGAGCATGTGCATCAACACACTTCTTAAAAAAACGAACATATCTTTAAATAGAAAATGACCTGTTTGTTGCAGCATGTTCAATGGTCAGTTTCTGGAATATTAATACCTTGTTTCCCAATATAATAAGCTGCCTTCCTTCCCAATAGGAAATGAAGGATTTCTACAAGGATGCCAAATCCTCCCCTCCACAGTTCCATTTCTTCCCACAGTCATTGCTGTTGGAGGAGGAGGGGAGGAAAAAAAAAAAAGAAAAAAAGGAAAGAAAAAGAAGGAGAAGGGAATCAGATGGACTAAGCATAGAGCAGGGGCTGAGACTGTTTTTTCTGGCTGACACACTTAGTGTTGCTGGTGCATTTGCTGCTTCATTGGAAGGCCAGTGGGGGGAAAAAAAAGAGATTAAGGTCATCAAGATAATACAAAGAATATTCAAACTGGAAGCAGAGGGGAAATATAGAAGGTCTGTTTTTCCAATAGTAAGTAATCAGAGTACAGGAGGATGTAATTTGCAGATTAGGAAAATGAACAAAGACTATAAAATTAACTTTATGACAGAGAGGAGAACAGTCCATTTGAAGGGGGAATAAACCAACCTCCATAAAGCTTTATGGCTGATACAATCAGTATGCTGGTTTAAACTAAATAGGAAATATCAGCAAATAATCAACCATGGGGCAGTCTTCAAGTCCTGGTTGTGTTGTAATCTGGATCTGATGTGACACACAACCTAAGCCTGGGATTTTGGGGCAGTGAAACCTCCACAGATTCCCAGCCCTGGCTCTGCGGGTGTGCTTGGTGGTGGGGAGCAGGAGGGGAGTGCTAATGTGCACCAGACCTGTCGCTGGCAGCTGTCAGTCACCTGTCCTCTCTTCCTCTGGTGACTCTTTTCCAAGCAAACAAAGCCCAACCCTGTAAATGTGCTTCCTCCACAATGAAATCAAATTCTCTCTTGCACTCCCACCAGCCTGGGAGCAGCTCAGGGGGTGGATTGGAAACAAAAGGTTTTAATTAGCAAGGGGACTGCAGGTTAGTTACAGAGCAGGTTGCTATAACAGGGACCCACCACGTCAGAGTGATAGAAACTGTGCTCAGCTCCTTGCAGAAGAAACCACAGACATCTCCAAGGAAAATGCCTCATTTTCCTCACGAGAGGAGCTGTCCTCTTCCCTTGAATCAGTAGGTGCTGAGATCCTGGTCTAGTCTGAAGGAATGACACTGTCAAATTGGAGCAGGAAGAGATTTTTCTGACATAATTTTTTATTTCATCCTAATTTTTGTTCCCTTCACTGTCATTCTTCTTTCTCATTCAATTGTTTTTTTAAGGTGAAAAGAGGGGAAAGGAGGAGCAACGCAGACTTGGTGTATTCTGTTGTTCGTGTTATTTGTGCCCGTAAATAAATTTTCCAGTAGCCTGTGAGCCTACATCAGGTTTTATGGGACTCTAATGCAAGCCCTCCAAGGAACTGTAACTCCAGAGCCACATTCTCCAATGGACAATTCTCTTATGTCTCTTTGTTATTCCATTTTCTAGCACAGAGGAACAAAATACAAGGCAAACCCCCAAATATAACCAAAAAAAGCAAGCGAGGGGCTGATTGTCCTCTTGTGAAATAGGAGGTAAATAATTAAGGAATAGATCCAAAGGTTTTAATGGAGTTGCCTGGATGTAAAACTGCTGTGAGCTCAGGAGTAAATCTCCTGGTCTGCTTAAAAAGGAGGAAAGGCAAGTTTGCTCAGGAAGAAAGTCTGCTCAAGAATGGAATTTTCCTTGTATGTGTGACACAGATCCCACAACAAGATGCTCAAATTTAAAGGTTTTTTTTTTTCCTTTTTATTTAAATTAAAGTGCCTCATTGTGAGCGAGATACTGCCGTTCCTGGGATCTATATACTCTCGTCAGAAACAGAGAGCAAAGCTCTATAGCTTGGGAAAGGTCAAGTGGCCTCAAAAAAACACAAACAGACTCAAACAGTTGCTTAAACAATACCAGACAAAAGTCTAAAATTTCTGATGAATTAAAGAGTTCTTTTGCTAAGAATGGGAAAGTTCTGTTACAAAAAACCATTTTTTTTCTATTTACTTTATATTTTATTATCCACAGAGTTTTTCCTTGGGTGTTAAAAGCACAAGGCGTTAGAAGCTTTGTGTGAACTTCTTGAAATTTTTGGGTTTTGTCCTTGCAAAGCACTTGTCTTCAGTTTTCTGAGGTGGATCAATTGAAATTCAGGAAAAACAAATTTTGAATTTCCTCATTAAAAAAGAAAACTTCAAACAAACATCCAGCAAGCTCCGTAAAATCCTATTCAGCTATCAGGAAAAAAAAAAAAAAAGAAAAAAAAAAGGTACAAAAAACCCAATGTGCCTTTGAAAACGTGCAGCCTGCTTTCTTCGTGCAAAACTTTCAGCATTTGCGGGGCTATATTTAGCGCTCAGAAAGTGATTTTGTTTCATTGAAGTCTCGGTGAAAAATTCAGAGCCACTTTCATGGTGGAGATTTTGAAGCTTTGCTAGTTGTGTTTCATTAAACAGCCGTGCTTGTCACATGGATGTACATCTTACTCCTTTAATGGGTCGTCCTGCCCCTTGTGATTAGCAGACGGAAGCGGTTTGATATATTTGTCAAAAAGGCTGTCCTTTGTGAGCCAAAATAAAACGAGTTCTCTGATATGCAAGAAGTTAAATACTTTAAGACTGGCTTGGCTTGGGATCTGACATCTTTTACTAATACTTATTTCTGAGGTGGAATCAGTAGTCAGAGACCTTAAAGGCAAGGGCAAGATTTCGAACCAGATTTATGCTCTTGAACACTTTTAGAAGTGTGTGTGTGTATACATACATATATCACTGCAGTTATAGCCCCATGCTGGAACTATCTCTGATACTCCAGCTGCAACTCTTCTGAATGCCACACGATCTTCAGTGCTTTTCACCTCCGTAGCTCCCCTGGGAATTAGGAAAGTGTTATTTTTCCCATTTTACAGATGTGAACTGAGAGGTTTGTGGGCAAGTAGGAGGTAGTGACAGTGTGAGACATTGGGCACAACTTGATGACAAAACCTGTGCATGTTTGAGTCTAGTGATCCCAGCTAGTGGGCTTCCTCGGTTTGAGGCAGGAAGGGGAAATTTAAGGGGCTAAAGAAGTCACAGGAAATCTCAAAGTTTACCTGTAAGGGACAGACCTTGTCAAAAGGAATGGCAGCGTCAGATGCCCTGGGTGGGTGTGGGTTAACACCAACCCTCCCCACTAATGCTGCTCTTGTGCTCCCCAGGGACTTGGTGTTCCACACATGGTGGAGCAGTGCCTGTCAGAGCTGAGTCAGCACCATTGAGTGCTTCCAGTCTATCCACGTTTTCTGTAACTGGAGTGGCACTCCCACCCTTTGTGGCTGGTGGAGGTGACACTAAGAGTTTGGCCCTTCTGGGGAGCAAGGAGGGACTCTGCCCATCTTGGGCTCCATACTGACCCTGGGTGCTGCTGTTGCTCAGGGAGGGGAACACAGCCCTGTTTTCTGTTTGGTGGCCCATGCCCCCATGGGTGAGGATGCCATGAGCCTCCTCTGCTCAGCCCTGTGCTGCCTGTGTTAGGTGTCCTGGCAGGCTGAACTGTGACGGTCTAACCCCTCTGCTTGCATTATTAAGACATTATATCTGAATCCTACTGGTGATGAGTTTGCAGAGAAGCAGATGCTGCTGGTTCTGCTCTTATTTGCTACTTTTGGAGGATGCAGGCAGTGAAGGAGAGGGGCTGGGTTGTTGCTGCCTGCCCAAAGCCCAGGCAGGCAGAGCTCACTGCAGTGTGCAATATAGCAATTCATAATAGGTGATTTTCCTGTTGGTGGGGCACTGCTGTGAGCCAATTTTACTCCATGATCAAGATTGTGTCTGTCAGGGCTCATCTCCTTGTGCCCAGGTCCATTGGACAATCACACAGGCACAACTTGTTACATGCAGGGGTGGAATTGGCTCCAAGCACGTGGGGACCCTAAGCCTGTGTTAGAGGGTTATCTCCTGGTGCAGGGACTCTGCACAGCCCAGGTTACACAGAGCCTTATCCTGCAGGGTGCTGGCTGGGATAGCATCACCTAAACCTCTTTGGGAACCAGTCAGCACCGCACTTCCTCCAGGTTTGAAAGAAAAACTCACTGAGCATTTCAAAGCCAAGATTTTAGGAACAGAACTGAACCTCTTAATTGCATTTTTCACTTAGGAATGTGAAGGAATCACTGTGAACCTTGAAAGTCTGATATGTACCAGACCAGTAAATAGATTTGGCTTTGTTTTTTTAATGTTTTGCATACTTTGTTTTTCAAACTTTCACCAGCTCTGCTTTGTTTCAGTTAATGAAATTCTTCTATTGCAGCACTGGGACTTTTAAAGCATTTTCGTTACCTCCTGACTTGGTCTCCAAGGTATAAACATTATTTTATAATTAGCCTTCACAACTATGTTATACATTTGAAAAGGAGGAAAAAAAATGTTTTTCCTCCATTTTTATATAGGGGAATTATAGTTTCTGTCTGGGGACTGAAAGAATGTGTGTGTATGCGCGCGCAGAGGAGAGAGAGAAACATTCAATCTGTTGAAATTTCATCTCCTGCCAGTTACACATGAAATCATCGTTTAGGAGAGAGAGTGGGAAATTACTGAATGCATTAGAAAAATCCTCACTCTAACCTTAATGAAACTGCATTAAAATGTGATGGGAGAGGGAAGACTTAGGGACATTTGTGTTCTACCAAAAAAAAAAAAAACAAACCACAGGCAAAGAATATTGACTTTTCGCCCCATGTTAAGTGACTTGGCATCAGGCTCTTGGTAGCTGATACTGATGGGTACTAATTTGTCTCTTGCCCTTTTTCCTGCCAATCCCCTATGGTGTTTTCTTATGGCCACTTCGTATCAGGACAAAGCTGTCACCAAGGTAACCACATGTGCATATGCACAATCATGTACACTCACTGTGTAATTAAGTCCAAGTGTAAATAACAATATTCACCACCGTGGGCAGTACTGAAGCAACGTGCTTCGGGAGCCCTCATGCTGTGCCTTTTGAGGAGGGGTGGCCTCTCAGCTCTACGTGAGGGGGAAACTGAGTCACGGAGGAGGCAGGGAGCCTCCAGGAACGGCCTCCAGGGAGAGGCAGCGCATCCATCAGTTTCCTGCAAGTGTGGGGAGAGCTTTTTCCATGGGCACCACTTATTAATGCAGTCAGTGATCTTTAAACTCAGGTCCTTTGACGTATTTCTGCCAGGTTTATTCTCGTCCAGGCAAAAAATGTTTGTGCAATTACTTGTAGGCAGAAAAGCTGTCCCTCCACCCAGCCTGGGATGGATGCACATGGACTCATATAAAGATGTTTGCCTTGACTTTGGTAAAATTTGGAACTGGTCCCAGAACTCATTCCAACCTTTGTAGGAGGGAACAGCCCAACACGAAGGGAATGCCTTGAACCATTTTTGAAGTGGTAGCTTTCCTTGCTGTAATAAATTTTCAGGATGTTTTCAACAGAGAGAATAAATCCATAGGAGAGATGGCTTAATGGACTTTGAATTTTCTAACAAGAAATGTGCCAAATCTTTCCCAATAGAAATGTCCCCTTGAATCTTTCATTCAGGTATGTGACTGATGCTTGAGTTAGAGTGCATTTCTATAGATTTGGTTGGTTTTGGTGTTTTTTTTTTTTTTTGTTTTTGTTTTTGTTTTTGTTTTTTTTTTGGTTTTTTTTTGTTTGTTTGTTTGTTTGGTTTTTTTGTTTTTGTTTTTTTTTTTTCTTATGGAGAAAGACACACAGCCAAAGCCTAACCTACAGGGAAGCTTTTACAGATAAAAAGAGTAAACCAAGGCAGGGGAATAAGTGGGAATCAAGTGGTTAATTTCTGTTTTCAGCAATCTCATAGGAAAAAAAATACATGTGAGCATGGAAAAATATTAGTCTATCTCTTTTGAAAGCCTTCAAAAAGATTTGTCTGAAGCGTGCATTTAAATGGGAAGGATACAGGTGTTTTCAGAGCTCTCCGAGCCTACGAGGAGGCCTGGGGCAAACCTGAGCACACAGAATAATGTAACGAGGAACATTCCTCCGTGCTTCAGTGGGAAAATGCAAATAGGCTCATTTCCTCTTTTGAGGAGGACTTTAGATAAGGCGCTCCTGCAGCCAAGTAACCTGTCTGGTGTCTTCCCTGCCTGGAATATTACGCTGAGAGGGGAGCGAGCGACACACACACACACGGAGCTGACAGCACAGGGATAGTGATGCTGCAGCCAATTCCCCTGCTCTCTGCACCACTTAACTGCAAGATTTGCTGGTGCCAGTTTTGCACTGACCCCTCTGCCCCTCTCTCTGCCAACACCCCTGTGAGCACGTGTTGATCTGCTGTCACTTGGGAACTACCCAAACTTGAAAACAAGTTGCCCAAGTGAGAAGTGCAGCGGAGACCTGCAGTCCCAGAGAGTCCTGCCTGTCACGGAATAAAACATCTGTGCTTTGCTGGAGCCTGGCTGCCTCCTGCTCCCCCTCCTCCTCCCACCCCATCCCTTTCAAGGGAAGGCTCTGAAATATGTTTTGATTTCATTTTGCAAGTAGTTGGCTAAAAACATTTCTTTGCAGCCTTTTCTCTAAGTTTGTTTTCTTTGCTAGTTCAGCCTTCAGAAGAAACAACAACTTTCTTTTTTTTTTTTTTTCCTGTACCCATTAAGAATAATATTTTTTCAAAAGTTTAGGCAGAATCCAGTAGCATTAACTTCATTGCAAGAGCTGAAATGGGAAGGGAGCTCTGCTGAAAAATCTAGCCCCAGTTGTGACTGCTGAGCTATGCAGGTAACCAGCAAATAATTAAGGCTAACACAGAAATTCAGCATCAGTTGGGTGACAGAATTCCCTTTCCACCAAAGAAAATCCCAGAAGAAAAGAAGATTATTTTAATTATGATGTTGGATTTTTTTTTTCCAGAAGGTTTACGAAGTATTCCCCCTTCACCTCTCACTGAATGATTTTAATAACTCTTGGAAAATGCCAATTGCCATCGACTCTTGTCTTTGCTTTTTTTATTTTTTTTTATTAATTTTATATAATTTTGGATAATCTATGAGTGTGGATGTCAAAGTAGTTAATGTGTTTCTTAAAACTCCAGCTCCAGGCACCATGTAAATACTTGCTTTTATGGCAAAGCAGAAAAAATATGCTGTCAGGGGGAAGAACTCTGGTTAATCCTTGTATAGCCTTAAATAAAAGCAGAAAAGGATTCTACATATTTTTAATTCTATTTTTTGAGTAAAGCTGATCAGATGTGAGATGATCTGATTCATGGTGCCTGAAGACTTGAGCTTGACAATGCTACACTGACTGTGGTATGATTTTTGTCTAATAGAACAGAAAAAGGAGTAGACTTGAATTCAGCCTCCCCAACTAGATGCTGATGTCTTTCATCAAAGAAAAATATTGACTTGCTATTTAGGGTTCTCTGTTCAGTTTACAGAGCAGCCCTTCTATTTTTAAAAGTTAAAATATTTGTCATATTTCTTTAAAAATAAACTGCCCAATAACCAACCAGTAAGCCAGTAGTATAACTAATTTACATAGATAATATTAAAGAACTAAAAGAAAATGGTAAGATAGGTGTTCCCTTATATAAAATAAATCTTTTCAGTGGAAGTTTCCATCCACTTCTGAAACATAGGAAAATCAAAATTATAACTGGCATTCACAAGCCAGTTATTGAACTCAACAGCCCAATTCTGAATTTTCACTGATTTAATTAAGAGCAACGTTTGGCCCTAGCTAGAAGCAATAATAAGTGCTTCTTCATTAGGTGTTTTCAGGGTAATTTCTTAAGGGAAAAGATAGATGCTTCTAAATCTGTCATTTGGTGAACTGTTCTATGTAATACATTAGAGTCATTGATTAGTGTAATATGGCAAAAAGCAAAGCCTGATTAATCATCCATACAGTCAATGGGTGTCTTTGATTAAGTCCAAAAGCAGCAAGATAAAATCGTGGTAATTCCAGGCAATACAGAGACACACTTTTGCTTTGCATCCTTAATTCCACTTCAGTACCTAATCTGGACTTCCTGGGGAGCGGCAATTGCATCTCACGGTGGCTTTCAAGGTTGCAACATTTTCCTTTTGTTCTACAGAGGAATGAAAAACAGACCAGTTAAAACAAACCAGTTAAAGTCACATGCACATATCAGAGTTTGGTTGGCAGCTGTTAAAGGTCTGGGGAGTTCGTCTCGTGAGAACAGGGAAAAGAAGAGCCCTCCCAGAGCAGCAATTCAAATCTCCGCCTGTTGTGGGCAACCAGTCTTGGTCTTCACCCCTCTGCAGGTGATTTGGAGCTCAGCAACCCCCAGTAATGTATCTTGAGGAGACATTTTGGCTTCTGTGCTGGTGCTGACCCCCGTACACCTCTCTTTGCACTGACAATGTCACGGCCGGCTCCTCCCTGACCCCTCCCGAGCTGCAGGAGGTTGTGTGTGGTCCCAGCGGGTGTCGGGGGATGTGACTGCTGCAAGCTATTGCCTGTCCACTCCGAGGGTGATGAGGCTCATTATTGTCACATAATTAGTTTATTCAACAAAACTTCAAAAATATTTAACCTGGCTGTTTGCTACTCCGTTTCCTGGGTTCCAACTGCTTTGTTTTACATGAGCACCTGTATTAACACAGTTATCCCTTCCACCAGTCAGGCTTTTTCCTCTTTCTTACGTGCCAGTGGACCTATTTTCTCATAGACACTTACCAATAAGCATTTACAGGTATTTTCAAAAGAGTTAAGTGAATTTGGTGCCTGATGTCCTCTGCTGTTCATTTAGGATGAAGCACTTACTTGCCAAATTGTTTTTATATATCCTGCTACATCCTTGACTCCTTAAGACCTTTATAAACTGCCTCCTTAAGCTTTTGATCTGGCCTCTGTGTTTTTCTCTAAAATACAAAATATTCCTTTCTAGTGAAGCATCAGTATGTACTATCTCTCTGTCTGGAGATGGAGGGATGAGGAGGGGAGGGAAATGGCCAGTGACAATGACTTCTCTTGCTGATTATTTTTTTCCCCCCACGTAATTTAAATCAAAATATCTAAACCTCAGACCTGTAACCAACTTCACAGTCTTACTTTGTATGTAAAAATATTCCATTTAAATCAGCAGTAAAGCTAACATGAAAGTGCCAATAAATAATATATGCAAAGAGTTTTTTTTATCAATATATAAAGAAATGTGGAGTTGTGAAGCTGCTGAAAACAAGCATTAGGAAATGTAATGAAGCAAGAATTAGAACAGCATAGTTCCTCTGGCCATTATAAATGAGAACGCCAGGTACCTGGAGAACAGGAAAACTGATGAGTACAGTCTGTTCAGGAGAGAAGGAGGAAAATTTCCCCCAGGAACACATTTCAAATTACTTATTTATGAACTGATGAACTGGGAGACCACCTATAGAGAGACAGGAGCAAGCAGTCTGCTGCAGACAGCTACAGAACTCCAGCTAATTGTGCTGCTGTTTTCTGTTATAACTCCTGCTCTCCAGCTGGGCTTCGGAGGCAGGAAATTTAGGCATTGACTAGAAGTTGCACTTTCCCTCCTTCTTGTCGGCATAAATATATACATGTATATTTTAATCTGCCGGAATAATTCAGAAAAGGCCTGGGAAAACAGCTGCTGCCTTTGTCATGACAGTGTTAGGGAGTTTGTGGGGTAGAGCTTCCAAGGGAAAAGTTTTTAAGCATGGGCCCATCCCTTGGCAAAGGTAACTCCAAAATCTGGAGATATATGGCCTGAAATTGAAATGTGGAATTTGCCCTTTGTTTTCGTCTCTGAACGTCACTGTCAGGATGTTTAACTACACAGGAACAGAAACACGCAGACATATATAACAACTAAATACAACATGGATTAACCATGTCAGTGCATGGGGGTGTGCACAGGATATACTTCATACAAATGTCCTACATAAATCTCTGTTGGCAGATATTTTTTTTCTCTGTCCATATTCATATATACACAAGAATCAAAATGCTATTTCATTTATCCGGTTATAAGTATAGAATGGCTCCAGTTTGCTCCACAATACAGAAATCAGAATGTAGCCCAAGTTATAAGAGCTGTTTAAGAAAAGAAAAAAAGAATAGCTTTAGGTACTTGTTAACAAGATCTAATAAGATAGAGAAGAGATAGTTCAAATACTGTAAATATTAAGTGGTTGAAAATTAATTTGAGTAGACCTCATCATTTGAAGCATAGGAGTTCTTAACATAGAATTCATTTTATTAGCTAAGAAAACAAAATTTAGCTGTCTGGCTTGTAGGAAGTAAAAAGAGACAGAGGAAGCTTTATCAGAGGACTGTGAGGCTCCAAGATAATTTGCATGGATGGACAGTCTCAGCCTGTGCTGTGATTTAGCACATGGGCTCTGCATGGCGGTATCCAGTGATTTGACTCATGGCCCATAAAACCCCCTCAAATGATGGCTCACAAGCCATGACATGTCTGACCAGCCTTGAGGTTAAATATGGAAGTGAAAAGACCAGTGGGCTGGGGAACAATGAGCACACACCGTATTTGCTTTCCAGGAGAAAAGCAAACCCGGTTGCCCTGGATGAAAATCAGACTGAACATTGTGCTCCTTTATCACTGGGGGACTGTGCTTCCTTCCAGGAGTCAGGGAGCAGGTGACTGACGGGTTGGCAGTTGCGTATTTGGGTCTTAGACTGTTCCTGCCATTCATGTGATGGCCAGCACAGGTCCCAGAGTACTGGTACAAGGTCCTGCCTACATGAACAGCCTCCTAACATGTCACCTGATGAATTCAGCACTGGTTGCAGATTTCAAATGTACCTAACTCAGGGTGCGCTGCATTTAGCCCTCTGTGAAATGATGGAGGCAAAGACTGAAGGGGTGAGAGACAAGTCTGAAAGAGGTGGATACAATCATTGGCCACGTACTGGGTAGTCAGGTGTGCTTGGTGAATACTGAAACCTGGTACCTTAAAGAAGCTTAGAAGAAATGTCAAAAATTCAAATCTGCCAAGTACCGAGTGGGGTTTCACTGGGAGCTAGGAGTGCTCTGATACAGCTCAGAGATGATATTCCTTTCTTCTTCTTTCCTGTAGGTACATTGGCAAGTCAATTCAGAGAAAATGTACAATGCTGTTGCTGTTGCTGTGTGTGTTCCATGAACAGAGAATATAGTTTCCCATGGTGTCATTTATTAGGAAATGCTAAGGATGGGACTGGAGTGACACAGTGGATCTATCCCTGCTCTTCATTAGGTTAGACACCAAGAACACTTAACAGTAGGACCTAAAAAAACTATTAACCCCAATAAAACCCCTGTAAAGATGTGTAGAGATAAAAGGGAACTTCAACAAAGTGGAAATTTTTATAGCAGTGAGACAGAGAGAGAGAATGGCATCAAGATTTATTGAGAATCACTCTAGTAGCAAGAGGTTCAAGCATTAGCTAATTTTTATTTGCTTCTTTTATCATAAAAGTTTCTGATTTTAAATAATCAGAGAATCAGTGATGATATTAACATGGTTTCAATGAGGAAACTTAAATACTTTTATTTTTGCTTCTGTTCTTAAAAAAAAAAAAAAATTCTTCTGTTAAAATGAATATGTAACAGCATCACACCTCAGTGAAACTTTTTTCTTTAAGTATTCAGAACATTTTGTGAGGCTGATCAATTGGGATTTTTTTTTTTTAATACCCAACTTGGTTACACTGGCAGGTATTCACAAGTGACAATTATTTCAACATTAATTTGATAGCTCCCGACAGCCTTGGAGATGGGGTAGAATCACCTGGAAGCTGGCATTTTGCATTGTACCATTCTGTCTATATGGGAACTGTCATCTTCCATTCAATATGGTAAATGCTATCTGCATACAGGCTTCTAAAAAGTTATAATTTCTTCTAAGTGATTGAAACTCACAGATCTCTCCCTTTCTCTCTCCCTTTTCAAGCTACACCTGAGAGGTAGCAATGATGACAGGCTGGTTTAACACAGCTCTTGCCGAGATTAAGTAGTTGTCAGACAGATATCATTGGAGACTAAGGGATTGCTTTTGGAAGTCATTCTGAATTGCTAACTAACAGGAGCTTGTTCCTAGACGGTGCCGATTCTTTTGTTTCCAGGGATTGACACATCTGCAGTAACAATGGAGCACACACTCCTCGCCTGATACTTGATTTGTGCTGGTCACCTTTCTATCTGGAAAGGAGGACCTAATGAATGCCCCTTTCACCACTTATTTGCAAAAGCAGAAAATGCCCAGAGCTGCTGTTTTTGGACTGCCGGCTTAAGAAATTCGATTATTTACAGCCAGGTGAAAATGTTTGCAGCAATACCCTTCATCTGTTAGAACAGACTTATATACTGGATGAATCCGTGTGAAGGTTCAACAATAATCTCTGCACTGTCAGCTTTGCCAGTTTTTAAGCAGAGCTGTTTGGGAGGAATGTGTGTATAACTGCCTGGTGTATTCTGCTCACCTCCCATTTCATATACATCCAGTGACAGACAGCCCCCAATGAACAGGGAGTAGCAGAGGCTGACAGGTCAGCTGTAACACAACAAGTTGTCACTGTCATGGGAACATGCAAGTGGAAAGTAGATGAAGTTGCCTAGAGGATGTTTTCATCAATTTAGTGTTATATACAAGCTAATAAATCTGCAGACACTGGTTTCACCATACACAATGTGTGTGAGAGAAAATGACTGAGCTTTGGCTGGGTTGGCATTTACTGGACCAGCTGCAGTAGCCACTTGAGCTAATAGTGTGAATGATTTAACTCCTTTCACTGCCCCCCCTTTCCTAACAAAGTATTTCCCATGGGACTTCAGACTGAAAAGTTTATTTTTAAGCATGGCAGAGTGAGCGACTCTCTAGAGAGCTTTGCAAGTTGCAGGGGGCTGCTTCCTCAGAAGATGATGAGTTGGGTGGGAGGTAAGAGTATCCCTCCACCACTGGAAGAAGTAATTTGTGGGACAGGGAAGAGCTCACCAGGGTCAGAAACCCTGGAAAACACCCTAGATCCCCCAAGCTGTGCATGTTGGCTGGCTGGATATTCTTAAATTGATCAAAATTTCCAGATCCTTGGCATGAGGTATTAGGAGGGGTAAGGCTTCATCCTCCTGTGCCCCAGATATTAAAAAGATGAACCCCAGCATAGCAAAAGTAGCATATTGGGAATACAGATATTACAATAATTATCCAAGGAGTCCTCCTGGATGTTCTGTGATCATTCTGGATTATCTGCAACATGCACACTAGTTTATTATAGTTTTTACAGAGCAGTAGAGATTGTGAGAGGAGACTGAGGGGAGACCTCACTGCAGTCTACAACTTCCTCACAACAGGCAGCAGCAATCTCAGCTCTCTTTGAGCAGTGACAGGACCTGAGGGAATGGCTGTAGCCATGTCAGGGGAGGTTTTGGTGGATATTAGGAAAAGGTTCTTCTCCCAGAGGGTGGTTGGACACTGAACAGGCTCCCCAGGGCAGTGGTCACGGCCCCAGGGCTGACAGAGCTCAAACAGTGTTTGGGCAACACTCTCAGGCACATGGTGAGAGTGTTGTGGGGGTCCTGTGTAGGGCCAGGAGTTGGGCTTGATGATCCTTATGGATCCCTTGCAACTCAGGATATTCTATGATTCTATGAAATTACGTGATAAAGGGGTTTACCTTTATGAATAATTTGGATAATTAGTAGCAAATCTTGTACTGTGCTTTTTTTAGTCTAACAATTCGCACGGTATCATTTCTCTTTCCTGCATGGCTGACCACTGACTCACCTGACATAGTGCAAAAATTGAGGGATACAATCAAACAATTTGCAACAGGCTTTCAGTGACTTTTGTGTATTTATACTTGTGGATGAAGGCAGGAGAACGTGTTGCTCCAGGTTAGATACTGTAGGGTTCAGCCACCACCACCTGATTCATAGCAAGTGTGCTGAGTGGTGCCACTTTTTACCTACTAACACTTTTTATGTCCTGGAATCCCCTCATTATTTCACAGATACTTGAACATGCTTTCAGCTATATAAGCATCTTGACTGAACCTTGCAATGGTGTCATGCAAATGGTTCCATTGATTTCTAATAGAAATTACTAATTTATTCACTGTGGTGTTATAACTTTGTTCAAAAGAAGTCCAAAATAATTTTAAACTCTTTTATATCTGTAACTCTCACCTGGGTGTCTTCTTGGTACAGAACTTACTCAAATCATTAACTCTCAGTTCAGTTATGCACATTGAAGAACTTTGTGTATAAGGCTGAGATTGCAGTTAAATATATAAATTCAACCTCAGTATTCTCAAAATGCTCTAGTATGTCAATGTTAATGATAGTACTTTCCCATATAACATATTTAATTCTTCTTCAAAGAGTTTTACAAAGAAACTCCATTTTACAGTAAATACACAGGAGAACAGAGCACAGGAAACACAGAGAGAAAAGGAGATTGGTAGTCCGGAAAAAAAAAAAAAGGAAAGAGGAGTAGAAATAAAATTTCTTTCATAAATGAAAAATTATAATTTTGATATTTTAAGAAATGAGACTAATTCTTGTTAAAAAACTGAAGACTGTAAAACAATTTGGAAAGTTTTCTCAATTTTTGCCTTGATATTGAAACATAATAAAAATGTAAGTGTACAGGTATTTCAGGCAGAACTATTGCTTCAGGTGGGCCTCAGCAGGGGTAACTGGCCATTCCCATGACCTGTAAATGAGTGTTTGTTTTCTATAATGTCAAAATTAAAAAAAAAAAAAGAAGGAAATAACCACCCCATACCTCAAAAACATCTGAAAATAAAACCGCTCACTCTGCCACTATCACATTTTTAGACTTACTCACCCCGTGTTTCCTGTACCCACCTTGTGACAATGAAGCCTCTGCAATTTCACAAAATTATGTGTAAATATGAAACTGAGCCACTACTCAGAGACCGGTAAATGCTGTAGCCTGACACAGAGTGTGTTTGCTAAAATATAACTGCTCTGTATAATATTGCACAGTCTATTGTTGACATGTCAGTTGACATGACAATAACTATAGTTATTAAAACAAACATGCAAATGATACATAGTTAAATAGTCTTAAATAAACCTACACTACCAGTGAATTTGTGACACCAAAAATTGTTCAATACACCTATTTCCAGTGGAAATTGTTCCTTTGGGTCTCCATTCTGAGGTAAGAAACGGCATCATGGGGTATTTTAATCTATCATGTGACTATATTCTCCTAACTCTGCCTTTAACACACCAGACTGAATTTTCTTTGTGAGTAAGTCCAGTGCCACAAAACAGTGATGCCGGCAGATACTTTGTCCCCCAAAATACATCAAATCAAGGGCATGCAAAACCCAGCAGATTTCCATTACAGCATACACAAGGAAATGCATTTAAAGCCAGCTAGGCTTATGTATTTTAGGATTCCCTATCAGACAGTGCATGTCAGAAAAGATTTAAGGCCATGCTTAACTTTTGCTTGGGTCACTTTTTCTCCCCACTGGCCTGCAGGCTGAATAGAAACGGTTATAGCACCAACATAAAGTAATTTATTCTGCTTACCCCTGTTCCTGCACCAAGTAAAAAGCAGCTCGTGAACCCTATATTTAAACTTTCTCATCTGATTTTTTTTTTTTTCACTGATCCTTGCAGAAAAATCATGTTATGGCAAATTGAGTTTCCTAAGGAATTTTTTTTTTTGGCAAGGAGAGGGTCTAAAATAGGTCAGTGACAGCTGAAAAATTACATTCACTTCATATTCATTCACTGAAGGAGACTGAAATTTCTCCTGAGCACTGCTTCAATTTCACTTTCTTTTTCTTGCCCCAAGTTTTCTTCCATTAGGACTTTTTATGGCAAGAAATGACCCAAAACACAATCAGTGTGGGAGTTGTATAGTTAAAAACCAGGTTGCAACAACAACAACAAATGGCTGTTGTTTTGTACCTCACTGATAAATGAATGCCTATTGTTCTTCTACTCTGAAAATTAATAATAACTGGACCAGTTGCCCTAGAGACAGCCAGGCAGCCATTAGCAATCAGTAAAAATTAATGTACTGCAGGGAATTTAGCAAGGAAATGTGTTTAAGTGTGTGGGGGCACCTTAACCACCCATCCAACACGGGTGAGTGCCGGGAGTTTCCCAGCCATTGCCGCTGCCTCGCTGTGTGGATGCCCTTAAATACAGCCAAGGTGTTCTTAACCAGCAAAGGGAGTCCCTACCAAAGGCCATAACTCGGTGAGGAGGGCTGTGCTTTTGGGCTTCCCTTGCCTGGAAATCTGGAAATGCAGAGGAAATGCCCAACATGGCAGCAGCTCCTTGTTCTCCAGCAGCACTCAGGCTCTTCCCGCCTGCACGGCTGTGGCTCCGGCTCCGTGAAAGGTTCTCTCAGACTGGTGAGCGGTGCTTTAAAAAGTCCCCGAGCACTTTTAAAACTGTCAGCACCATTGTCATTCACGATGCAACTGGTTTGCAAGCCTGGCTTCTGTTTTTCCAGTGGGCAGCTTGAATCCCCCTGGATAATTACCTTGGGCGTGCAGTAGCTGGGCTGGTCAGACCGAGCTGTTGCTTCGGGATTCTTTGTGCCATGGATGCAGGGTGGCTGTGAGTGCTGCGGATGTGCCCAGCCCCAGGATGCTTCTGGGGGTTATTCTGTACCCTCCCAGCCCTGCTCTCTGGAACAGGGCTGGATTTGCACTGCAAGGAGTCCTCTTCCTTCAAGGGGCAGCAGCTAAGCCTCCCTAAGGCTTTGCATTTTACTCTTGCCTCCTCCCCTTTCTCCATCCCTGAGCTTGAATCTGTGTGGGTGCTCACCGCTTGGGACGGGAGAGCTAAGCCTGGGTGTGTTTGGCTGCCTGGTGGTGGCTGCCCTGTCCTGTGGTAGGACAAGCTGTCATTAGATGATTAAAAACTGTAATTAAAAGATCTGACTTCTAGGGGTGGAGAGGGACCCAGCAAGGGCATAAACCACTGCATGTGCATGAGGCTAGTTCCTTCTTCCTCTGTTCTTGTGTCTTTGTGCAGGGGTTGGCCTCCTCCTGCCTCTTCACTTGCAGGCAAACTGCACCTTGATGTTGACCACATGTGGTTCAGGAGGTCAGCAAGTGCCCTCCTGAGGAACTCACAGCAGCGTGGGAGTGGCCACTTCTGTACGGACTCTTGGGTCCGAGCCGGACTGATCCGTTGGTAACGCTCGCATAAATCCTGTTAAAATCAGTGGGAATGGTGAATCAGTAAATGAGAACTCAATCTGGCATCTTGCTATCCAGAGGCATGGCTGCTTTATGGAATGGATGGGGTAGGTGAGCAAATAAAGGAAGTGGAGCTCTGAGAAATAAGGAAGTTAAAAAAAGAAAGTTTGCAAATGCAAAACTGATGAGTTGCTGGCAGTCAGTGCTTCCTGTGACTTCTGGCAAGTGGACAGGATGGCTGACTCCAATTAGCTTCTGATTTTGGAGGGAAGCTAAAATATTAAAACTCGAGTGTCCCCCACAGTTCCCCCCCCAGCACAGATAGAGAGAGCAGCATCCAGAAATCCCCAACCTTGGAAGTTAGGGTGTCCCAAAAGTGTGTATCCAAAAATGGGTGGTTTTCTGTCAGATACCATCAATAGACAAGTCACTCAGGAACACCAATAGGAGACACAAAAGGGAACTACCACATCCTACTGGCAACTGTGCTGATCTGAGCAGAGGTATTCTTCCAACAACCACATTTTTTTTTAGAGTTTCTTGGAAAACTTCTTGTGTTGTTGGTGTCAGACAAACCAGATGGGAATTCTGAATTGATGATCACATTTTGAGGCTGGAATGTAACATCTGGAGTTGATCAGCATTCCTCACAAACTGATCAATCATTAGGTGGAACTGATTACTACCATCTCCTCCTTTTACTCTTGGTTCACTTGTAACTGGTTTTTTTTTTTTTTTCTTTCTATGAAGAAAAAAAGAAAGACGACAGAAAGCATGAAACACAGCTTCTTTACAGGGACTGAGGTTATGTGAGTCACAGTGACTAACTCTTTGCACATATCTCTTGTTGCAGTATCAAATGGAGCAGGGATGAGATAGATCTGCTCCAGTAAATATAAAATATCATGGGTCATATTACTCAGCACCAGCAATTTTGCAGCGGCAGCAGTTTTGAAGTAAGACCTTTTCAATAAGTCACTATATATAGAAAGATTAGGACTAATGCTGCTAACGTCAGTGTCTGAGATCAGGGTTATTTAGGAGTGTGCTTCGTTTGGTATGAACACACTCGACGGGCCCTGCTGTGCCAGCCTCGCCACAAGCTAACGCAGAATTACAGAACACCAAAATAATTTTCCAGCCTCTGGGAAGTCTATCATCTTCCTTGTATTTCTCTTCCAGGAAAGAGAAAATGACGAGGCGATGTGCAAACCAGGCCCTGTGTGTACTCCACTGTCCTCACATGTGCTTCATATATCAGCACTATTGCCAGACGCTGCAACCACTTCCCAAGTGGTGACAAAACCAGCTCCACCAGTGCTGCCCAGGAGAACCACCGGCTTCCCTCTCCCCATGCGTCCCAGAGATGTGCTGGAGGACCACAGAGCACAACAAGTACCGTTTCAGATCCGTGGTATGTGTGTTTCCCGTGACAACACGTGGCTCTAGAAAGCGAAACACTGAGAGAACATCCACAAGCCAAGCCCATCTCTGCTGAGTTTGGACCTGTGTTTCCCAGTGGTTATTCCTGCACCCAGTATGGTTTGTGACTGAAATTGTGCAAAATGTCCATTGTGAAACCTGGAAGTGACCCCATTTTGGGACCATCTTGTTCAAACTAATTTACTTTCAATTCTTCTTTTTTTATCAACAAGAAACCAAAGCCAGGTTCACTGCATAGTTCTTGGGCACTGTTCCTCTGAATCTTCTTTGTTTACTCTGGCATGAATAAGGAATTCCTCACTGAAATCAGGGGAAGGTTTGATTAGGATCTTTTCTTAAACCAGATGATGGTTTTTCATAGAAAGTGCGAGCATTTGTGGATTTTCCTGGCTTTAAAACAAAGACCAAAGAAATGTCGTGGTTTCCAATGAGTTTCTCTTTGAGGTTCTGGGTCTGTTCATCATTTCATGCCCAAAATGAAACATGAGAAGTGAAAAAACAGAACTTGTGTCATGAAACTGAACAAAATGTTCCCATGAACTTTATGTGAAAGAAACCACAGAGTAACCTGCAAGCTTTAGAGAGACGTGACCACGCAACTCGCTTCCCCCTGCTGAGTCAGGGTTCCCACGCAGTGCTGCAGCCCTGGAAATGGACTGCACCACTGAACCTCTGTGACAGAATCTCTCCCAGCTTTTCTTTGTGCTCTTACCATTGACAATTTGCATTTTGGGAGTTCTGCAAACTCTGAAACCAGATCTGAGTTCCCGTGTGCTAGTGACTGTACGCAGAGAAAAGTGCTCCACAAACATTAAAAGAACATATAATTTTCCCATCAGCAAGCACTTATCTGAATAATTTTCCTGTTAAAAACACAGACATTTGTTTTGCAAATAGCTGAATATTGATGGGAACAAGAGGTTATTTTATCTGATTCTAAAGAAACAAACCAGAAGGAGACAATAATTAGCATAGACATATTCAATGACTCACCTAACGTAAGTCAGGGAACTTTTGGCAAAACCAGAAGCCAAACTCTATTCCTTGGAATCCATGTCTTGTCAGGGGAACATCTATTCAGACACTTTAATTCCGAATCTAATGCTGTGCATTTTCAGTTCTAACATTTTTAACAGCTCAGTTTTTCAAACTGTGTAGTATTATAGGAAAACAGTAACCCTGCAGCAGGGAAGGCAGCTGTAAGCAGGAAAATGCAGAGCTGTTCCTGTAAATTCCTGCAGCCCACTCTGTCAGGATCTCCATGTGCTAGCTCTCCAGAAGAGATGAATTAAAACATTTAAGTTGAAGTTATGATTTTCCTAGGGAAAGGAAAAGGGTTATGCCCAGTTTTCTGCCTTTTAAAGTGACTTTGTTTGTTTACTAGTCTAAAATTATTGCAAATGCTTTTTCAAAAGGGATAATGAAGTAGCAAGGAAGATGACAAACAGCCGATTATAGACAAAAGCTCCTTAACAGCAGTGTCAGCTTGAGCAAAGCAGAGAGAATTGTGTTCAGAGACATTAGTTGGCATTGGCAGCCTGCTCCTCTCCAGAGCTTTGATCCTGTTCATGCCTAAGCTGGTGAGTTCCCCAAGAGGAGAGTCTGTCCCCACGGTGCCTGACACAAGCATCTGCCTTCTCTTTTATCACACTGTACACCCACGAATTTCCTGGCTGGGAGTGCACTTGGACAACTCACCCAGGACATCCCTAAGGGCTTTGTGTTTCTGGTAGCCTGGGAATTAAGTGATTTAAGATTGATGTGCAGAGCAGGGTCTCCTGCAAGGACAATAGGTTCTCCGCTGCCCCATTGTGGGGTGTAATGAAGAACCTTTTAGAGATGGAATGAGAAAACTTGGGTGCATTTGCTAAAGAAGCAAAAATGCATGTGAAATGCAAGCAGTAATGTGCACAAACAAGATACAGCCTCGAGAGCACAACACATGGGATTCAAGTGTTCCTAGTTGAATGGTTTTACACCCCAAAGCTCCTTCAGTGCTTGTTGAATTCATAGTCATACTGTACGTGAAATTCATCTGAATCTTGTTTCTTTGGCCTATGGGGTATTTTCATGTACAAATTAGGCTGGCCAATGTTCCCTTTCTGCAAAAATTCCCAGGAGTGCAACTTAAATGTTATTAAAAAGCCTAATAAAAGAAGAGTGCACATTTAATAATGTTAGAATAACATAGCCATTGCAGCACGGTGTGCCTGAGGTTCCAACCAAGTGAGAATATGAGGCACTAATGCACTTACTCAGAAAAAAACCCACCATAATTATCAACAACTAGGAAGAACCATTGATATCATGCAGGATGGACAGAAACATTTTCAGGACCTACAGTTTGGACCCTGCCTTTGACCTGCTGGTTTGACCAGGAATCTGGGCACAGTCCCAGCCAAAAAGGGACTGTCATGTTCTTGTGTGCAGCCCACAGAAGGCCACTGCCACTGGGGCCAGTGCAGGAACACTTCTTTTAGGAGCATTAGCCCAGTTTCTGTTGTCTAAAAAAGCTGGATACTCTCAGTAGATGGTGCAAACTTTCCACGTTCATCAGCTACAGTGCTGTCGTATGTATCTCTGCAGTTTTCCTTCACCTTTGCCCTGTCACACTGACATCTCTTCCTCTCATATATCCTTTCTCTACATCATGTCATGCTTTCCTCCCACTTATGTATCCTAAGATGACTTTTCTCCAGGACACAAGGTCTAACACAAGACTTAAATATCAACTCTGGCCCACTCATTGGAGGAATTAAATACAGTATTTTCATGATATTAATTAGAAACCACTACTTTAGTGGAAGAACTGAAACCATGCATGCATCTAGGAGGGTGGGTGGTTTTGTTGAAAAGATGGGAAGAGAGGCTACGGGGCATGACCTACTCCAAACCACAGTTAGGTCTCCATAGCCTCCACCTAATGGCTCTATCCACCAGCCCACACTATCTCCCCAGAGCACAAAGCAATATCCTCGGAAAAGTAAAACCCCGCGACCCACAAATTAATCCACTGCAAATAAATACCCAATACACGAAACAAACCTTTAAAAAAAACAACACAAAACAGAACCTGGAACAGTCCTGGGATATCTGAGTTCTGAACAGAAATGGATTTAGTTTGGCTGGGGCACAAGGACAGCGGGAGCGTTCAAAGCGCTGTGAGCTGCGCGCGGGGGCTCTGGTGGGGACGCTTCCTTCGAGGCAGGAATTCTCCCGCACACGATGGCATTGTTATGCATTAAGCAATTTTTTTCCCCCTCTCTTGGGGTGTGGGGGCGTAACGGGAGAGGGGAAGGCTTGATCACTCCGCGGTTGTGGTCGCATCAGCCACGCTATGTGTGCTTAGAAATGACTGCTCCTTGGTTTAGCACCGCGCTGCCGGTTTGTTTGGTTCATTTTTCCCCCACCCCTCACCGCCAGCCCTCTCCCCCCCCGCCCAGTTCAAGTAAAGAACAGAGAAAGAAAACCCAACCGGTTCGCTTTGCATGAGGCAGGTCCCACATGCCGGTCTTACAGACCCTCGGAAAAATTGTCAGTTTTGAGAAAGCAAAAGGAAGCGATGGCACTTCACGCCTGCAAAGGAGAGAGAGAAGAGGGGCTGGCATGGAGAGAAGGAGCTTGCATTTTCCCACTGCTTTTCTGGCTCGAAGTGAACGAAACACAGAGCAGTGCAGCAGGGAAAGGCCCTCTTTTAGCAGATGCTTCTCTCTAACAATCCCACATGCTTTTTTTGTCCTGACGTGAATCGTGTGGCTCCACAGTTCGTACTACAGTCAGCCCCTACAGCCTGTTTTTCGTGTGTAGCTCCATATGCCTTTTTTTCTGTCTATCCTCCTTTTGACCTGCTGGTTATCTTTTGCAGAAAGTTAGAGAATTTTTGAAAAAAATTATAGGAAGTTGATCAAGCTGTGTTTGAGTTACAGGTCATTAAAGTTCACTGTAAGATGAAATTTTTACTATATAAACACTGTTAAAACCTAGACTGCCAGCCAAGTGTATCCATGAACCATGGGAAACTTAGGAGCAGGGGAGGCAGGTAAACCTCAGCAGATCTCTGCTAGATGCTTGTGCAGTGCTTTCCTTGCTTGTTAAAGGAATAAGCAGTCAAAGACACTTTAATGTTAAAATTTAACAGTATTGGGTTTGGTTGCTTTAGGTAGACAAGATGACACTTCTTCCTGTAGGCTTTTTGTGCCTTGTAAAATCCAGCCACTGAGGGATTTTTTGCTTCTTTTACATTTCAGCTCTAACATTAACAAATGCAAAGGTAATGAGATTTTCTGTCTTTTTTTTTTTAAACTAATTTTGCAAGTAAACTCCCCTGAATTCTTTGAACGTGTTGCTCAAAGTTTTATGGTCATATCCCCGGGGATTATTTAAAACACTTTAGGTTTGAAGAATATGTTTTCTTTTCAAGTGTTATTTGTAGCAAGTATGGGAGGGAAAGGGTTAATTTTTTTTTTTTTTCCTGGGGCTTATATGTAAGTGCAATGACATTTTAACAATCTCTTTAGTATAGCCTTGCTGTGCTGGGACCTCTGTTGCCTGCTGTCTTACTTCTTGGCCTCTAAATAGAGAGTTATTTTCAATTTCTCCAGTTCCTAATGTTTTAAATGGAACTACTGTTCCCCTTAGAGCACCCAGTGGCTGGCTGGAGACCTTTATTGATATATATAAATTACTCCAGTCCACAGGGCTGGCTACAGATCCAATCATATTGAGCTAATGCGCATATAAATAAAAACCTGGAAGTATGGTTTATGGCAATAAGTAGTGCAGTAGAAGTTTATACCGTCCTGCAAAGACACCTTGATACATTGCTGATAATCTCTATAATGTATTTAAAGCGTCAGTCTGTAGATTCAAGGCTGAAAATTTCACTCATCAAAGCCATAAATCTTGGTGAGCTTCTGTTGATTGGCCTGGAAAAGAAGGAATTTCCCCAATCCAGGGAAAAGACAAAATTTAAGGATGTTGGCCTTTCGGTGGGAGGCACCAAGCAGGGTGATGCCAGGGTCTCAGTTAACTACATCAGGCCCAGAAGTTCTCTGACATCTTGATGTTTATCTGATTGCCAGTTTTTGCAATTCACAGATGATTCCCACTTTTTCATGGAATGATTTGCTGCCCTTTAAACAAAACAGTAATAACCTGATGTCCAGCTGATAAAGCTGACAGCAACTGAATTATTTAGGCAAGAAATCATTTCACTAGGCAGGTGGAAACGAATTTCAAGGGTTAGGTTGAACCTTCAGGCTAAATCCCAAATGGAGAGTGCAGGAGGTAACTGTTTTCCTCTTGGAGCATCACTGGGACAGGCATGTGACCCAGACAGTCCCTCGACTGGTCTCTTGCTGCATTGGGAATGTGACTCACTGCAGCCTCGGGCAGCTGCAGCTGCACAACAACATCTCCCACACCTTTGCTGCAAGCTGGACCTTTCTGGGTTTAAGCTCCTCGGCTGTTAAAGTTATAACTCCAACACACCAGTGCTGGGCCAGCGCCATCCTGGGCAGATCTAGTCCTTGTGGACTCACCTGTGCCTCTTCTCTTCAGTGCTGGGCTGTAGGGAAGGGGCTGTCTGGTTTTTCCCTGTGGCATCCAGCACAGTGACCACAATGCCTCATCACTGTGGCTCTGCACAGAGAGCAAGGAGCAAACCTCAAAGTGCTAACCCAGTAAATCCCTTCTAGTAACCGGGAGGGTCTGGAGCAGGAAAGGTAGCAAACAGTCTCATTATTGGTTCTTGGGGTGGTCCTAGGAAGGACTGGGGGTGGCACAAAGGGAGCAGGACAGGTACCAGTGTGGCAGCCCAGGCTATCACCCCACACTTGCTCCCTGTTTGCTGCCCTGGAGTCACCAGAAGCAGAGCAGTAGCTTTATTAATAAGCTGCTGTACCATGGCACAGCAATAGGGTTTTGAGGCAACTTTGGCAGGTGCAAGACAGGGCATTATAGATATAACTGATGCTCCATGAGCACTGTAAGATGCTGCCAACTTTACACAAGTTTATTTCTTCATTTTCAGACCCTTCAGGCACCAATTTTACTGCTTCAGAAGAATGATTGCAACTTAAAGGAAAACTCCAGTATGAGTTGTCAAAGCAGCCTTTAGAAATACTTGTCACTCTTTCAGTATCATAGTCTGTGGAGCTGTCATTGTTGTCTCTGGGTGCTGCCATTTTATTGTCACCTCTTTGCTTTCTGTCTCAGAAAGTCATGGAGGAACCAAAAGAAAAAAAGAATTTAAAAGTTCTTGTGAGTCTCCTGGAGTGCTGAACACAGTAGGCTCCAATGAATGTGAGAGCTGCAGAGACTTTACTCTAGAAAACCATTTATCAGTAGTCAACCGAGTACTTAAAAATTGTACAGAACAATTAAGAAAGGTTTTGGAAGTGATTCTAACACTCAGTCTCTGTGGACAAGGTTCAGTGTGTTCAGTGTGTTCAGCCAGGTGCCGTGTCACCATCCTATATTTAACAATCTTCCTGTATTTAAAGCTTTTTTCCACATTTACATGTAAGGTGGTTTGACTGAAATTGCATTGAAAATTTGGTTCAGTTTATCTTGTGCACAGAGCTGTGTGGCTACTTGCAGAACAATTTCAAGTTAGCACAGTCTAATTTAGTAAGGAATCATGAAGCCAATTCAATTTAAAACCATTAAAACAATTTCAGAGTGTCTGCCCAAGGGTTTTGCATGTTTTCACTAAATGAGTTTTAAAAATACATTTAGTTAAACTGATGGAACTTTAAGTATCAATAAAGGCTTTATCTTACAAACACTAATGCTTGTCTTCGATGAGTCCTTTGCATCTGCTTAGATGTCTGTCTCCAGGATCAGGGCATTCTCAGTTATTGCATTTAAGAAAAAAGGTTTATTTTTTATCTCTTCCAAATGAACTTCTTTAAAGGAAAATCTTTCCATTTCTATCCTGGTTTTGGAGCGAGATGATCTGATCATTGCTTCCCTGGGCTGAAAGTTATGTGCTGAAACCTCAGTCTTGCTTCTGAATCACATGAGCTCGCCTGGCACGAGTGGGCATGGTACCCATCACCTTTTTATCTCACAGTCCCACAGACCACAGGGAAGGAAAATAGCTCAGGCTGTACCAGAGCACTCCCTTCTCATCCAAAAGGTGGTAAGATCCATATATCTGTTTCTCCTCAAGAAAATTTTCCTTTTCAGAGTTCCTTTAAGCCCATTTAACACCATGATTGGTTGGAAAAAGGTTTGCTGCAGCTTCTGCATCTCGTTTGTCCTTGGTCTCGTCTGCTCCAGGCAATTCACTTTGTGGAACTTGTTTTCTAGGAGGTATTTTTTTAAGCTTGCTCTAGATTAGGTGTGGAGAGAGTGGCTCTTGCTAATCTGGATCTCTGACATTTTGCCTCCTGTCTGCTGCACTGCTCTAAGCTCTGAAGATGAGGCTGCATGTGCTTAAGAAGGACAATACCAAGAAGGTAAAGCAAGATGTGCTTATGAAAAACAATGTCTCTCAACTCACTCTTTCAGGATCCCAGATTTTTTTCTCCATTTCTGAAAACTTTAGGAAAACTCAGACAAGTAAACATGAGTTAGAAATTCTAAAAGAGTTTTCGTGTCCCAGGATTCTTGGGCTCCCACAGAAACCTGCAAGATCTCCAAGGGATTTGTGTATGATAAATGTGGAGGACAGGGAATCAAACAGCTTTTCTTTCAATTAGCAACACAGCAGCAAAACACTGGAAGGCACCTCCTGAGTCCCTGAGTCCGGTGCTTTGTGGTTGCAAACAAATAATGGTTCATAATCCCTTTAATAAAATGATCACGTTCTGCTTTGAAAGCCACTAGGTTTTTGGGGCAGGACTGATCCCTACTGCTAACCCTGTGAAGCCCAGAACAAATATCTGAGCTCAAGATAATGCTACTTACAACAGGATTAAATCCCTGCTGGGTGCCCTATAGACGCAACCACAGGGGAACTCCGCCAGGAGCAGCACAGCTTTGGCACTTTGTGTCCATGTAAGGGTAAAATTTGCTCTATTCTTCCTCATAATTAGGTGCAGCAACTAGACCAGTCTTTATATTGTGTCATACTTGCTTCTATGCAAGGGCAGATGCAGCATTAAAGGGAGGGCTGAGCAGCCCTGTGACATGGGGACATGTGTGGTACAGCAGCACCAGAGGGATGCTCCGTTTCCTTTAGTGCCCTCTGATTCCCTGTGTTCTGATTCCCTGTACCATCACTTGGGAATTTGTGCATTGCTCTCCTATGAGAGGCTGGTTTGGGGTCCTGGGAGAGACCTGCATGGTGAACGGACCATGATCCAAACAGCACTGAAATCCTCCTAACCCAGCTCACTCGAGGCAAATTTGGATCAGCGCCTGGAGCTCTTCCGCTGCAGGAATTCCTGCCATGCCTTCTGAGACAAAGAGGGCGACCACATCCTTACATCATGAGAGTTGTTTAGTTTTGACTGAGGGAACCAATCTGTCAAACAGGCAAACAAGTGGGCAGGAGCCAAAGGACTGGCGGGAGAGGTGGGATGGACCCAGTGGTTGGGCTGTAATGGCCACTGTAAGACTATAAGGAAAATCCATGTTCTCCAATGCTGTGGGATCAGTTGCAGCCATAAACCTCGTCCAGCTCAATGTGGGGAGGGGTGGAAAAGGCCTGCCCAGCCATGCCTCCACCACAGACCCAGAGCAGGAGCATCACATCTGTGGGATGTTAATGGGATGCTGCAGCCCTTACAGCTCTGTGCTGAATACCCTCCTGCCCTGCGCCCTGGGCGGTGCACAGATGTATGAGGGGATGCCACCTCACAACAGGATTGCATGGCGAGGAGAGAGCAGTCTGGGTGGCTCCTGGATATGGCCCTGCATCAGGCCTGGCTCGTGTGGCTGCAGTTAAGCCCACTCAATAAGAGTTTAAAGGTGCAGAGTGCAGCAAAGGCAGCCGCAAGGCCATAATGTCACCTCACATGGGAGCCCACACGGTTTCCTTGGCTGCCGGCTCTCTTCTGCTGTTTTTGATGCCCTAACCTGCTGACCTGAGCCATGACCCGGTCTCCTCATGTGCCTTTCTGAGCTGCCACCTGCTTAGTTGCCCTGTTTTCAAAAGAAAAGGTTTCTGGACAAACAGAAGTGCCGTTACTTCTCGTCCTTCTTGAAAAGCTCAGTCCTATGGTGTTGGCGGGGAGTGTGCATGGACCTGCACACCCAGTCCTGCCTGTTGACAGGACAGTTCAGGGGGCTTTGGGACAGTCCTTTGCAGTGTGGGGGGAAGGCACCAGAGCAGGGAAAGGTGCAGACAGCGGCAAGTTTGTTGAGTTTAAAGAAAGACTAAAAGTGGGAGAGAGCAAGGGGTAGGAGAGGCTGCCATACCCACACTCGTGTTGAAGATGAGCAATTTAATGCAAACTTGGTCCAAATAGAAAGAACAAAACCTCACTGACTTCACAACAGTCTCCCCCCATCTAGGTTTTCATACAACCCCATCCTCAGAGTGGAAGGCCTCCTTTGGTTGTTTACACTGTCCACAGGCATTAATTCATGCAAAAGGGGGTAAGAGGGAAAGGAAATTAATATTATACACTGTCTGGACTTCAGAGATCCACACTATCTATCTGTATCCTTCAAGCCATCACAAGCAACCTAAGAGCAGTCTCCACAAGCACACGCAGACCCAACCATTAGCATAATTCTCTCTTTTATTCCTCATCATTGTGGTACCGTATGCTACAGCCTTAAACATTATTTGTTTTATCCACTTTTCAGCAGTTTAAGCTCATTCTATGCTGGCTAAAAAAAAAAATCCCATTTTTATCTCATCTGATTTGATATTCATCTGTCCCTCACTGATTTTTTTTCTCCCCCCTTACCATAATTTTGGTTGGTATTTTTTACCTCAGAGAACATTGAGAACTCTGTCTCAAGGCTTCCAGATTAGACAGAAGACTGATAGGATAATGATGATAGTATGTTAAATGCTATCTATGTAAATCAGCTCTCTCCATCAATGGATACAAGATGCAGCAGCTACATTAGATCCCTTTTTGACATACATTTTCATTTTTTAAGGAAGAGAATATTGGATTGTTATTAAGCTACTTTAGAAAAATCTTTGCATTACCAGGCACATTACTATTGTGCATAAAGTCATATTAAATTTTGGGATGATGTACAACATCATTTTCTTTTAAAGGCTGCTTTTAACCTCAAAATATCTTCTTTTTAGCTTCTGCTGAGGGATTTGTTTATGATAACCAGTGACTGGGGGAGGGGGAAAAGAGTGTTTTTTATTAAGCTTCTTGTAGTAGATAAATCTGAATTTGCACCTCTGATAGGAAACTGGCCCTGGCTAAGGGAAAAAACTGCTGTTACATCTCATCTGTTTCAAATGCCTGGGAAAATAGCTCAGCAGATAGTCTTAAAGTCAAATTCGGATTGCCTTGGACTCAGTTGGAGGCCAGTTGCAAAATCAAGACCCATTCACCGGAAAGATCTTGCCAACTAACCTCTCCCACATTGACTTTTTTAATGAAAAAGGCTATTTTTGTTTTCCTCTTTGAACTCAGAGATGCAGGAATGAACATATTCTCAACAATGATGAGTAAAGTGGTGGAAATCAGCTCTTCTTCATTCACGTCTGTGGGCTCGTGCTGATTTCCAGTGGCAGAGGAACTGGCCAGCTAAAAATATATCACTAAAATTCATCTTCAGCCTGTCATTATTGTGGAGAACTTCACCTCAAATGTAGGGTGGGCTTTGTTTACTAATTTATAAGAGAATGTACAGGCAACTCTTTTTTTTTTAGAGTCGTGCTTGGCTGCAGTGGCCAAGAGCAAACTAAATCCAGATTAGACAATATTTTCCACGAAAACAGAACTGATGAGCTGGGATTTCAGCATTTCTTTTCTACATCGACTCTCTAATGTCTAATAGTGAGTTTATTAACATTTTCTCTGTGGTAAGGCTTAAGCAAGACCAGTTTCCTCTATGAGGAATCTCTTTTCATAAAGCCTGTGTGAATTCTCTATCTCTGAGACCCAGTTGCTCTGTCAAAATTTCTTTGGAATTAGCTACTACATCTGAAAGTTATTAAGTGGGGACCTACAGACGTATACACACACAGTTACAAAAGTGTGATAAACTTCATTGCTCCATTAGAAGGACAATGAGAGTACAGCAGGAAGGAGAAAAGCTGGTTGCAGTGGTGGTCAGAGGCACCACTGCCAGGCTGGTGGTGATCTGAGCAGAGACACAACCTTCTGCAAATACAGAGTAGAGCCGTGCCATTTCCAGTTCTGGCTCATGTAAACCAGCTCAGGTCTGCAGGGAAGTGACTTATATACTCGATTTTTAAATCCACCTTCTCTCCAGGAGGACTTTGATGAATGGCCCCATAAGTCCCCCCCAGGGAGGCATGCTAAGGGTTTGAGTGTATGTGGGGTTTTTTGGTTTGTTTGGTTTGGTTTGGTTGGGGGGGGGAAGCGGGGTGGTGAGGTTCAACATAATGTGGACAACCCATCAATGAACAATGAAGAGTTAACTAAAAATATAAGGCAGCTTAGCAGCCCCGTGGAGCATGTGTATGTACGCATATTTGTGTGTATCCTTTGGTGTGGGGGCTGTGTTTCCACTGTGATTGTACAGTTTCAAGACAAAGTTTGAAGTTAAGTCTTTATGCATGTAAAATCTTCAGTGTATCTCAGGAATACAGCACTGAATGCTGAGATTAGCACAGGAGGAGATATTAATTTGTAGACTTGTGGGGGATGGTAGAGATGTGGGGGTTTGGGGCTAAAACCCCACTTCTGAGATGCAGCCCTGCAGTCCTGTCCATTGCAGCTGTGCACCCAGCTGTGTGCCCAGGTTGCTACTGTGGGCAGGCACGGCTGCACTTAAACCATGGCCCACTGGTGCCATTATGTCAGAAGGGATCAGAGCTGGAGTCACTCCGCAGGCATAAGTATTTTTCTTAACACGTCCTAAATGGCAAAATTCACATTGAATAATTTTGGTAATAAATGGCAACCTAAATATGTCAGGAATGATTTAGTACCTGTGAACCATGTAGCTGAAATGTAGATGAGGCTAATTAGCTGATTCCTTATCCCAGCTCCCCCTTTCCTCTCCCTCTCTCCCCACCAAAAAAGTGTTCCTTTTTTCCCCTGCAGTTTTCAGAACACACAGGGTTGGGTTACAGCTTTGGCATCGCTCTGGTTATTTTGTCCACATGTCCTATACTTTACACAAATAAGTTGAGACAAGAGGCTTGGGAGCAAGGTAGACAGCCAAATTCAGAGTGAGTAATGCAGGCATTGAGGCAAAACGAGGTCAAAAAGAGCATTTGCAGGCAATGCTATGCAGAAAAGATGCTTCCCTGCTGCCTCTGTGCAAAGCATCCACCATTAGCCACATGATGTTCTCATACCCTGTCCAGTTATAACATGCAGAGGTGAAGCAGGATCAAAAATCAATTGCTGACTAGGAGAGATTTCTAAGGTACCTCTGCCTTGGCCAAGGCTGCACTGCGCAGTTTGTGCTTCAGAGATGTGCGCATAATTAATTTTTCAGCTTTTTCACCATTTTAAGAGAGCACAAAGCAAGTTTTCTTCTGAAATAGCTCTCACCACTGTCATCTCTTCTGAAAACTATCACTTTGAATTATGCAAAACATGTTTTTTTGTTCTGTTTTAAAAAAGAGTATACATCTATATATAAAAAGCCTGAGTTTGAGCAAATTTGGTCTCAAAACCTTCCCATTGAAATATGGAGCTGTAACATTTCATTTTCAAAATGTCAAACAACATGATTGGACTTCTTCTTAAAAATACTGGACTTTTAAAAAAAAAATCTGGAGTTGTCTGGGTAACCCTTAACTGCACTTTCTGGATGAGTAAACTAATTACCTGAGAACTTGTCACTACCCACGCAGACCCAGAGCTCTCACCTGGCTTAGCTGGACATGTGGAAAGCCTCAGAAAGGTGCACAGGTGGGGTTGCAGACTCATGGCCTCCGCATTTTCAATATGCACATCAGAGCATGCCAAAAAAAGAGAGCATTTTGTATAAACTGGAGCCTCCTCCTTGAGCACCTTGAGCCAGGGTAGCATGCCCTGTTGCTCTTCTCCAGTTTTAAGCTGCTCTCAGGCCTGTTCTTCAGCTCCCTGGAAGAAGGGAGGGGGATAAATCAGCAGCCACATGGTGCAAATGCTGCTCTCTCCCAGGCACAAGAACTCGCCTGGCTGAGGCATTGCAACGAATAAGAGCAGGAAATAACTCTTGCCAAACAGCTGGCTGGCATAAGGAGGAGCTCTTGCTGGTAGGAGAATTTGGGAACAAATTCTGCTGAGCTACACAGCTGATCCCATGACAGCCCCAGTGCTTCCAGTGCAACTGGCTGGAGCAGTGCTGCAGGCTCAAAACTGAATCCTGCACTGGTCATGTCAAAGCTTGGAGGTGGGATACACCAATTTGCCCTGTGATTTAGATCAGGGAGTGATGATGACCCTGCTGGTACCAGCTTACTGCGGCTTTGTGTAATGGGTGTGTAGAGCAGGCTGTGGTTTGCCCTGGATTCTATCCTAGTCCCTGTCACCAGGAACTGCAGGCAGGGCCCACTGCTGGGATGCTGCAGCTGGTACTCCCTGGGGCTCAGCAGGACACAGTTTCCTCTGCAACTGGAAGGACTGGGGCACCTTGTGATGTTTCCAGCTTTTCCCACTGCCTGTGCAACGCTGCTGTATCTGGAGCGTCAGAAGTACCCTGCATCCATATCAGGTTAGAGACAGCCACCGGGGTTCATGCTGACCCAGAAGAGTCTCTCTGATGGCTTTAATTCCCAAATCCCATGCTTTGGAGCGAGTGTCTATTCCAGGCTGTCTATTCCAAACCAAGCAAGCCCAGGCAGAGTGAGGGGTCTGACTATGAGATTTTAGCAACGTGCTGCTGCTTCCGTCTCCTGTGATCTGTGCTTCTAGGAACCGAGAGCCTTGAATGTAAACACACAACTGTATCATCTGATCCTTCTCAGGGCATTGTTTGTTTGGGGTCAACTTATCTCCTTTTCAAGAACAGGATGTTTAAGAAAAAAATATATAAAGCCTATCTGTAAAAGTCTTAATTGTAAACCAGCCTCTATACTTTCATACTGGAACCTAATTAATCATTGGTTGTACGGGGAATTGATTAATTGCTTTGCTGCTCTTTACTCGTATAAATCTTTGATTTAGTGATTACTGCATTTTGATTTATCACTTACTACGCAAGTTATCAATATTTATGATGAATGGATAAATTCAACTACCTCCCATTTTGCAATGTTATATATATAATGTGATATATAAACCACACATTGTTTTCAATGACTATTTCTAATTATCCAAACTGGAAATATGTATCTTTTCTCCCACAGTGATGTCTGTTTTCTGACAGTGTCTTACAATGGTGTAAAGTAGGAGTAACCCTACTATGACCAACACTGAAGTAGTGATGAAGATCTGGATTTGAGACAGAGAAAACAATACAAAGGGGAGAAGAACTTGTGCAAATAAAAAACTAACTGAAAAAAAGCCTCACATTTTTGTTAAATCCCCTTACAGGGACAGAGTTTTTACTAGTGTAAACTGGTATAGATCCCAGCCTAATTTTTGTTGCCTATCTTTCTTCAAAGTCCTTCAATTCAATGTGAATCTGATCTCGGGGATTATTACACAGGAGTCTGACTGTCTGCAGTCCTTCAGAATTACAAACTAATTGTGGGATAAGAGCTATATATAATTTACTAGCTATGGATTTGTTTTCCTGCTTTCAGAGGACCCCTTTACCTTCCCCCCTCCCCACTCCCAGTAGCCAAACATGGTTTGAGTGAGAATGGAACCACAGTGGTGGCAGCTCATCCAAAGCCCAGTGAACATGGTCACCACAGGGAAGGAAGAGGGGCTTAAGCAGGGAAGAGCCCCACTCTGGAGCATGACAACTGTAGAAACCCTCTGGCAGTGAGACACAGTTGATAATGCTTTTGCTCTAATTCTCTAAGTGCTGAGTAGATATTAGAATAAATAGATTCTGTCTGGCCCATGGCTTCCTGAAAGTAATATAGAAAGGTCTGATCAGCGTGGACCCCAAGATGCTCTGAGAGTAGCACCTTCTTTCATCTTTGCTGTGGAGAAAAAATCCTCACCAGTGAGTCATTCAGCTGTGAGCCCTGGGCTGGATCCAAGGTCGGCTGAAGTTGATGGAAGGACCTTTGCTGTCTTCAAAGGATTTGCAGTAGGCTTTTGTGCTTGTAAATGCTCTCAGGAAGGGATGTTCCCCTCTGCTCCTTTCACTGCCACATGGCCGCTCATGCAATGGAAAGCCCAACTGGAAGCTAAAGCCCCTTTTATAGGGCTGCTGTTAAGGCTTTGATCCTTTTGTGGACTCTCACTTACGTAGTCAAAGGTCAGATTGACTCATCCTGAAGCTTCTGGTAGAGGTGGGTAATAACCAGTAGACACCTCCCTCTCGCTGCTGCACACCAGTTTTATTCCTGTCACACCATCTGTTGTCTCATCTTGGAGCAGGGAACCACCCCAGCTCTTGTGGCTGCCAGTATTTTCCAGGAAGTCTCGGGCTGCAGGGAGTGTTTGGAGGCGTGATGTATGGAAAAGGGGTGTTCTCCTCCAGGGTTTCTGGGGTAAGACCAGAAGGTTTACTGTAGTCCTCACTCACAAGTGGTGGCAGAATGTTTCAGAGAGGTGCAAGCTGTGACAAGGCTGAACTGGATGCTGAGAAACCTGTGTGCAACTTGTAGACCATCGTCAGGGCCCTGTCGTGTCTGTCACAGGGTAGATCTCCTCCATCCTGTTTCTGGCTTGTCTGTCTAGATCAGAAGGTCTTCATGGGACCTTTAGTAGCTCTGTGAGTTCCTCGTTTTATCTGGGAATTAAGAGTGGTAGCATAATGCACACTGAGAAATGCAAACTTCTCCCATAGTACTCCCTATTACTCTTATACTATTTTATCAAAAATAGTACAAGAAGGACCTTTGGCATTTTATACAGGCCTATTCATCACCTGGAATACCTCAATATGGTTTCTGTGATGTTCAAATCCTATGGAAAATGAACCTGAAACTCACTGGGAAACAGATGTTGTTCTCCTAGGGAGTTGTGTTAAAAAAAAAGTGAGACAGTTGTTTTTTACTTTTTTTTCTCCATCTCCCATAGCTGTTCATGTAAAACCAGATGCCTACTGTGAGCAGAAGGGAGAGAGGAGCTCCCTGTCTGCAGTGTGTTCAGGCTCAGCTCTCCTGCTCCAAGCAGCCCGTGAGGTGAGCCCAGCACTCCTCATTATTTATTTTGTTCTGGGGCACTGTCCAAGAGTTATGACCAAAGTTCTTCAGACACTGATATATATTACATGTGCTTAGAGGAAACCCATTCATCTGTCCCTTGTCTCTCTCCCCCAGAGCCCGGATTTCCTTGATTGTAAAGCAAGATAAAGCTGCTATCTTGACTTTAAAGACTCTGGGAAGAAATGTGTTCATGATCTCCCTCTCTCTCCAGCGTACTGTGCATCCCTCCTGTGATGGACACTTATTTTTTTCTCCCTTCAGCTTCCTCCGTTCTTGTCTAAACAGCTGAGAGATTTCTAGCTGAAGAATTAAGAGCCTCTTTACTCCACAGAGGAACATATTCCCACCCTGTTGCTTTTGGATGAGGAAGGGAGAAGAAGGTCAGTGTCCTGCTGGGTTTGTCTCATCTCTCCTGAAGTGAAGCTGATGCCTCTCTCAGGAGTATTAGTCCAGCATGGGCAATGGCCACTGGCAAAACTACTGGGATATCCAGGTTTCAGTTGTATTTATGGTATCCCAAAAGCTAGAAGAAGACAAAAGGGCCCTGTTTTCCACTGTGAAACTGCACAAATTGTATCAGCCACTGCTGTTGTAGCGAGGATGGGGAGGCAGAGAAATCCACATCTCTGGAATTAACGGAGGGAAGGGGGAAAAAAAAGGAAACAGACCTAGAGAAGCTTTTTCAACTGGAAAAAAACATAATAAATCCATGAGCTATGCATAGCCCTGGGGCTTTATGACCACGAGCAAGCATGAGGGAATGACTTGAACTTAACCAAAGCCGTTAATTACCTGTCTGAGATCAAAAGCCTAAGTAAGGGAGTATATTTACGATGCACCTTACAGGATATGTTTCAACTTTCTAGATTTTTTTTTTTTATTAATTGGTTTGATTAAATAGATTTAAAGAGCCTGGGCAGAGGCTCCTAAATCATACTCCATATTGATCTAATGAAATACTCAATAAATTTACTAATATGGCTCCTTTGCTTTGTGCAGTCTGAAAGGAAATGCCACTCTAAATGGTGATAACTCAATGTGGAGCCTCAGTAGTGACTCATGGCGTGCCAGGAGGATGCTGGGAAGAGGCTCCTGTGTTTGCAGGACGGCTCAGAGTTTAACAGCAGTTCCAGGCTCCTGCCCACTCTGCCCCACACCCAACTTTCCTACCAGCTTTCCATCCTATTGACCAAATTCTCCTGTGATTCTAGATTTTACTGACATTCACCAGCTTGCTAAACTGTGTGATTGTTGAATATATAGCTCAGCTGAGACCTCCCGGAGCAGAACTATAATACAGAGGACTCTGCTTTACAAATACACCACACAATGTGTGGTCTAAATAAAATAAATCCCGTGCAGCTCAGGGTAGATCTAATGTAGAAAATGTATGATGTTTATTCCCTCCTGATGCAATAAATTGAGAATGACTGGATGGAAAGTTTACAGTTTTTCAGCATTCACTTATATTGATGTAAATCAAGAGTTTGGGCGAGGACAAGCCCTTCCTGCCCCAGGGCAGAAGGCTCTGATCACTGAGTCTCTTTTGGCTGCAGTTTTGCTGGCTGAGCATGTTGCCATCTCCGGCTGCCCCCTCCCAGCATCCAGATCTGGGTGGTTCCCTAAGAAGTGTTCAGGTATTTGTATGGGGAATCCTGAGGCCTGGTTTTGCCTAAATGAGCTAATTTAGTAAAGGCTACTTTACTAAGTTAGTAATAAATAAAATCACTAAATAATAAATAAAATCACTAAATAATAAATAAATAAATACACTGAAGTGCATTTACTTAGTAAATGGCTTCACCAGGATGCAGTCATGCAGGTGATCCCGCTGCTGTACCTGGCAAAGAAGGAACTTGGAGGTGATGGAGAGGCCCCAACACAGCTGTGTCTCTCTGCTTCACCCTCCAGCCCCTGTCACTTCCAGCACCTCAGCTGGTTTACCTGGATTGTTTAACTATTTAAACTTTCTTGAGCTATATAAGCTAATGTTCATTTCATGCGTGCCTGGGAAATGCTAATGCAAACTAATCTGCTAGAAGCCAAGTTTAAAAACGTGCCAGTCTGTCCTAACAGAGCTCTGGTAATTTGAATTTCACCAGGCAATTACAGGATGTCCCAGCAGTTTGTGTGAGCAACCATTGCTTCTGGCAAACATCAACAATTTCATTCATATGCAATTTTTGTGTCATGCTGGAATATAGTTTTAATAGTCAATCTAATATGGGTCTTAATTTTTTAATCTTCCTTATATTTCAATTAATACGTTTAGAACAATATGTTTTTGAACACTGTGACTCAAAGCCAGAGTTTGGCATCCGGGCTCTCCCAGTAAAATGAGGAGACTGTTCATTCTCATCCAAACATCTCTGTGATTTCTCTCTTTCTTGCTTATTTTTTTTATTATATTTTTCTCATTTTCTTGCACTTTTTCCCTTCATCCTCTTTTCTGGGATGAAATTAATTTTTAACTCTAAACATAAATCCTAGAGAAGAGATCCCACTGGTGATGCATTTACTAATGGCTGTGAAAATCAGAACCAGAGAGGAAGGGAAAGAGGAAGATGGCAAAGACAAATATATTTGGAAACAGCCAACCGAGGAACAAATTAAAAATGCCCTTTGAGTAAAAACAAACCAACCAAACAAAAGAGGCTCCCCTCTGAAGAACATAACCTCAAATCTTTTGTCTGCCTTTATTGAATCTGCATCCCCGGATCTTGGGAACAGCTTATAACTTTTGCCTGCTGGAGAATAACCCCTGGCATTAAACAAAAAAGCCAAAGCTTTCTTGAGCTCACACACCCCTCAGTTCTCTCTGCTCAAGGAGTGCAGATTTGTGATATGTTGTGATGCATCTTAGATCTTCAGAGTGAAAATAAGGAAGGAAAAGGATGAAACAGGTCTTACTGGCAAGACAAGGCCACTGCTTGTGGGGAGCCAATGTCGGGCTAAAAGCCCACCTAAGCCTCCCTCTGCTTGCACTGCTCTAGCAGTCAGTTACCTTTTGCCCAAGGGATAACCCTCCTCCTAACGTCCATGTTCCAGAGTTATGCCATGGTTCTCAAGGTAAGGGAAGGCCACGTGGACTCTGGTGTCCTTTAGTGTGGGAATCTAACCCTGTGCATCCATCTGCTGATGGATTTCTTTTTTTTCACTCCAGAGCTGACAGTGAAAGGTTATAGCAGTGGCCCAAGTCCTCTTCGACAATCCCAAGGGAGTTGCTTAGTCCTGGAAAAAGTGCTGCAGATCTCCTGGTTGGGGTCTTGCCAATATTTGCCTAGACAGCACTAGGATGTCAAGAGGTATGAATGTTCCCAGGCACTGAGTGTTGGTCACTAATCATAAGCAAGTAGGCCCAGGAGAGGCTCTTGCATGACTTGGTCTGACCCCCAATCTTTTCCTGTTTATTGCACACCTCTGGTGTGCAGCACTGGGGGCTGACACACCTCCCACATTAATACAAAGCTATTTTCCAGTGACTCTTTACAGCAGATGTTTCCATGTGTTTAGGTTTCTTCCTTCTACTTGCCATTTTTTCACCTCCATGAACAGCAGACTACCTCGCTGTCATTCCTTGTCAGACAGTTTTATGATTCGAAGGCTACGGACACTCCTTGTTTCCCACCTTTGTTTCTGGCTTACAGAAACATCCATTGTCCTTCTCCATTTTCCCTCTGTAAGGGAGCTGTGGCTCTTTGGAAAATGTACTAAAGGCAAAAGGAAAATACAGTCTGGCTAACCCTGATGCATTCAGCAATGTCTGCAGGCAGTGGGAGCAGGATCAGTGATGTCCCCTTCTTCCTCTGGTGAACGTGCCCTCATCTGGCTGACATGCTGCGGTACAGCCACTCAATTCCTTCTGACACCACTGGCTCACCCCCACCAATGTGAGCAAGAGCAGAAGGGATTTTTGTTTCCAAGAAACAAAATGAGGAGGACTCTTTAAAGACCTGTACCTAGGTATTGCTACAGAGGCCTCTTAAGTTTCTGAGAGAAAAAGAAATGCCCACGGAACACACCTGAAAATAATTTCTGAGTTTATAAGGCAACATGCAGCTTCCCAACACGTGATCAAATGTTGCTGCTGCTGAAGGTAAACACAATAAAAGGCATCCAGGAAAGAGCTGGTGAAAGTTATCAAGGTTCTGCATGAAAAAAACTGAACGAAAACAAAAGACCAAATTACACCCCCAAGCCCAAACCAGTAAGATGCTCTAGACATGATCTTGTGGGGGTGTGACTGCTGTGTGGGACACCAGGGGATATAACACCTAGGTGGAATGTGGTCCTGAGGAATTCACCACTTGCCCATGAAAGGAACCAAGAGCTGTAATCAACTTACCCACTGTATTTGCTCCTGCTGTTCACTAATGAGTGAAGGCAAAGCAAAAAGCACACTTTCAGCTCGATCAGACTGAGATATTTACCCGTAGCCAGTGAGACCCTAATCAAAATTAAAGCAAAACAGGCAAAATTAGCTTGTTAGCATTTTTCTCTGTTAGCATTGGAGAAATGTCACTTTTTGCCTGGGGCAGTTTTGGTAGCTTTACCATGAAGGAAAAAGCTATTGTACCAGCTATGTCCCTAAACATTTAGTCCTGGGCATTTAAATGTAGCAAGACTGATGATATGACACTTCTCTATTAATTTATGCAGAAAAGGAAGGAGGCTGGGGACAGGGCAGACCAGTCCTCAGCTGAAAGCATCATGTAACTGGCAATTAATGAGCACTTCTCAGTCTTCTTTGATGTATGGATTTCTAACTTCTTTTTCTAACAGAGAGATGACCCTTTGTAGAATAATTTTAAGCCAACTGGAAATAGATTTCCTCCACTTAGTTATAATTTCTATGCCCTTCGGGAATAGGCCCCACAGGCTAAACATCTGATTCTCTTTCTTGTTGTGACTTGCAGCATGCAAGTCAGGGCTGTTTTGTGTGCTGCTTTCTTCAAGCCCCCTCCACGGCCAAAACCAGAAGGAATTAGTCCTCAGGAAGAGGCCATACCTTGGGGAAGGACGTCCAGTTGTTCAGAGCCCAACAGTGTGTTCAGTTCTCTGCCACAGATTCCCCTTGCCAGCTCAGGCAAGTCCCGTATGCAGTTGATACCTCACTGCCTGTAACACGGGGAGGACACCAGGGCCTGTCTTACAGATGGATCCTCATAGATGTGCAAGTGAGATGTGATCCAGGGGTGGAGGCTGGTTAAGCGGATGTGCTGATTTTGGGGGTCACGTTTTGAATGAGTAGGGTGAAATTGCTCCTAAACCTACAAGAGCTTTTGAGTTTGCAGGCCAGTGTATGGGGGAACAGAGACATTATAAATCAGCCTGAGTCAAGGGAAGCTATAGAGAGGAACACAGACTTTGGGAAACCCAGAAATGTGGGTTAAACCAACAGGAAATCATCTACGTGCACAACAGCGCTGGCACTCAGAGTTAAGGTAGAATCCCTGCCAGTCTTTAACTCACCAGAAAGGGCTTCAACAGTACCCTTAGTCATCTCCTACCACAAGAGTGAAGACAACAATTTCTATAGACAATTTCTATAGACTGGTGTTACGAGAGCACTTCCAATACCAGCAAAAATATCCTGGAAATTGGAGAACGCGCATGTAAGACAATTCTTTAAAGTGTTGTTTCTTGTCTGCCTAGATAGGATTGAACAGCCTTCAGTAAGCAGGGTAATAAGGGCGGGGGACAGTGGAAAACCCAGATGAGAGCTTTCCTTTTGTGAGGCAGACTTCTTTTGGCAGATTAATACCGAGAAACCATTTCTCCTGGTGAGGGAAAGTGTGCTTATGAGTCCATAAACCATTACCTCTGAGGTAGTATCAGCTCTGGTGTGACCCCAAACCAGTCTTACACAGGGCAGCTGGAGTGCTTGTTCCCCCTTCCTGGCAGATCCAGCCCAGAGGAGCCCCCGGTGGACAGCAGAGAACTGATTCTTCCTGTCTCTCAGTGGTAAGCTGCTCGTAGAGGCACAAGGTCTATCCCAAATTGCTTTCTTCCAAGATGAAGCCCTGTCTTTATATTTGTCTAAAATACAACCCTGGAACTGGCACATCCCTAAATGTTCCCTGTTTAATATATTTTAAATAACACCACTGATATAAGGCACTTTTGAAATAACATTAACATCTGGGCTGACCCTGCCTCCCTACCAAGTTTGAGCCTGATGTTAATTAGAACAGGCAAGTTATAAACCCCAGGAAATGGCAGCTGACCCTTGACTATGAATGTGATGCTGTAATAACATGAAGTAAAAGAGAGGCACAGTCAAACTGCTGCCCAGGTCGTTCCTGGAACGATGGTCTTTCTTTCTCACCACTGTTGCGCTCCCTCGCTCTGAGAAGTGAGGCCATCACCCCACCAGCCCCCTCAGTGGGCTGCCCTCTTTTTGGGGTGGTGGGTGGCAGGGAGACAGCCTGCACACTCTGAGTCACCCACACGAAAATACTCCTGGCCTGACAGGAGAATTTGCCCCTCAGAAATGTGAAAACCGCTCCCTGACCACATGTGGTCACTGAGGATCCCGTGATGCTCTTTGTCAGGACGGAGTTATCCTGAGCAGCCCTGATGTCTGGAAAAATATGGAGGAGTAATTGTTTTCTTAGCAGTCTGTATTCCCAGCTGGACATGAATGGGGAGGGTGGAGGAGGACGGCCCCAGGAAAGAGGGGTGTAAACCCCCGAGCTGAGGGCAGAGTGGAGTTTTGCTGTGAACCACCTTTAGAAATCGTAACGAGTGGCTGCAGTTTTCACTGTCTGTGTCCATCCCTGTAACTGGCCTTTCTTCCGTGGTCCATAAGTGAAGGGATGTAGGTGGCTCTGACACTGCTGAGAACAGGAGGGTGAGATGGGGTCAGGGGAGAAACTGGAGAAACCCCTCAGACTCTTCGCTACACCTCTCACTGACCAAATATTAGATACGATTTGGAAGTAATTAGAGGAACATTTCTGTTGTTGTTGGAAAATGCAGGGCTGTTGAAATTGGAGCGTTTCCTCTCAAGATGCTGCTTTTTGTTAAGCTATGAATGAAAAAAAAAAAACCAAACCAAAACAAAACAGAAAAAGCCTTTCAAACAAAACAAAACAAGCAAAACCCCAAATCCAAAGGGCTCCTTGTCCCGCCGACTCCTCTGAATAGACCCTACAGGTTTCAGTTCCTGTGGCACATCGGAATCTGGCCCAGCAGCGTTCACAGGGTCCCAGAGAATATGTCCCATTGTTTGTAAACAAATTAAACAAGCTTTTGAGCAGATACATTTTATCTTCTGTGTGAGCTGAAGGAACCAGGATATGAGCCTACGAAAGACTGGGTTGTAATGGATACACCCTGCCCCTTCTCTCTTTGAGGCATGGGAAAGGTCAACTTTTGTCCTCTAAAATGTGTCACTGCTATAAATATGACTGCGTAATTTATTGCAAATTGTTTAGCAAATTTATTGCAAACTATTAATAAACCTCCTTGAAACAGCACAATGAGCGTGTGCAATAAACAAGGAAAATATTTGCTTGATTCAAACCACATTGGATGATGTTAAATTAATGTTGAATAGATACATTTGAAGGCCTAGAGGGATGAGTGCAGCCAGCGACCGGATGCTGCATCGCTCGCCCAGAGCACACATGTCAGAAGATGTCGGGGAAGTGACCAAACCTTTTTGTCAATGGCTTAAAGCTGAGATAAGCCCCGAGTGTTTAAATTGGCAATTCTAATAGCTACCTGAATCCAATCCAATTCACAGCAGCTTGGCTTGTAAGGCAATCGGTGATACAGTGTTAATGCCAACTAATCTGATAAAAATTGACACAATGACAACGTTGGGCCATTAGTTACCAGCAGTTTTTATGTCTGTGTAAATCCATCGTGTTTTACAAGGTACAGGGGGATTCTGGGAGTTGGGGAATCTGTTGGTTTTTTATTTTTATTTTTTTTTTCAGAACCGTGGAAATAAAGTGGTTTTGCTGCTGAAGCAAACTCATCCTCTTGCTGTGTGTGCTGCTGCTGAGAGTGTTAAATGGCAAAATTCATCACAACTAATTTCTATTTGCCATCTATTAGGCTACATTGTTTTGTCCTCAACGTCAGGTTAAATAATGAACCTCTCGGAATAGAGTAAATTAACCTCCACTTTATGTTCATGTCATTGTCAAATGGAAACATCACTTGTACAAATGAAAAAGATTCATTAGTAAAGCTAATGCATAGGCTCCACTCCAGTAAAAGATAAGAGCGATTGAGGCCTTGTCATAATGCAGTGTCGAACCGCTGGCTTGTTATTTATGATGCCTGCCATAATCTTTGGAGATTATTTTCAGCAATGGTAATTAGCACACAATGCATCAGGAACAATTATGGAACAATGTCTTAGTTTGACAGGTATGCCACCCTGCTGCAGGCGAGCTATGATCCATGAGAAATTCAATCAAATCTGCATGCTGCAGGGAGTTTATTAATATTTCTCCTTCCGAGGCAGTTTGAAAGGCAGCTATGCTTGACCGGCCACCCAAAAATACTTAGCAGTGTGATATGAGTGTGCTCCTTGTTAATACACACCTATCTACACAGAGCCTTCCTGTGCACTTACAGCTGATAAAAATAATTTCTGTGAGTTTGCTGTTTACCACGGTGAAGAGAAAATTACTACCTCTCTGGCTGGCCACGGGGCCTCATTCGGGGTAGGTTGTTGCTAAAGGAGCTCTGTAACGAAGTGGCAAATTCCTGTACTGCCACAAATCCTGTAAGTCTGCTAGAGGCAGTGGGACTGTGCTGATTTACAGCTCCTCACATCCCAGCTTAGGAATCAAAATGTCCCCAATGAAGGCATTTTTCCCTTCAATGGCACAAATGCAGCAGCCTGGAAGTTTCTTGTTTCAAGCACCCCAACAATCCTGTGTGAAGCCTCTCCTGAGAGTTCTGGGGCATCGACACAGCAGAGAGAAGAAACATGGTTTGGGAGCACTGCCCGTGGATGGCAGGCCTGGGGCATTTTAAAGTAAATCATCTTGGGAGCAATGGTGGTTGTTGGGCTCCCCAGTCAGGATCAGGGAGGAGCAAGGGAAATCTTTGTTTGAGCTGGAAAGTGGTCTCTTGCCAAAAAACAAAATAATGATTAAAAAAAAGAATCCAGTGGCCAGGTCGTTGAATGCAGATCCCATCACAGGATGGAGGGACACAGGAGCCCAGCTTGGGGGAATTTACCAGCTCCCCCAGAGCTCCCTCTTAAGTCCCATCAAAAACTGGAGATAACTGGGTTGCAGATGAAGGGTGGTGGGCACAGTCAATACCTGAATAACTTTGTAAGGATAACTTGCTGGCAAGTCCTGCTTAAGCAGGATGGGACTCAGCTCTGTATCTGCAGCTTTTCACTGCAGCTTGCAAACTCCCAAGAGCCAGAACCAGCTTTCAGCAGCAGCTGTTAGTCTCTGTAGCTCCAGGTAACTCTAGCTGATCTGCCATGGACAATTTTTTTTCCAGAGGGTTGCAGAGAATTGCTGCCATGTGGCTGCTCATCCTGGCACTTGCCTGAGCCAGCACAGAGTTAATATGAATATCTGGCACATGTGGTGGTTGCAGCCACCCCTTGTAGTGTAGATGTAGTCTCTGTGTCTACAACTTATTTTAGTACCTGTTGAATTATCTTCTGGTATTTTAGAGACAACCTGACAGACACTATTTTTTTTCCCCAGTAGTGATATGAGGACCTTGCAGCCAACTTCAAACCTTGCCCAGGAGTGCGTGGCAGAATTTCACAAGATGGGGCCAAGCTGAGGTTAGGAGATACACAAATCATGTACCAGTCTTTGGAAAGACAGTTGTTTTTAACCTTTATTAAAAAATAACACTACAGAACCACAGAACAGTTTGACCAGGCCTTACAGGACTTTTGGCTTCAAGATTTCTAGGTACACAGATTGAGATAACTTCTTGATAAATCCTGTTTAACAGCTTGTTTAGTTGCTAATAGACTGGGTGATGCTTCATCATCCTCATTTAATAAAGATCAGTCTGCTTCATTCTACATGAAGAACCAGAAGTGCTAACTGCACATTTCTGCCCATTCTGCATCATTATTAATGAATTATCATTGTCATCCTTTAATAGGCTTATATCATTATTAGGATTTCTTTTGTTCTTAATAATACTTAAAGATCATTAAGAAAGAGAATTCATGTGCACATGTCAGTGGGTGAAGAGACACCCTTAAAACAGGGGACAGTTCTGAGTGGATAGCAGGAGTGTGGGAGTGACGGCTGGTTGCATTTAGCGACACCAACCATATTATAAAATCATCAGTCAGAAAGGAATTGTTGCTTTTTGTTTATTTTAACATTATTTTCCATGGGGACTGCTGCTAGGGGCTGAAAGGCATGTCTAAGTTGTTTTTTTTCTAACGCAAACATTGTTTGGTATTTCTGTTGCACACAAGCTCTTTGCTTCCTCTTGTTTGGTATTTAAATGTATGGATGGCTTGTGATTAGGAGCAGGTGGAGGGGGAGAACAGGACAAAGTGATTTTAAGTCACTCCTCTTTTGTGCCACCATCTGTTCCTGGGCTGGAGTGAAACTGAATGCACAAAAAACTGATCGGCACCATAACTTTTCCAAAGAAAATGAGGATGATCAGGAGAATCCCAAGGGACATAGGCCTGATGGGAGAGGTCACACCCTCCTCCTCTATACCCTGACAGATTGCTGTGCTGCTTTTCTGCTTAGAACAGACAAGCCGCCATTTATTAATTATGGGTTGTTCTGCTGCTGAACCTAAAAATCGGGCCCCCCGTGTGCTCGGTGCTGTATTAACACAGGGCTCAGTGGCAGCCACTGGCCCCAAAGACCTTACAGTTTGCATGGAAGAATAAAGAAAACAGATGGATACAACAAACCGACTGCGGGAGCATGAAGTAACCATGAGACAATTATGATCCGTTAAACTATTCAGGTCAGGAAATGCACTGCAATACCATCCTCAATTGAAACACTAGAAGGATGCTAAATGGGCAGAGGGCAGAGTGTAATGATTAGATTTGGGACAATGGATCGAACGTTCTGTTGCAGAGATTGCCACAGGATTTTTAATGACCAGTTCTGATCACGGCTTGCATTTTACAGACTACCCAAGGAAATTGTATCTCCAGTTGCTTTACACCTTCTTGGTGTGCACCTTGTGAAGGCCTCGGGGGCCGCTGTTCAGCACTCACATTAATTTTGATGAGATAGTCTGCAATAACAAAGCAGCAATCAGCACTAAGGGATTGCTGCAGCCAGAAGTGAAGTATCTCCCCTCAGCAAACAGCTTGTGGTTGCTCTAGTCATGCCAGCAAAAATACCCACTGCTCCACATGCCTAAGAGCAGGGAAAGCTGTCTGGGGACAGACTCAGGATGTTCCAAGGGTACTTGTTCAGTATATCTTGTGAGTCAGCTCAAGGAGAGGGGCCTTTAGAGGGCACTGAAAACCTCACTGACCTTGCAGCTTCTGCAGTGAAGGTGGTGTGGATGTGACCCCTGGCAGAAGGAAGCCTAGTGCTTATTCCCACCCTAAATTTAGCACAGTGATTATGCTTGACTGGGACAGGGCCTAAAAGTCCTCAGTATACAACTATCTAGCCCAGAAGCTGGAGATAAGTGGGCATTGAGGGGCTGAAGACAATACCAGCCCATCAAGCTCAGAAGTGCTTCCCACCTCTGTCCACCTCAAGGGAGGCTGAGGTACTTCAACACCTCAGTGTTAGTTCCTAAGTGAACTTCTCTGAGGGAGATGCTGGCCTGAGATCCTCAGTGATGCCTGATGACACCCAGTGAATAGGGACAGAACAATGATATCCCTTGGAAACTTTGAAAAGTTCATTGCTCAGAGCGAAGTCCCTGCCTGTGGCTGGAGGACCCCGTCCAGCCTGGGGTTCACTGTAGTTGTGCTCACCTTCTCTGAATAGTTGGGTTGGCTCCAACCTACAATAGCTCTCCAGAGTTCTACTTCTTTAAATTGGGTATTCAGTGCTCTTTAGATTCCAGGTTGGTCCATACTGCCAAACCCTGATAAAAACTGTTTAATGCTTTATACAAGTATTTTCTTTTTAGTGATTCCGGCCAGAGATGCTGAGCTGAAGAACCAAACTAATTTCATGTGCTTCTCCAACACCCCATTATGACATTTATGACATATTTTTCTGTTTAGAGGGATGATTTTTTCCATATGCCAGTACATCTACAACTACCTAATGAGATTTCCACAGATGTAGAGCTTAAAACCATCTACGGTATTTTTATTTTTCTCCCTAAGTAATGATGCTTTCCAACTGAAACATTTCCCATATAAAGCACTAGAAACAATTGAATGTGCATCAGATTCATAGACAGAAAAGCTTGTTTATTGGAAGGCAGGTATTTTCTTTGAGTCTTGGCTGTTCTGCCTCTTGAATTGAAATGGTTTTTATTTTTTTTGGAGTTGTTCTAGATTTAAAGACCAAATTTCAGATCTAGAGTTTGAGGGGGACAGGGAGTACTTCAAAGCCCTCGTAGCTCTTCTTTGCAGTAACATCCCCTCCCAACCTACAGTGTCTTACTGTGCGCATTGCAGAGGAGGCATTATTGTCTGTCTTTTACACTGGGAAAACACAGGAACAGAAAGATGAAGTGACCACTGGTTGAATCTCCCTTTTTCCTCCATGGGTGTGTGAAACCTCTGTTTCTTTGAGGACTGTTGATGCTTTCCCTGTTTTGTATTTTCATCGTTTGGGGGATGGTGATGATGAGAGGTTTGTACCCCTCTATCCCTGCTCTTCTTGCCTTCCTTAATCTGCCCCCTTAGGAGGGAGGAAACCAGGATAATAAGTGTTACTCCACCAGATGAGATACTGGGCAGGGTCATTTAGGGTCCCCAGAACAAAAGTAGGAGGATGCATGTGGTGTTTATATTGCTGCTGGATGGTCATTTTCATCCCTTTTGTTCTTCACACTTTTCTTTCATAACGAAGCTGATGAGACCCACAGTTTGTTCAGGATCAGAAAAATCATCTGACTCCTGGAGAGTCCATCCCTGAAGGAAAGGATCCTATGTTATTTGGTGGCTGTGATTACTGTCTTGGGTGTGATATCCAGGATGTGGAGACATGAGAAAGCTGTTTAACAGGGATTTGGGCGGGTGTAAGTCTTGCTATCTACTGCTTCCCCACATTTCTTCTGCTTTCACACAGAAAAATTATTATATTCTTTCAGTGAAGAATGACCCCTATTACACTTAAAATAAATTGCAGCATTGTCTGGAAATATTTAAGCTGAATCTCTCTCACTCTTGTCAGAGCAGAACACCCACAACCAAGGAAGGGAGGCTGGGCCGTTCCAGCGCTGAACTCAGCCTTGCAGATGTCTGTCACCTGTTTCTAAGGAAATGTGCAAGTGTTTGGGAAAGAGCTGGGCTTCGTTGTTATTGTGGGAATCTGAAACCACTCTGAACTTTGCCCTTCTATCCCCTTTCCAAATTTCTTCTTTTTTCTTTTTCTTTTTTTTTTTCTTTTTTTTACAAAAGAGAAACTGCAAGGCTCATACTTCACTAACTGGTTTGCATTAAGGACTCTGTTCTGCAAAATGCCAAGTGCTCTCAGCTCTTGTCCAAGCCAAAGCTGCTCATCACCTTGCCAGAACTGAACCATAAGATTCGGATCTGGGCCATAAGCTAAAAAGTCAATCTCCAGTTTGTGTTAACTGATCTTTTCAGCCAACGCCCCCACTCCTGGCTGGGGAACGGTGTCATTTGGCATCACACATGGTATTAATATGTAAAAAAACAGACTGTACCTGCAGCAGCTTTTCTATTCGTGGGGCCCACACCTCTTGCAGAGTGCTGGGCAGGAAAGCAACAAGTAGTTTGCCTTCTACCTGCTGATGGGGGCTGCTGAACGAAAAGTTGGGCCCTCAGAGAAAGGCAGAAGGTGGATATCTGCAGAACAGGAGAGGAAACCTCAAGGCCTGGATCTGTCCCTGGTTTACTTTCTGAACAGCCCGCAGCCAGGTTACTCCCTTTTCACCTTCCATCTACTGCATGACTCTTCTCTGTACTCCATCACTGAAATCCTCTACCTTCACCCCACTGGCTTGCCAGGTCACTGTGCTTCTCAGGAATGTGAATAAGAGAAAGCCTTAGCAAGTGGGAAGTATGGAATAATGCTTGTCATGAGGATCTTCCCAAACCTGTGCCATTGCTATGCAGGAGTCTGTCATCCACCCCAGCACAATTATGTCTTGGATAAGCTTCTCTCCAGACTCCAGACTGTGTGGGCAGAGCTCAACTGACTCCACTTCTCCATGGCAAACAAATACACTCCAGAGCTGGATGTTGTTTTACAACAGAGGTGTGCCACATCTGGTACAACCTCACGGACACCAAGTTTAATAAATTAGGATCAGGATCAGGACAATCATCCAACTGCTGTGTTGGGTGGGACTGCCAGCTGAGATCATTTTGGATCCAGAAGCAGATTCGTGTCCCAGCTAACAAAAGAGGTATGGGTTTACTTGGAGTTAAAGCCAGCTTGAATTTCAGCCTACCACTCACTCAGTGAAATGTTTTAGTGTTAGAAACCATCTTGGAGAGGGTGTAAACAGTGTACACCTTTGTATTTCATGTAATAAAATGGTTCCTGGTCAGCTACCCTGTCAGTTAAGAATTACGCACTCAGAGCGTTGCATGATTAATCAGATGTCAGGATGTGTGTGCTCTCCCAGCGTATCATCCCATGGCAGGCAGCAGCGCTTTTAGAAATGCAGAAAGAAAGGAAAAAAAAAACCAATAATAGGAAAAAGAATTATTTTTATGTGTACTTGTCTCAAGACATATTTTTCCATTCAGTAATTTGAAAAAAATAACCATCTGGAAAAAATCATATTATGGACAAGGCGTGTCATGACATTTACAGCAAATATTTTTGCTGTTAGTATCAAACCCAGCTCTTTGCTGTATCAAGAGCTGAATATTCGTTCACACACAAATGTTCAGTAAATAAACGGGCCTCTGCAGAAACTCAGCACTGGGCAATCCTGAGCTCCCCACATTCACATTCTCATTTGTTTATAACATTTTTGAACCCATATTTGTTACACCTCAGATGTAGGTGCCTGTAGTTCCTTTCCCTTTGCCCTTGGGGGTCTCAGGAGAATGACAATAAACAGCACAACTGTGGAAGAAGTCCTGATGTAAGTAAAGGTATCAGGAAGCCAAGAGGTCTTGAGCATAAATGAGGCAAAGTTTCCAAAGAAATGACCAAGATGATTTATAATCATGGGCAACCTCGTTCAGCCAAAAGAAGAAATGAAACGTGTGCATCGTGCACCAGATTTTGAGAGGAAACAGAGAAAGAAACCAAACAACTCCTGTTGTCTGCCAAATGGGTTGGAGCCTCCTAATGATTCTGCTGGTCCTGTGGCAGCAGTGCTTGGGGTCGGATGGCAGCTCCCTTCTCTTTGGGACACTCCTGCTGAGTCTTCACCTGGAGCACATTCCCAGGATGCTGCAATGTCCGGTGTCCCTACAACAGTTATCTGCAGCCCTCTCCAAAGTGGCAACTCTGAGGGTAATGTTTCCAAAAGAACCATGCCTTGAAACGCTGAGTGGCAGGGAGATGTCAGCATCTGTGTGGAGGTGGCAGAAAGCAGGAAACGAAGGTGTTGTTTTGCAGAAGGGGGACAGGAGTAAGGTGGCACTGACAGGCAGGTGTTCCCAGGGTGTGGCTGTCCAGATGCACAGGTTTCCCCGTGGCTAACCTCTGCCTGTCGAGAGCTTGTGGACTGCAATGTCCACTACCACTTGTAATGTCCAACTACCATATCTACTGCAAACTCAGATACATCATAGGACTCAAATGTCACTCAAAAAATACATTCTAAAATATTACCTAAAACTATAGAAACTGGCCAGTAGTACTGATATTTATGTATTTCTTTATGACATGTATTATGCAATAATTACAATCTAAAAGAAAAACAAAATTCTCGCTTTGTTTTGCACAGACTTTGAACACAGTCTACTGTTTACCATGAAACAGGCACTTAGCAAATAATATGATTAATTTTAAACATATTTGCCTTTTAGCAGCTTATGAGCACTGTCTCCTAAGGTGCCTCCACAAAGCAAACAAGTAGAAGACAAGTTCTTCTGCTTATCCCACGCTTAGAAACCCTGAGTGTACCAAAATCTCCGTGAAATGATAACGTGGTAATTCTTAATCTCAACATGATACTACTTTGACATAAAGGAACAGTGATTCTTTCTCTGGGAGGAGGGTCAGTGGAAATGAATCTCCTTAACAAAAATCAATATCCCAAAATTTGAAATCAGTTGATGCAACTATCTGCAATTCAACTTGGTTATTAACAGACCCAACCAATCAGTTCCATGTGCTCCCCGTTGCTAAGTTGCCTCCATAAACAAATTGATTAATTGTTTTTTTTCCCCTCCAAGGCCTTTTTAGTGTATAAGCAGGTCAGGCAGCTATGATTTCATTTTGCTCATCTACTCGGTGCTGGCTTTGTAAATCAGTTTGGAATCCCAGCTCTTCATCTCAAAGATCAGCAGTGTCACCTGCAACCTCAGACGGAGAAGTGGATCTATGAAGAAACTGTAGCTCTCTGGGAAGATGGGGAGAGAGTGGCACTGGTTTTCAATGAAGGAGTGGAAACCAACCACCCTGTCCCTGAATTTGGAGCACAGAACCTGTATTTGCAGCTTCAGGCCTAGGCTGAAATGGAAAAAGAACCCTAAGAAACAAAAGTATGTTTTTAATTTGGCTTTTTCTTCCAGCTGTTTCTAAGTGAGATCTTGACTGAAAATCTGTTTGAACAGGCTAATATTAACCTACTTCCATGATTTGAGGCCAGGTTGTAGTAAGAACAATGTCTGAGATTTCAGAGATGTCATGTATGGCCCTGAGCCTCCATTTGCTATTAAATTCATGTTTCGTCTCACTCCCATAGAAAGGCTACCTTTGCAGCTGGTTCTAGAAGCCCTATTGGTGGGCCAGCTTAGAAGCTGGGGCTGTTTTCCTCGAAAATTCACTGCTGTATTTTTGAAACTCACACTAAACAAAATTAAAAAAATCAAAAAGTGAAATAAAAGACCACGAGCAGAAGAGGAAACCTAGAGTCTTCACTGAGTCAGCAGCAAGAAAGGAGACGCAAAGGGCCAGGTCTGGAGCTGGTTTAGCCATAAGGGAAACAAGAGCCACAGCTGCCTGTTATTGCTGTTGATGCAGAGTGGTGCCAGCTGATTGCAGGCAACTCCTTTTATAACTTCCTTAAACCCCATTTCTCTTCCTGCTATTCCACTCTACGTGATGGGCTGTTTTGAGAGGTAAAGGAGAGCGCTTTGCTGAGTGGCTTCGGAGTCTTATTACCAGTAGCTGAATGTTAAACTCCTTAGCAAAGGCTTGCTGGACTGCTATTTGTTTATTTACCTCATTAGTCGTAGCTTTATTGAATGAATCCCTAACCTTAAAGCTGCACGGGAAGCCCCCGTGTTCACGGACTAGGAACTGCAGGACCAGTGCAAATGGGAAGTGCTACCCTGGAGGTATGTGAGGGTTAATGGGGGAGCAGGTTAACAGAAATGGAGGGTATTTTAGGAGGTTGGCAAGAGGGGCTTGTGTCTACTGCATGTCCTAGGAAAGAGACCTAACCCAAAATGTTCTAGCCAGAATTTAGAATGCTTTTTGTTGCAAAAAGGTGCCTGGCAACACACAACAGTGTATCCAGAGGGTATTTGAGTGTAAAATCAGTAATTCCCAAATGTTAATAGTTTATATACTGACACTTCAGATATTTCTTTCCTTTCTGTCCCTGTACAAAGAAGTCAGAAAGAGTCCAACTTTCTGGAATAGGTCCCTCTGTGCCTCCCTCATTTTTACTTCTCCTGAAAAGTTAAAGTAGTGGAGTTGGTGTTTTGTTTTTCTTTTTCGTGTTGGTTCGCATTTCACAATTCTTCAACTGGACATAAACTGCAGGAAAAAAACTGTAAAAAAAAGACAGTAAAAACAAAGGGGATAAAAAAACAGGGGAAGTATCAGTGATTCCATCACACTCGGTGACAAAACCTAGTGGAAAATACCAAACAAACTAAAAAAGACTTTAAAAATGACCCCAAATATTTTAAAGTGAGAAGTTTTGAAATGAAAAAATGTGGGGTTTTTTTAATAGTTGTTCTTTTTTTGATTGTTTAAATCAGCTGCAGTACTATCAAGTTAACTTAGGAACATAAGTGTTAGAGTCAACAGCTTCAGAATTGTAGCCTTTTAAACAGAAGCTTTTTCCAGAAAGAATTTACGGTCTATGGTAAAGAAAAATGGATGCTTTTTTGGGAGACAAGTTTTGAACTGGGCTTGCAGTTTAAGGCTGAAATTTTGCAAACTTTGCTTCTGTAGATTGTATTTGCAAAAGCAGCACAAAAGTAGTTGCTCTAATGAGTTGTTGGTCCTTTTCCCATTTTGGGTTAGGTGCAAAACTGGAACACTGGTGGCTAATTCAAACCTTGGGAGTCATGCCTGCCTGAACTTATCCCAAAATTTAGAAGCATTTACCTATCTACAGTCAAAATATGCTTCGTGTGACTTCACCAGTTTGCTAAGTGAATTGAAGGCAGTTAATTGCTTATTTGTTTCTTTATTCTCAAAGTAATGAATGTTAATTCTCTTAGTGGCTGAAGCAATACTTTGAAGCAGAAAAAAATTAAGTTTTTTTATTACTACCAAGGGTTTTGTTATAGATCCTTCAATACAGTTCTGTGACGTCTTCAAGGTGAATCAAGGTAATAATGCCTCTCCTCCATAGATTTCAGGTCTCACCAAACATTAATTGAATATCTGTGCTGGTCTTGGTTGGGGTAAAGTTAATTTTCTTCCTAGTATCTGGTATGGGGCTGTGATTTGGATTTGTGCTGGAAATAGTGTTGATAATTCAGGGCTGCTTTCATGGCTGCTGAGCAGGGCTTAAACAGAGGAAGGAGTTGTGGGGGGACAGGGCTGGGACAGCTGACTCCAACTAACCCCAGGGGCACCTCAGACCATTTGGTGTCATGCTCAGCATAGAAAGCTGAGGGTAGAAGAAGGAAAGGGGAGATGTTTGGAGTGATGTTGTTTGTCTTTCCAAGTTCCTGCTACATGTGATGGATCCTGGCTTACCTGGAGCTGGCAGAACACCTGCCTGCCCATGGGAAGAGGGGAATGGATTCCTTGTTTGTCTTTGCTTGTGTGCTTGGCTTCTTTCGCTTTGCCTATGAAACAATTTTCATCTCGACCCATGAGTTTTCTCACCTTCACTCTTCTGACTTTCTCCCCCATCCCATCGGGGCACAGTGAGTGAGTAACTGCACAGTGCTTTGTTGCCATCTGGGGTTAAATCATGACAATACCTCACCTAAGAAACAAAACAGGCTAAAGCTCTCATGCTGTAGTGGATAATATTAGTATTAGTATTACATCAGCTTCAAATGTAGGGAAACTAAGGCATAAGGTTGCCAAGGGACATCTATAAGCATTGGTCTCTGCACCCTGACAACCAGCAGGTCTGCTGCTGGTGCTTCTCTTGCCCTCAGCCCATGCTGGGACCTCAGAGCTGGTCTGGATCCCACCAGCTGGGACAGCCCTGAGTGTGCCCCATTTCACAGGACAAGTGAAGAGTGACAGGCCCATGTATATTTGGGAGTAGGAAAAGATCTTCCTATTTCCATCCATGGCCTTCCCTGGTACTTGCTAATTTTTTGTTTTGTTCCTCTCCTCTTGCTGCTTTGACCCCAATATACATTTCTCCACTGTGCTAAAAATTTCTTTTATATATCAAATAAAAGACCCTTAAAAGATCTGTTCAAATGCCAGAACCTCAGCAACAGTGGAGAAATGTACCATGACATTCAAGTTTAGGCATGTTTTTCCTTTGACTGCTTCTTTTAATCTCTGGAGAAAAGAGGGACCTTTTAATATGGGTCTTGTTGAGTGTTCATTTTCTTTTCAGAGGTAGGGCACTAACTCTGCCATCCCCAGGAGTGTATGACCTCTATCCTTCAAAAAATATGACAGACAAAAACACCCATCATCATTAATCTTAATTTTTATCTCTGATTAGCGCGTCAACAAAACAACCCTTTCTTATGCCACCGTTTGATATGCTGGACATATGTCAGGAAGACATGGGCCATCCATATCTTATCTTGCATTAAGAAGAGTTATCCAGAAATGTACCTTCATTACTGCGAGAGCCATGTCAAAAAGAATCGATTTATTGTCAACGCATCTAACCTAACAATGTTAATGGACTCTTCAGGCATCTCCTCCTTCTCATTTGTTTCCTATGTGCCTATCAAAGAGACAAAGCCAGATAGTTACCAAGCTCTGGGGAGTGGTGTGTGTATGTATTAACAGAGTCCATGAGCACTCTTCTTTTTTTTTTTAATGAAGTGAGATGGAGGTGCAGGAGGAGGAATTGGGAAGAGATTTCTCCAGCGCTAGGAGAGACCTAGAGTAGAACTTCAACTTCCTCTGCTGCTGTATTTTCTCAAACTTTAACAGTTCTTTTGGGGATTAGTTAACAATGAGGTTGGTTACTCCATTAGTTAGCAATATCTGGAAATGATTTACCTGCGTTTTACCTCTGCATATTTACTTGTGGCTCTGATGCAGCCAAAGGCTTGAGCTGGTGGTGCTCAGCACTGCTGTGAAGGACAGATGTCCTCTGGAGCTGTCAGAAGGTGAATGTTTGATATTGGGCAGCACCGTTTTCTCTGTTGTGTCTTTGCCAAGTCAGTCACTGGGAAACCTATTCTGAGAAAGACTCTGCATTCCTGTTATGAATGAACTTGCCTTTTGCCAAAGTATGACTGGCTGTCTGGTGCTAATCAGTGGTAACAGGATGACCTTTGCGAGTGAATAGAGCAAAAGGCAATTTGTCTTATAGAACTTGTACAACTGTTTTGTTTAATGAAACAACATGATTATAATCTTCCCACAAAGGCACATAAACAATTAGAGTAAATCTCCCTCACATGCTGCTAGGTGTTTACATAACTCATCTTTCTCTCTTATCAAATCATGTGTGCAACGCACTCCTGACTCTGGCAGAACTTGGATCGTGTAAGCTTAATCAAACCTGATAAACAAATGTGTTTCCTATAACGCTGGAACAGCATGAGCACAAGTCAGAGCACATTTATGTATGCACCCAGGTTCTGTTTTAAAAAAGATTCCCAGTCACCAGTGTGTAGTATTTAAACAACCAGAGGGAATGCAGAAATGAATGCTGTTGCCAAGGGCATCGGTGCTACTCTGTTGGTGCTGCTATATTCTCCACTTACTCCAAACTGCCAGTTTTGGGGTTGAGTTTGTTATTTGAAAGATGATTAAGAGGGCCAGGTTGCTAATACTTCTGTTTTTTTCATTTCAAATTAAAGCTATCACAGAATTATTCATTGACAAGCACTTACTAAGCGCAGACCAAGGAAGGGATATGAAGATTCCTGCTGCCTACTTTGTCACTGTCCTGCTTGTCTGGTCTTGAGTCACTCAAATGTCATTTCACAGGGACTGAATCAAATGATCAAATTGCTCATAGAATCCTAAGGTCTGAGTCTTAGAAGTTTTCATTTTCTCTTTCTCTTCTTTCTTTCTTTTTTCTTTTTTTTTTTCCCCACTTTATGTGAGAAAACTACAGAAACTACTTTCAGTGCACAGGAAAAAGTGTGTTAATGTGCCAACATCAAGTGAATTCCACGAGTCTTCTATTCATTAAACTCCCAGTTCCTCTGCATGTAATTTATGTCAGTTCAGTTATGCTCCTCCAGGGTGTGCTACTAAAAGAAAAAAGAAACAGGTATTTAGCCAAAAAGAGGTGTTTTGGGTTCCAGAAATCAACTTGCACCTACTGACAAAGGAAAAAAAGACACGTTTTGCCAAAAAAACAAATAACCAGACCTATTTTTTCAGTAAGAGGTATAACATTTACAGTTGGAAGGCATAACATTTACGTTGTTCTTCAGTGATTTCCTTTTCCTAACACGTATGCAAAACAAACAAAATCCCCCTATTTCTCTCTGTGATCGACCTTGTACATACATGACTCTGCTCCTAATACTAACGGCGACTTCGTGCCTGTAGAGGACTGTTTGGTGATGAATCTGACCCAGACCTTGGGCCTGAATACAGCACTGCAGCTGGGAGCGATTAACTCTGCGCCCAGGTTTTGACTTGGGCTCCTGGATAGTGAAGCTGACTATTGGATAGTGTGAGACAGACTGAGTCCAGAACTCTTAGCCAAATACAGTAATGTTACAAACAAAGGGCTAAATTACTTCTGTTCATGGAAAAGTACTTTCACTGTGAGCAAAACATAGATTTCTGTTCCTCTCCTCCCCTGGTTCTGGCCCCCTCCCCAAAACCAGCCTTGAAGCCTCAGATCTGGAGGCTGGGGAGAGCCTGTGAGGCTGGTTTGCTGGGAGAGATCAGGTTGCACAGTGCCCTTTGTTAGACTCTCTAAGTTAATTATGCTAATTGGAGCCCTGAGATTCCTCAAACCTGCCCTGTTAAATATGTTTGCTTCCTCTTTGGCAGAGCTGGGACCCTGCACTGTACAAGGCGCTGGGTACCACAGGGCTACAGAAGCAGATGAAGGCTTAGGGAGAGGGACCAGCTGCTGGTCCATCTTGTGACAGGGGGTGAGCAGAAGATGTGCCATCAGAGTATCTGAACCTGATTTCTGAGGTCCTGCCTGAATCCATAGTACTTCCCTCCAAAAATTCCAGCAGGCTCTAAAGCCTCCTCTACACAAGAAAGTGAAAGACAGAGAAAAGCTGAAGACAGGCTCTGAGTGGGTGGGAGACTTGATTAATTGCAATGTCAGAGGAAAAGAGAAGGACATATTTTAAAGTAGCAGCAAGACCTTTCCACTGAAATAAAGTAATTCTTAAATCTGCTCTGCTACATGTGCATTAATCTTGAGTCCCTCCTAGAAAGCCAATGGAGGTGATGAGGGCTGGCACGGGGAAGGTGAAAACAGGATCTGCCCTCTAAGTATTAAGAGAAACAGGGTGAAGGAAAGGAATGATATCCCTTTTGCAGGGACATTTAATTGACTGGCATTTGGATAAACCCCTCTGTTGGAGCAGCATGTCTCTACTCCATCCTCTACAGACTCTGCTATTTGTGTCTTGGGGGCACATTCCTCTCATACTGCTGGTACAAACAACACTTTAAAACTAAATCTGTAAGTTAGGGAACTCCTGATCTTTGTATTTATTGTCTCCATATTTGAAAGAATCATGTAAAAGTAATGACATGGAGTGCTGATTGTTTAAAATTGTCTTCTCAATGACTTTCTTCTAGAGGAACTCTTAGAGTGTAAGGGAAACTATATGGAAAAGAATTCAGCTCAGGTCAGAGTGCCCCTCCCTTCCCATGTATTTGTTCAATAAGCAACTATTCGAAGGACAAGGGAGAAGAAATCCTTTCTTACTTTTAGTAGTTGTGTCCACAAAAGTCCCATCTCAAATCTCTCATGGGAGGAACTAAGGAGTAGCTCTTTGTAATATTTAGCGATTTATAGAGCTGGAGACAGTGAAAGCATTTACTGTTAATGGGTTGCATCGTTTGCAACAATTGTCTGTACTTTGAGAACTTATGTGGGTAAAACTCACTTACCACTAAATCCCATTCCAATGGAAACAGTGGTACAGACTGTTAAAGAGAAAAAATATACTATGGGAGGGAGAAATGCATTTAATTTCAAAAAACCTTACCTAAACATATACAGGTTTAAGGGGTTAGAGTCCATACAGTTGAAATGCCATCTACCTTGCTAAGGTGCCCTGGTTTTGATTTAATTTTCTTCTGATGCTTTTCAAGATCAAACTGGAGATAAACAATCATGTTTGGAGATCATTGCTGTCAATGGGAATTGCTTAATTCACTTCAGTAGACTTTGGTGTTAAATGAAGAGATCTCCTGAACTGGGATGAAATGTATAGCCCACTGAGGCCAGTGGAAACACAGACACTAATTTTAATGATTTTTGAACCAGACCCTGAGCACAAGATGAAGCCGAACTATACGGGTTGGTGGAGTTAAATGTATATTCTCAGTCTTGGGGATCAAACCTTAGAAACACAGTAAAAACGAAAACGTGTGTTTAATGAGAGTCCAATCATCATCAGACAAATACTACCTTAGACCCCAGTTGAACTAATCCCAAATTGATGGAGACTCAGTTTGGCCAGATATTTGAACAGCAGTTGCTTCTTCAATAACTCTTTATTAAAATACAATCCCTGGACTAACTTTCCAGTTATTAAGATACAGGTTCAGGATGGGCTTCCCCCTATTCATGCTGATGATATGGTATGTGCTGTACATTCTGAAGGAAGTGCACAAAAGTGCTCTCCTTTAGCTGTTAATCAGCTTACCAGTTCTTGCACGGAAAAATGCTATATTCTGGACTATGATCCTGGCAAATAACCAAAGGGGAAGTGGATTTTCAAATGCTTGTTTTATTAATCTTTAAATATCGCCTCGCCAGGGCTCCAGGTGCTGAGTGGTTTATAACACTCTAAATTGTAATCATGGATAATTTTTAATCCTGTGCATACATTCCCCTTACTGCAGCTGAATGGGGATCTCACAGACTGTAAAATGAAGAGCTGCCTACAAGATCTGCTCCTCATCTCTGGCACAGCAGCATAAAGGAAATTTCCTGCTAACCCATCAAGTGCTTGAATGATTTGTAAAATACCATAGGAGTCTGAGAGCATTTAGAAGGAGGTGAAAGATAGAGAATTGCACGTTCCTGCCCCCGGTACATCAGCCAAGTGGGACCTAATCCAACCACCCCCTGTAGTTAAATGAAGAACTTGACTAATTTTTGGATCAAACCCAGGTAGTGCACTGCCTCACATTAACAGCAGTTCCACTTATCTTTGAGTTGGATGTTCCTGACTTTGTTTCTGTACAGACAGTTATTTGCTCGAGGGCTGAAGGATTTGCAGACCAACAATACTGGAGTTTTTCAGCGCTATCTTCATGTTTCAGGCACATTTCTACAAGGAACTTAGGGGTGCTGCATTATGACATTAAGTTTATTCAGTTGGCACAAGAGATATTTATGGAAGGTTTCTGCTCACCCTCTTTTCAACATTTATTAACTCAGGGGTACAAGGCGCAGACCTGATTCACCTATTGACTGTGGCTTCCTTCCAGCAGAGGGAAGTGGTATAAATGATGATTTTTTTTAAATTATGGAAAGGACTGGATATAGGTCTATCTCATGGCAGAATAAGTGTTAGTGGTAGAGGAATGGGGCTGGCAGCTGGCAGGGTTTGGGGAAATGGGGGAGAATTTCATTGCAAATTGAATTATAAGAGGATCTATGTGATAAAAGGAAGCCTCCTAATGGAGGTTAGTGCTTGTTCCCTGTGAAAAGCCATCAAGGTTTGGATGGTTGGCATTTCTAATTCTGTTAAGTGTCAAAATCGATGCTTGATGGGTCTGTGGGAGCCAGGCAATGGACACGCCTGTGCTGACATACCAATCTGGTACAAGAAAGGGACGAGGAAGGGACTTCCCAGAATAAGAGTGAGATGCCTCTTGAAATTTAATTTGCTTAAGGTTTTAAAAGCATTTTTAAAAAAAATAATTAAATAACAGAGCCATTTCTACTCTCCTTCTAAAATAAACCTTGAGCTTCGTTTGCAGTTTTCCACTTGTAAGCGACACATGTAAGCAAAGGGCCTGTTGTTGCAACACTGGAATGCTCCCAAGCAAATGATGCTTCTTTATTGAAAGCAAATGAAGAAAAAAGGGAATCTGTCAAGGGGAGAGAACAGTTTAATTGGATTAAAACCTATGAGCATATACAGTAGGGGAGGAGAGAGCTCCTCTATTCCTGATTCCTGTGGAGAAGGCAAGGAGATTACCGGGGGGTGAAGTGAGATCTGTGCAACACAGCACGAGCAGCCATCCAAAGGCTGGAGTTAGCCAGTGTCAGAGTCCCAGAGGAACTGCTGGTTTCTTTGGGGTGGCTGGGGAGTTCTGAAAAGGGTGGCTGGCAGTGCTCATTAGAGGGAATGCAGGTTCCTCTGGCACTGAATGCAAATTAAGGAGCAGTGTTTGTGTTTGTGGTTCATAAGCAGTCAAATGGTTTGTCCAAAATACATTTCACTTTTTCTCTGAAGGGGCAGCCTGTAGATTCAAGCCTCAGATTTTTTTTTATGCATTTTATATGACTCACTCCAGCCTTGGTCTTTCATCCCCACACTGTTGTTGAAAAGAACCCTGAGTTTTGGATTCTTTTTCATGGGCTCTTGAGGAAGCAGGGACTTTGCTGTACAGCCAAGCTGGGAGGACGATGTATGAAGTCACCTGGTGCAATGTGCTAGGGAGAAAACTTGGACAGAGAGGATCTTTGGAAACTCAGTCTTACTGCAAAGCCACAGCTAATGATGGTCCAGGATCAACTCAAAATATTCCTGAGCTCTCAGGCTGATATCTCAATTCTAGACTCGAAATTTCTGGAGGGCTCAGCATCTTACAATTTCTTCTCAGCATGGGGGCCAGAGACAAGGAAATGTGGAATTTCTGGAATAACTCTTGGGACACAAGGTGGAGCAAACCAGTGTTACACTTCTGAAGCCTGAATCTCAATGTAAGATGAAGTTTTGTCCCCTAGGATATGGTGCTGAGTTGGTCCTGAAATGCTGCTGCCCCTCACCTCCCCACTGCCACCAGAAGGGATGGAAAGTAAAACTGGGACAGCGAGGCAGGGACGGGGAAGGAATCGAGGAAGTTTTGCAGGTTGGGTTGGGGGAAGGGGCTTTAATTTGAATACGAAGAAGCATTTGGAGCCAAACCAGCAGCAGATTGTGGTACCTTCTTAATTCTGTGAGCCACACATGAATGACCTTTTTGTCTGCCTCCGCCTGCCTGCAGTGGGGGGTTCCCCCCCTGCCCTTCCCCACCACACACACTCATTGATAATATACATGTGCTAAACAGGATTAACTCTCCCTCATCTGCATGAGTTGTTTCTCTCTCTCGGCCACTCCGCCCGGCTTCTCCCTCTCCCCTCCCGCACCCTCCAGCCCTCCAGCTCCTTCTGGAGCTCCATGTGGGCCTTGTGTGGAGTTTAGCTCCCTCATTGTAGGGCAGCTGGTAATGGGAGCGGGGCTGAAAAGCCGGCTGTCAGGCTCAGTGCTCGGGAAGAATAGGCGGGCGTCTGCTCCGCAGCTTTCCCTTTGATAGAGGAGGATAATCCCTGCTATGAGAAGGCTGAGTCAAATGGAAAGGGAGAGTGAGCCCAACGCCCTCCCACAGCCCCGGAGCAGCACGAATTGCAAATCCCGGGATTTGAGTGGAGACGGCTCATCCCGCTAAGCACCTTGTGATGAATCCATTTCATCCTGGAGATGGAGGGAGGCAGCGAAGCCGCTCTCTACAGGAGAGATGCTCCTTTTGTAGCCTGAGCAGGGATCTGGGAATAGCTCGTTTCCTCCCAGAAGCTGGGACAAGGTGTAGGGGGAGGTCAGGACTGTGCCCCCTCCATCCGAGCTTTCATCTGGGAGCGTTCCCGGCTGCCACGTGCAGTGAGACAATGAGGGGAGACTGGGAAATGAACTCACTCAGCACAGCCAGGATCAGACCTCCCAGGTTTCCTCCCCGGCAGCAGCCATCCCATACTCTGAATTGGAAAACCAGTGAGGAGACGCGTCTCAGGGTGGGGATCTGGGATGTGGGGCTGCAGCCGGGGGGGGAGTGCGTCCGAAGGGAGAGGCACTGATGTCTGAGGGGCTTGTGCAGGTGGTTTAGGAAGAGGGTGTGGGACAACCCCAGTGGGAGAAATATTGCTTCAGGGGTGGGAGGTGGCTGTTTGAATGTGTCTCAGTGTGCAAGATGTAATGGTTTATTGGTATCCCATCAGTTAGGGACTCACCTTAGGAGTCAAAACCCCTGGTTCAAAGTCCCCTCTCCAGCTCAAGCAGCCTGGAAACTTGGATTCCCATAGTTCAAGTGGATGCCTCACCCTCAGTCAGGCATTGTTTGAGTGTTTCTAACTATATCTCACTTTTTGCACAATAATTTCGGAAAGTCTTAATTTTGAGATGTTTATCTGTCAAGAAATCGTGACTTAAAATTCACTCAGAAGACTTTTTTTCTTTTTTTCCATGTAAGTTTTATGGGACTGGCATTGCCTTGCTTGTACGCTGAGGTTTAAAACAATGTTCAGGCAGGATGTTAAATAATTTTATTCACTGATGTTTACAAAAATCCATGTTTTAGGACTTGGTCCAAGTATTACCATGCTGCTCGGTAACACCCATGGCCCACTGAGAGAAGAAGATGAGGCAAAGCCAGGACAAGAAACTAGAAATATAAACCAGTGAGAAGGGAGCAGGGATTTTTAGCTGAACTTTGCATTTCTTCGGTATATTATGTTGAATCAATTCTTGATTGATCCAAGAGTGGCTTGTCCACTCTCGGTGTATCCAGTCCTTCAGATGTGTTGAGTTTAGCCCCAGATTTAACACCTTGTTCCCTCACATTCTCCAATTCTGAATATTTACTTGTGCTCACTAAACTTTTCTGAAGCAAAAACTTCGGTTTAATGTTTCCACCAAACAGGTTTCCTGTAAGCTCCCTCTCCTTCCAACCAGTCTGGGAGGGCACGGGGAGAAAAGCTGCTTTCCCAGTGTTTCAGGGCCTGCTCTCTCATATGGGATCCAAAAATGGAGCAGCATAATAAGCAAATGGGTGGCACTAACCAAGCATTTGAGAACCTGGAAGGAACTTTTGTTTCCAATTCAGCTTTCAAAAGAGGCAAAAGGCCAAGGGCTTTCACATTATTTATTCCAACCCATTTTCCCATCCTTGAGGCTCAAACAAAAGTGGCCCACGCCGAGTCTTGCAGATGGATTAGCAATCAAGCATACAGCTGCACATACCTGGCACTCAGGCGTTCGTGTTAGCCAGCCTCCGAAGAGCAGATCTCATTTTTACTTTTTGGGTGCTGGAATGTGGGAGTGGGTGGAAGGGCCAGGATGTGAGCAGCCTCCACAGATGTTTCACAAGAAGGAAGTGAATCTATAATTTAGGCAATTTGATTTACTTGAATCTCCAGATTGTTTTCTTGGAGGGTTTTTGAGTTTTACAGGAATTTCTGATGGAGTTTGGGATGTAGCTTATTTTTTCAGAGTTGATTTTCCTATGTCCCTTTATGTAGTCTTCCTCTCCTCTTCTTGGGACTATCCTCATCATCTGGAAGTGAGGAGCTGACCTTTCTGCATAAGCAATGAGAAGTATGGCAGCTTGCCTCCAATGTAAAAGCCTTCATTGTGTCACTAACAGCTTTATCTTTACCATCTTAGATATACCAGGGAAGCCTTTCTCTAATTCATTTCAAAATGTTGATCATTTTTCATAAGGATTGACTAATTGGATACGAGCTAACTGTGCCAACCCAGTGTGTCATCTTGCTGTATTAATCCAAGGGAGTGGTCTGCTGGACAACAAACTCCTCACCAAAGCAAGAGAGAGCTCAAAATACTGACATCAGGTCGGGTAAAATTCATGGTCTTGTTACAATTGCAAGCTTAACCCAGTTGAAAGACTTGAACTTGAAACCTGGCCTACGGTGGGCTTGGAACCACACACGCCCCATATGGCTCCACCTAGACAAGGAGCACGGCAGGGGCTGCCAGAGTGGAGTAAGATTGCAGTTGAGATTTGGGCTTTTTTCAAATCCAGAAATTCAGGGAACAAGTTCAAAACAAAAGGCAAGGGGTTGGATTTGCTCAGAGGAACACAGTGTTGAGAGGGGCAATGGGGGGTTTAATGGCAAGGGGCTTTCTGCTGGCTTTAGAAATGCCCAGCCCAGCAGAAACGCTTTGCCTCCATCTGTGGCTGAGCCAAGACCCTCCTGCACGGGAAAGACAAGGATTGTATCAAGGTGTACAAGGTGCCCTCTGTGCAGCCAAATCCCTTTTGTCCACGTGCTTTGAGCAGAGGTCAGCAAAACGTTGCGGGGAAGATGCTGCACGCCTGCGTGAACACACCGGGTCGTAAAAATCTGTGCAACTCTATTCATAGAAAACTAACGGGCAGGCCTCCCTGTAATGCAAAGCAGCCTGTGGTCTGTTTGCACTTGGAAAGCTTGGAAATAGGAGTGAGGTCTGCGTTGGCGCAGGGAAAATCTTGAATCCTCACAGCCAGCAGTGCTGGCAGCCGGAGATGATCATTGTCAATAATACGCAGGAAGATTGTGCTCCATTGTTGCGGTTCATTATTAAATTACATAATTTTCATTTTTTCCATCCTTAGGCTTTACCACTTAAAATGGTTTGTCCTATGCAATCAAATGTGATCCTTGAGCCTCAGCTTAAAAACCCAGTAACAATGAGCATTCCCTGGAATGGAAAAACAGATAGAAAATAAAGGGACTACATGGTAATTCACTTAAATATGTGTGTAGAATCTAACCAAGAGCCTGATACAACAATACTGAGTGATCTGCATCCAGACCACCACTTTGAGTGCACAGATATAATATCCTGTGTCAGCTAGGTCAGCCTAATCTCCTGACCCCACGGAGAAATACCTCTGGCATGTAGGCAGGCATCAGGCGGGGTAAGTTTTTCAGGGGAAAAAAAACTCTCAAGCTCTCTGATGAGAAATTTCATCATAATTTAAGCTCCTCAGTATAATGTTTGTAATGGCCTTCAGGTTTTGACATAATGATCCCTCATCTGGAGAGAGGTAACTTTTAACTTTTAAAGTTAAGTTCATGCAATTGCTTGTGATGATGTCAGTGGAACGGAAGATGCTTCGATGAGGTCCCGTTCAGAGATTAAATACATATCCCCACAGTCTGTGTAGGAAGAGCATAGATCAGACATCCTACCACAGCAATTGGCTGCTTGTGGCCACCTGCAAGAATTGCTTTTGGGTTTCTTGGGTTCTTGTCCCTGTGCTGAGGCCTGAGCTGCCTTTTCCTGGTGCTTTCACTTATCAGAGCCTGGTCTGTGCTGGCCAACAGGAATTGTATGGATTGCCTCCTTCGGGGCCAAATCAGAACTGGTGAATACCAGCAATGTTGTGTTAAAAACCAAATTGAAACAAAGAGGTCTTTTTTTTTTGAGGTGCCCTGGATCAATCTCTTTTTGTCAGGTAGAGACAACAGGAAATCTCTGAGTTCTCCCAAAA